>CM049806.1:22515151-22897651 GCA_027422405.1 Ptychobarbus kaznakovi | reverse complement strand
GTATAGTTGAGACAGATTTGTTCCCGACCCTGTCAATCAAACGCAGAATCGGCAGGTATGCCACATCTCGAAACACTTGTGACACGCCCCGATGCTTCGAATCACCTTAGTCATGTGACATGGGTGTTTCGAATCACGCTTCGTAGAACTGTTTCGAAACATTTGCGCTTCGGGATCTCGAAACCGTGTCAAAACGTCAGTTTCGCGTCAGCCATCCCTATCAATATCATGCCTCTGCATACTTGAGATTGAATGCATAATGAACCCCACTATCAACTTACACAAATAAAGAAAGAGTGAATGTATGACAGAGAGATGACTGAATGAGAGAAAGAGCAAGAGATAATGATTCTCAATGAAGGAATTCTTTTGATATCGAACTCCGTAAAAACACACAATGACATAAAACTCCCTCTTGTTTTACTTAATAGCCTGGCAATTTTCACTTCCTGCACTCCAGCGCTGAACACAAAGGCTCAATTTTTCTTTAGTTCTTCCATCTTTAGTTCTGCTGTCTCTACCCACACATCTTCCCCTCTGAGCGACCCTGCATGCTGCCCGGCCAGTGCACCGCACACTGTGACCTCTGACCTCTGCAACAGGAAGTGGTCAGAGTAGCTGTGGCTGCACGGGTAGCCTGTTTTTACAGCCTTGCTTATTTGTCTCTCCCTGGGAGGGGGGACACATGCTCGTCTGACTATCCGAGAAGGCACCATGCCGGAACGCATGTCCATTCCCAGTTCCACCCCAACTGTGTCCACACTAAAACACTGATACAGAGATACAATATCAAAACTGACCCACAGGCACAATACTGATATTGTTAGGCACTGCATGAATTGCACCGTGTTATTGTTGCCTATGGTTTCCAGCTCCGTTTACAAACACCACCAAAATGCAATCATGCCGTATCATGTGGAAACAGCCCTCATTACGGCTGTTTTTTCAAATAGTGAGGCATTTCTTTCCAGCACAGCAATTTAAGATCACACTGCTGCCTGTACACAAACTCACTCATCTGTTAGCAAACACTCTGTACGCTTATGCAACATTAAAAACTAAAACAGTTTTTATACTTCCTTGAAAGTGCAAATGTTCATAATATTCACTTAAAAACATACTCTAATCATACTTGAGTTATACTCAAGGTGGAGCCTGAGTAGTTTTTGCACTGGTGTTGAAAAGGTAACAAGAGTTGGCATTCAAAACTACCACCTAATAACAGAATCATTGTCATTGAGAGCTTAATAATAATAACATTTATTATTATTATTAGTAGTAGTAGAAGTAGTAATGTTATTATTACAATCTTTATTATTTAGCACTGTTAAAGCAACATCTATAGTTCGATTTTTTACTGTTTTGTGCTCATCAAGACTGCATTTATTTGATCAAAAATACAGCCAAAACTGTATATTACAATTTTTTTTACATATAATGCTTTGTAATTTAATATTTTAAATGTTTATTTTAAATATTATATTTAAATTATATTATAAAATAGATTATCCATTTTAAATATTTATTTTAATATTATGTTGAAAGTGGTTGCTTAATATTTTAGTGGAAACTGTTTTTTTTTATTAATAAAGAGTTCAAAAGAACAGCATTTATTTGAAATATATATTTTGTAACTTCATAACTGTCACTTTTGATGTCCTTTCTGAATAAAAGTATTAATTTATTTAAAAAAATAATAATAATCTTACTGACCCCAAATTTTAGAACAAAATCGTTCACATAAAAATAAAAAAGTAAAATCAAATAAAAGCCATGTATTAAGATACATGTTAAATATACTGTTCTGTAAGGACAGGTTATCTTCACAAATAGAGCAAAACACTGATGCGGCTTGTTGGTCACATGACAAAGCCACTTTTTGGGGAAATGCACCTTGAAATGACTTAGCTGTCTCTGCATATTAAACTGGGATAAAATAATGCACGAGAAGTTACACACACACAAAAAAAACCTTCAGCTTTAAGAAACAGCTGTAATAGCCATAATCATGTGCAATAAGAGGGAAAGGAAAAGTCAAGCTTTATTTGATCTGGAGTACACAAAGAAGACTGATGTCTACAAATTCCCTTTGTGACTCAAATCTTCCGAATGTATTTAATATCTGAAGCTAAATGCTTTTTTTCATGACCTCCTTACATAAAGCAGAGGTAGGAAAAGTCACACTGTGCCAGAATAAGCAACGAAACTTCAGCCTCCACAACATCCAACACCACCACTAACAGATGTCCCATTAACCCCACTCTTATCTGCTCAGGACAATATTTAGATATTCTTGGTGTTTCACATCCAATTTTATTTCTTATACTGATTTCCAGATAAGCTGCACTGTTGTGATTACCCTTATAAGTAATGCACCAGCAAATGTCAGGTCACTCTTTTACAGAACGAGCCACATATTTGATGCTGGAAGGGCAAGCTCGTGGGAAAAATGTTTCCCTGTGGCTATACTGTAGCTCGCTCCCGTTACAGGAAAGCGGTTTCTGCAGGGGTTTGACCGCAGCGGCCCATCTGTGGCGTCTCAACTTGGAACTCCACTAAAGCAGAAAAAGAAGGAACATGCCTTATGAGCAGATGTGGCTTACACGAGCCAGGAGAGAAGCCTCGTCTAAAGACTTTTAGACATTCGTGCCCTTTTTGGATTTGATCTGTCCTCTGGGCTCTGAAACCTTTGAGATATGTTCACTTTACAGGGTTAGCTAAGCTAACTTCAACACTGACACACGTCACATTTAAGTGTCAAAGTTTTCAGCCAGCAGGTTTGACCTCTCATTCTTCTTTGTCATAATTGACTCTGCAGTCAGATGTTCACATATAAATGAATTCCACTGAGTATATGAATGGATTTAACATCCATCTCCACATCATCACCATAAAAACAATTATCTGTAAGCGTTATCAGAAATTACATGACATCAGATACATCCAATTTGCTAGTGGAATTTAGTGCTCAACAGTGAAATTATAATGACCCGTTTTGGTTAATTACTTGACATAATACCTACACTGCAGAAAATCACTTCTTGAGTTTTGAATTAGTCTTTTTTACTTGTTTTAAAACAGTTCTTAAAACAAAGTAAGCATTTATTTGATCAAAAATACAGTACTATTGAGAAAATTATTACACTTTTATTACACAAAATAATGTTTTAAAAATATATATAATTTAGAATATTATTTATTCCTGTGATGGCAAAGCTGAATATTCAGCATCATTACTCCAGTCTTCAGTGTCACATGATCCTTCAAAAAATCATTCATTCATGCGCTGCTTATTTTTGTAGAAACCGTGATATATTTGTAGGATTATTTCAAATAAAATGTATTTACTGTCACTTCTAATCAATTTAATGCATCTTAGCTAAATAAAAGTATTCATTTTTGTATAGCAATAACTGATTTTTCATAACACCCTAATATCATGAAGCTATTTTTCTTCAAAAGAGTAAAATCTATTTATCTGATAAATATTGCTATCCTATTATAGACTGTGTGTCTGATATTGCTTCTGTTAAGCTGCTGTAATCACAATTCCAGCTACAAACCGTAAAATAATCTTTAGACATTCATTTGTACAAGTATTGCGTCATCATTCCAGCTAACGGGACATTCTCAGAACACTGGAAAACGTTCTGGCAAGGTTCTCTCAAAGCTATGAACAAAAGTTCTTCCAGTAACATTCATAGAGTTTTAATTCAAAGTTGGATTAAACATTACTACTTTTTTCAAGACATTCCCATAATGTTTGCAAAATTTTGGCTGTTCAGAAAATATTCAGAAGTAATGTTTTCATAAGTTTATGGGAACTTTAGCAGCACATTGTTAGAACATATTTTAGTTAGCTGGGACATAGTAGTCAAAATAAATTAATAAAGAGAACTGAACTGGAATCATTGCTTCAAACCGAAGCACTCAAAGGATACGCTACAATCCCATTCAAGCTTGTCGTCCAAAAGCAATCATTCATAAAATACATTTTGGCATGTCTAAACATCCATTAACATTCACTAACTGCTTCCCTTGTCAAACACAAACTTGTTCACAGGAAGCACTTTGCATATCAGAGGAGTTTTTTTTTCTGAACGAGGCCAGAGTCCTGATTATCCACTACAGGAAGTTCCTCTAGTGTGAGGAGGCCGCTGTTTGAGCGAGGGCTTCCTGTCTGTGTGTGACGGTGTGGGGTGGTCTGGATGAGTCCGAGACTGACAGGCAGCGCCACAGGCAGCTCTTAGCTTCACAACCACTGCCACATCTTCAAAAAGCCCAGGTCAAGGGCCAAGAACTTTCCATTCACAGAGGGCTTTGATTAAAGCCTCTTGACATACCAGGACAAGAGGCAAAAAGAAACAGCTACTAAATACTAAGGACCGAACTGCATCAAATATGACCTGACAGAATAAAAAGGGACAAATGGATACTTTAGCAAGGATCCATGAATGAGATTTACACACAACAAAGAGGTATTGAATGGGCTTGAATTTTGACTAAGAACAATCAACCCATGCAAAGGCAGTTGCATTACAAGAAAAGTAGATGGGTGGCAAAGATTAGATCTTACAAATGAAGCCCAAATGTTCCTTTAAACTCATAAAAGACTAAACTAATAAACAACATTTCATTTACAGCCCCCTTTAGTCTGTTATGTTGCAAAAATAGATCAAACGAAAACCACTTATCCATTAAGCAGTCACGAGAGCTCTTCCGTCAGTATCTTATCAGGCCTTTGGGCATAGTGATACTAACAGAGCTTTGAACACTGTCCCTCTACAGAGGTGTTCTGCCTGGGAAACAAACTGATAACTGCAAACCTCAACCGCAGTGTCATCTTTAGATGGGACGCCCACAAACTGTCTGATGTAGATTGCATGGTCAAATATCAGCAGTACTAATCGCAATCTAATTGGCCGGCTTCTTGCAACCTCTATGAGTGACTATGCATTTTTTGTTTGGGGGGGGGGGGGGGGGTAAATCTAATGAAAAATGTCCAGTTTAAGAAATTTCATTTTGCATAAAAAGCATTTAAATTAAATAAAATAAAATGAAAAATACTTAAACTACAATAGACTTAATCTTTCTTTATGCAATTGTCCCCTTTTCTTCCTAATGACTTTTTTCATTATGATATTTTCATTACAATAAAATAAATAAAATAAAACGGCAATAGACTTATTTTTTTAATTATGACATTTATAGTTAAGCATATTCCCTCCCCTAAATTCTAATGAATGCAATGTAACGCTAAAATAAAATAAAATAAATTAAAATAAAACAACTACAATAGACTTAATTTTACCTTTTTACTTTTTCTATTATACAGTATTTTCATTACAGTTACTTCCTTTCTCAAATTCCCATTAATGCAATGCAATAATACAATATAACATAACATAATATAATACAAAAAACACAATAGATTTAATTTTTCTTTATGCCATTTTCCTCTTTTCTTCTCTTTCTGATCATGAGATTCACCGTGAGATTCATAAATGCAGTATTAAAAGTTTGGTACCATGAATGAGCATACAGCGGATGTAGAAATGTATGAAAGTTGGCTGGTCCAATTTTACGGAAATCTGGGGAGTTTTCTGCCAAGTTCTGTGGGTACAGCCTGCTATTGAAGAATTACCATTCACTGGACCTTACCCTCAGTAGAAGTAAACTATTCCCAATAAGTCACATATAATCGAGCCAATCCAAGACTATGCCATTTTTTATTATTCTGACACCATACAGATTAATAGTTACCCTCTGGAGATCTGCATGCCAGCACTCTCTGTTTGTCTGTCAGCATAAATGTTTTTAAGAAATATATGAAAGATGGCAAACATGATGAACATATGCGTCCAGTCTTCAGGGCATTCATCAAAGCTTGTCCAGCATGATTTCCTGAATAGCAATGGACAGGCACAACATTCAAGCGTGGACTTTTGACTTCTGGTTTGGCAGAAAAGGGCTCAATTTTATGGCTGCATTTGCAAATAATTTCTAAAATGCTGTGACACCACAGCACAACCAAATAAATGTCTCTCCCTATGGTTATAAGACACACACACAGACATTATTTATTACACAAGACCTGATATATACATCTTAAAAATATGGTTTAGTCAATAATACTTTACTTAAAGAAAAAGTTCACCCAAAAGAACCATGAAACCTTGCCATCCAAGGTTTCCATTCTTCTTCAGAACAGATTTGGAGAAATTTAGCATTACATCACTTGTTCATCAATTGATCCTCTGCAGTAAATGGGTGCCGTCAGAATGAGAGTCCAAACAGCTGATAAAAACATCACAATAATCCACAAGTAATCCACACGACTCTAGTCCATCAATTACCATCTTGAGAACTGAAAAGCTGCTTGTTTCTACAAAACAAATCCATAATTAAGGCTTTTTCACCTTTAATCAGTCGCTTAATCCATAATAATGCTTCCTCCACTGAAAAAGTCCATCCCCTCTTGCCTTCTCACATCAAAATGTACCAATATATTTGGTAATGACTGATTTGGAATGTTTTCGCTTGTAAACAGTGCTTGATCTGTGCATATTTCTCTCGTGATTCAGACAGGACAACTGGAGAAAGCAACATGGATACAGGACTTAAATTTGAGATAAACGCAACGACTGGAAGTCTGAAGTCTCACAACACTGTTCACTGTACATTCAGCACTGCAATGCAACATTCTCACACCTGGAAAATATTTAGGCACTGGAGATAATGTGTTAGATTTGATAAAGGAAAATTAATTTACAGTACATGCTGAAAATGAGATTACGTTCAAAGCTGATTAACTTATTCCATTCCCTCTTAGCTGGAGTGCAAAGTTCACATCTGATTTCACAAAGCTGGATTTGAGTGAGTTTAATTTCAAAATATGACAAATTTGGTGTGCGACTGTAAAACGGCCTTCTAAATTAAGCAGTGCTTTGAAAAAATCATATGGTTATCATAAGTACAGGGGCGTACATTTCGTCAAACAGTAGGGGGGGACAATAAACATAACATTTCTAAGATAATACACAGAGGAAAGCCTTACTATTAGTGTAGCAGGGAGACTGTGCAAAATTAGACAACTTAAAGCTGTTTGGTCTCGCCGCAACAGCGGTTCGTGTCCGTTGTCGACAATACTATCCATCAAGCAGGTAATGCTATTATTACTAACATAGCGGACTCATCGAAAAATAGATTGGCATCATCTGTATTAAAGAGAAAAATCACTTCATCCGATGTTTAAGTGAATAAAATAGCCTTGACAGCCTTACTTACTAGAGTTCCACAATTATTGACTTTTTTCTCTCTCACCGGACTTATGTGTGTGTGTGTTGTGTGTGTGTGTGTGTGTGTGTGGTGTGGGTTGGTGGTAAGGGGGGGGGGGGAGTGATGCCAGGTTGCCACAACAAAATCCCCCAATCGAGAGTTTTTTTTTTTAAAAGTCACATTTCTTGGGCTAAATATCACGTTCAACCCAAGATTATGAAAAACAACCTGTGGTAGCAGTTAAAGTGGCCCGATTCCACGGGAAAACAGTGGACTTGGCAACACTGAGGTGATGTAAAAGAGGAAAGCAGTCATATGGACCAAAGCACTGTGAGGCAGGGTAGGAGGGAGACTTTTTTATGTTTTTAAACATAAAACATTTTTTGCATTAAATTTTGCATAACGCATTAAACGCAAAATTTGCTGTACTAATTTATACTGGCATAAAATAGTTTCTGAATATGAACCAGCATTTCCGTTTAATTTTCTTATGGCAAGCACTAACATTACATATTTTTCTTTTCTAGACCAAAGATGCTGTTTCCTCTTAAAGTGCTGGATT
Organism: Ptychobarbus kaznakovi; assembly: GCA_027422405.1. Classification (NCBI taxonomy): domain Eukaryota; kingdom Metazoa; phylum Chordata; class Actinopteri; order Cypriniformes; family Cyprinidae; genus Ptychobarbus; species Ptychobarbus kaznakovi. The sequence continues at coordinate 22,889,811 of CM049806.1, read as the reverse complement.
TTGTAGATAAACACACCGCAAAGAAATCATATTAGGAGATGTATTCCAACATGCAAAAACCTGGCAGCGTTCCTTACCAAATGCCTACAATTTAGAGGAAAGAGGTGATTTAGGTGCTGGAATATTTGGCAGCTGCACATCCACCTCTCGCAAAGTTCATCTTTCAGAATCTTTTAGCATAAAATTTCTGCTAAATTTGAGGCATACATTCCTTAATAGATTTGATTAGTGTTGCGGTTTTCCCTGGAAATGCACATTTGATGCAAGCAACACGAGTCAACATCTAGCAATCCCTTCATTTAGAAGACCAGAGGAGAAAAAGCCACAAGACTGAAGATGAGTTCTCCACATTAAAAGAAAAAGAACAACTTCTTTCCTTGATTTCAATCTCACACTTCTTCACCCTCCCTCCTGCTCTTTCACTTTCCATAAAACAAATATACAAGAAGCAGAATACTTTTTACATCTGTTGTAACTCAAAGTTCAAACAGGCTGCTAATCCCCTCGACTCAGATTTCTCAAGCAGGCAGTACATACTTCACTACATACTTCATACCGCTGGCACTGAGGGTTCTCACATCATAGACATCACCCTTCACTACCTCACGACTCTGACAGACTATATTTGAGAGCTATTCATGAGTCCAAACTTGTTTATACAGACTCAACTGGCTGTATATTAACAATTTCTGTGACACATCTTTATTTACTCATTGTTTAGATGGATTTCAGGACGTAATTCATGACTCCAAACTCTGACCATTAGCATCTGGCCTGCGTGTCTGTCCACCCTTAAGAGGGCATTGCATCAGAAGAAGGGGGAAGCCCCGGTCTGCACGTCAGAACTGGGACAACCTCTCCCGTTCACACCCCAACAATCACAGCCAAAACAACAATGTCAGAGAGGGTGTGTGTGGCTGAGAGAGAGAGAGCACTGAACTGAAGAAGTAACAGATTGACAGATAAAGAGGTAAAGGAAGGTGGTTTTAGTGTAACTACTAAGGCGGTGACATGTATAACCATGTTCTGAAAGGCTTTGGAAATCCCAGGGGTCCCACAAAACTACAACCTTGCATTCAGTAAGCAATAATTAGCTGTTCGGATGGACAGCAGTGCACCTCCTGTTGTTTCACTGTCGAATAAAGGGAGGCTTTTGCTTTCATGTAGTCATCTGTGCCACACATTTAAAAGCACATTTGCTTTTTAAAGCCCCCCCAGGTTATGTTTCTCTCAATAAATGGATAACAGAAAAATGCATGACATCTGTAACTTCCCTGACGGGACATATAAAGTATTCTGTCTCTTTGTCTGTCTGTCAACTGTTACTCCCTCTGTGTAACGCAGATGCAGAACAAAGTTTGATTTGTCTGAAAAAGTCATTTAAAATTCATATATATTATTATATTTTATATACATCAGAGTAATAAAAATAAATATTATTTATATCTATATATGTATATACACACACACACACACACACACACACACACACACACACACACACACACACACACACACACACACCACACACACACACACACACACACACACACACACACACACACACACACACACACACACACACACACACACACACATACTGTATATATACATCTATTTCTCCACGTTATCGATCAATCCATTTGTTTATCTATCCATCCATCCATCCATCCATTCATCCATTTATCCATTCCATCCATCCATCCATCCATCGTGGAACCAAGATAATGATATCATAAAGTAATATAGTTATTTTATATACATCACGGTAATACAAATTATTATTATTTATATATATGTATATATACACACATATATACGCATCTATTTCTCCATTTGTTCTATCTATCTATCTATCTATTTATCGTGTTATCATAAGTTATTAACAAGATACTTTCATGGTACTTTTATCATGGTATATATGTGTACACACATGCTAGGCCAAAATTATATAAATGTATTAATCTATCTATCTATCTATCTATCTATCTATCTATCTATCTATCTATCTATCTATCTATCTATCTATCTATCTATCTATCTATCTATCTATCTATCTATGTGGAACCATTGTAACAGTATCAAACTAATAATATGGTACTTTATAGCGACATGGCACATCTGTCGTATTTCACAACAGACTTTCTCAGTATTTCTTTCTGTCGTCATATTAAGAATATTAGTGTGTAGACTGGTTGGATGAAATGAAAGTGTCAGTACCTGTGTCTGCTCGCTGCTCTCGCCCCGTTTAAAGGCTGAGTCTGAGTCTGGGTCCCTGCGTACAGGTTATACCGCTGAGGATACGACGCGCTCCGTGCATCTCCAGAGAAAACCAACACCAGCATCGATATCAAGAGAACTGCTCCATCCATCACAGCGCACGTCGTTCTGAAACGGTGTCTAACACTATATAACTGATGAATTCTCTGTAACGAGCCTTTAGACCACCAAAAACTGCGCTTTCGCGGCGTCTAGAGGAGCTTCTTTACACTCCCAGAAGTTCGTACTATCGATCCATTACGCGCGTCCTGAGCGCTGCTTCCAAAAGTGTCGGATAAATCTCTCAAATCGACGCGTAAGGGCGCTTTCGATCCTTTTGCACCGATAAAACAATCTAAACTCCCTCTATCATTCTTTTGAATGGTTTGTAATATTTGTCGGTACATCCAAACAAAGCAATCCAGAGGCTTCCTGAAATCTGGAGGAGTTTTCTTGGAAAGGAGATGCAGTGAGTTGAGTTTGGAGTGAGGGGAGCCAGTGCGTTCTGACGCACTCCAACGTCCCCAACAAACTCTCTCTCTCTCTCTCTCTCTCTCTCTCTCTCTCTCTCTCTCTCTCTCTCTCTCTCTCTCTCTCTCTCTCTCTCTCTCTCTCTCTCTCTCTCTCTCCTCATCCCTCCCTAAACTCTCCCTCCAGTGCACCGATGAAAGAATCACAGCTTAAATCTATGCTTAAAAACTAACAGGACCACGTGTGTGAATACTAGGGGTGATTAGGAAATCTCAGGGACATACAATGCAGCAGTGATTGAAACCATGTGGCCTCTTGATAGCGTGGCTGATGCCCCACATCTGATATTAATTGTGGTTACTTTAGGTGAAGAGAGCAGCTTTTGTGCTTTTGAGAGCCCTCTTCACAGAGTTCGACTTCTTTGTGAAATCGTTCTTGTAATAATTCGAAATAATAATTATAATAATTAACAAAATAAAGTTTTAAGGTTCAGTTAGATTACACACGAAATCTACACATAAATTTACATTTACATTTAGTAATTTTGCAGACGCTTTTATCCAAAGCGACTTATAATTGGGGAGTTGGGGACAATATTTACACATACAATTTTAGAAGGAAAGTATCTCACATAAATCTCTTAAAGTCTGCATGCCAAGAACATGTCCAGGTCATATTTCACTCTAAATAAATACATTTTCAATCAGTTATTGTGTTTTATTAATGGTTTTAATACTTTTCTATTTATTTCTATATAATATTTTATTTTGCTATGAAAATTATAGGGATAATACATTTATATTGTAAATTATATATATCAAAGTAATTTTTGCTGTAATTTATGCAAACTTATCACAATAAGAAAAATTCTGAATTGTGAGATATAAAGTCATAATAAAAGTCAGAAAAGTTGTAACTGTAAGATAAAAAGTCACAATTAGGCCTACCTTTTAATTTGATTTTTTTTTATTCTGTGGTGAAAACAAAAACAATTGCAAGATGTAGACTGAGATTTCAATATTCAATATATAAATATACATTTTCAATTATATATATATATATATATATATTATATATATATGGGTATTACAAAAACAAAATCACAACAACTTCCTAACATATCACTCTTTATTTATAGTTTTTATTTTATGTATGATTTACACAATATACACACACACACACACACACACACACACACACACACACACACACACACACACACACACACACACACACACACACACACACACACACACACACACACACACACACACACACACACACACACACACACACACACACACACACACACACACACACACACACACACACACACACACACACACACACACACACACACACACACACACACACACAATGCAATATATTTGCAAAAACAATGTTTTAATTGTCATGAAAATATTGTTACAGTAAAAAGTATTAACAGGAGGTAAGATTCACACACCTATTTATGCAGCTCAGTTTTTATCTTACCCCCCGTTTCAGACTTATCTGTAATATTTATGCTGATTAGAGGATTTGTGTAGAAAAACCAAAAATAGTTCTCATTTGCCGTAAATGTCAGCCAACTGTGTGCTATTTTAAAAAATGTTAATGGCCTCTATTTTAAAACAGATCTCAGATGAATGTTTAAAGAATGTTTCTCAAAGGTTTATCTCTGAGAGATCTATCTTTTCCACTCCTTTGAAGCCCTACAGCTGTGAAAAACTGTTTGTTACACTTTCCAAAAGTGGGATGGCTTTGGACGAAAAAAGGAGAGAGAAAATTGCAAAGCAGCCTGCTGTTCTTCAATAGAGGAATGTAAACCAAACATCTGTGGTTTTGAAGACCATGACAAACTGCATCAAAAATCAGGAAAGTGAACGTACCCACATAGAGGAGTGAACTGTAATCCTGTATCTGTATATGTGAAAGAAACAGACAGACAGATGGAGGTAAGGGGCAGCGCAGCCGGCCGTAAGCAGATCTTTTCTCCTGTCACTCACAGATTGTGAGGACAGAATAAGGCGGAGATGCGAAGCATTTCAGTAATGTTCTCCGTTCCACCACAACCACCTGTACATGTGCCCTGAGTTGACCTCAGGCACCAAACAGACCCCCGACTCACTTAATTTACCACCTCCCAGCTCGGTCATGCATGTTCAGACAAGAACTCAACACCGGGAGCTTTATATGCAAGGTATCAGCTGTGACAGATATTCACAGAGTTATGACTATGGCATGCAGAGCTAGAGGATCTGGTCTCATTAGACAAATAAATAGTTGAAAATGCATTTGGGAAGTCCTGACCGTCTTTGTGCCAGCGTTACATCCGTTTCAGCCTGAATCCACAGTCAGTCTTTTGTCCTCGTCTGTCAGAACCATTCGACAGGCTTCTCACCAATAAAAAGCCCTATCGTGCCTGAGGCCGGAGCTGTAGCGTGGCAGTGGAGCTTTGAAGTGTCAATGAGGACAGGCTCAGCTGATGATATAGCCGGGTAACTTTAGTCAGGGAGCTCTGGTGGGCGAGAGATGAGATGTTGTGTGGTGGCGGCATGCAGTTAAAGACAGTAATCATTAAACAGAAACACATGTTTCTGAAAGGGCAAATTATACTTGCTGGGCTCTTTTATTTTCCCATAAAAGTATACAGTTGCATGGCTGTTCAATTAAAAACAAATACAAAATAAATAAATAAATAGATCACCACCTCTAGCAGCAGTACTGAAGTTTATTAGGATGATTAAAGTATTTGTATGAAAATAAAAGGTATATACAAATTTTCATTATATATATATATATATATATATATATATATATATATATATATATATATAATATATATATATAAAAAATGTATATATAAAATAAATTATTAATTGTATTATTTAAAATTATATATAATTTATATAAATATTAAAAGTATATATATATATATATATATATATACACACAAATATAATGTAATATAATAATTAATTGCATTTAGAATGATACACAATGTTTTAAATAATATATTATTTAGATAATAAATCATATATACAATTATTAATATTTATTAATATAAAATATGTATATAATATAATATAATGTTGAATTATATTTTGACATTTATTGATTGATATATTATTAACAACAAAACCTTTAATTTATTTATATAATATTTATTTATATTAGATTTAAATAATATAAAATAATAAGTTCTAGTAAGTTTAGCCAGTTCCAGGGTAGCATATAAATATCGGCATAATATTAACAGCATATTAATATTTATACAGACATTTTTTTATGGATTGAAAATTGTTTAGCTGATTGAACATCTTTCCAAAAAGGAAAAACAAATGAAATAGCCAAAAACCTCATAAAACAGGACTGTTGTGTGTTAATTACAGGTGATCAATCAGCTTTATACAAGGTGTTTGCCAATATAGCGTCAACCCTGACTAAAGTCTATACCTGAGCTACAAACAACCTGCCACTTGACCATTTATCGACAGTTACACCACCAAAAACCTCAAGTATGCCTGTAACTACCAAGAATTCCTCCGACATCCAGCCGGCGGTGTGACGACCAAACGTCCTCACACCAAAACACTTGACCAAATAATTTCTGAGCGCTGCCAGCTGTGCTACACGACCAGGCACATGTGGAAAACCATCGCTGCCCTACACTTACAGTCCCATCAACAGCTGTGTTTACAGAGTAATTAGGGGGTCTCCCTCCCCTCCACCATCATCCTCTGCACCCTACCATTCCCTCTGGTTCCCCAGTCCTTAACCGCTGTGGGCTCTTCATCTGGCGGCTTGCCTCCGCTCTCCTCCACAGCCAGTCACCGCACAACCCAGCTAAACCCCAGATGGGGATGAGTGCCTGCTCTACTGTAATCACTATCACATATGATTCTCAGTTCTGCTATTTCAATCAGACTTCGCAGTCGAGAAGAAAATAACTGGCTTCTGTTGGAGCAATGGCCTCAGTGCACTGCAGAGATATTGAACAGTGACGCTTATTCAGGCTCACATACCACAAAACAAACGCAGGAGAGATTTTTATGAAACATGGCTACTCAACAGTATGCTCACCTCTACATTTTGTGTTCCATTGTTCCAAATATGAGGTGTCTCTGATTTTCATGGGCCTCATCCAGTTATTAAGGGGCCGACAGAGGGGTCCCGGAGGCCCTAAAAAAGATCTATCACCTTCCTAGTATCAACTTTTTCTGATGCTTCTCATATATTGTATTACGAGGAATAGAAATAGACAAATTGAACTGTTGTTGACATTGTAAAGTTTGGCTCAGTAATTTTTGTTTTTGTTTTAAGTCTCTTATGCTCACCAGGGCTGCATTTATTTGATAAAAATATTGCAAAAACTAATATTTTGAAATATTATTACAATTTAAAGTAACTATTTGAAAATATTTTTGATCCTGAATTTTCAGCAGGTATTTCTCCAGTCTTTAGAGTCACATGATCCTTCAGAAATTATTCTAATATACATTATTTTTTTTTCAATTTGTATTTAAATATTTATTTATTTTTAGTTGTGCTCAATGATGAAAAGTTGTGTTGCATAATATTAAAATATTTAAAACAAATCAGGACTCTTTAATGAATAGAAAGTTAAAAAGAACAGCACTTATTTAAAATACAAATCATTTATAAACAATTTAAAAAAACAGCACTTATTTAAAATACAAATCATTTATAACAATTTAAAATATTTCCGCTTGGAGAATAAAAATATTGTTTGCTTTTAAAAATATTTTACTGAACCCAAACCTTTGAAATGTACACTATAGTACAGTAATATTATATAGTAACAAGTTCATATCAAAACAATTAGGAGCTCATTTGAGATATTGTTGAGGTTCATATCAAACAATACTGAGCTCATTTGAGATATTGAAAATAATAGTTATTTTTTTTTTTGGTATTATTTCTAGTAATTTTTTATATATATTATCATTTTTAAAGGTGAAAAATACTGTAACTAAACTTTATGTTAAGGATTTGAGAGTTTACATTGATTCTGTTCCTCTATATATTATAAAGACTCAAATATGAGTGAAAGGCCTCAAAATTAATTTCCTCTCGCCAGAACGCAATCAATCAATCATTTTAATGTATAAGATTCTCCCAAATGTGTAAAATCACCATAAACTGGAGCATGTCACGAACACTGAGTTGTTTTTCCCCTTGTGAATCATCCATCACCCTGTAAAGTAATATTACAATTCTTGGAAATCACTCAGTGAAATATGCAGAAGTGTGTATGGAAACTGTATTCTGTGTATGTGGGGTTGCCACACACGCAAAATCACCACAGCAACGACCCACAAGGAGAACCGTGAAAGTGAAAATACAAAACAGATCATTAGAGCAAAATGATGCCAATGAGCTTTTTTTCTTCTTCTTGGACAAGTGAAACCAAATGACCGTACTTCCTCAGAACTTCCTAGAAAACACAGATAAGCGTACGGTGCAAAACGATGCAGATTCTCCCTGCTGGGCTTCTGCTTTATCTCAGTTTAGTCCACATACACAAACTATAGAGCGCGTATACCTGATGAACAAAAGTCATATTTACTTTAATAATCAGCACATGCATTTATCAGGAGGGCATTTTAGGTTGCACACAAAACATGTCCAAAAACATGTTAAATAAAATCAAGTAGAATTTAGGTTTAGTACGTTTTAATAATAATAATAATAAACTTTTTTTAGCACCAAACGAAGCTTTTCAAAGAAGCTGAATACAAATACATAAAAATTCATACAGTACATGTTGTAAATGTAACCTTAAAATAAGTAAATCAATAAAAGCGTGTTTGTTTGTGTCAAAACAATGACATACTGAATAAATAGATACTGAAAACAATTAAGTAAAACATTTTTGTAGATATGAATTATTTATTTGGTACCATAACACAATGTTATTTATTTATTTATTTATAAAATTGTATTTATTTACTCAAATATATGAGCAAGCTTTAAAACCAGTATGTATGTGTCATGTTAACTTAATTCATTTATATCCAATAAAAATTGAATCTAACTATTATCTAGAAATAGCACACATACACATGCTAATATAGAGAGCAGTAAAATATGTTTGAAAGCAAATACCAGAAATAACATAACCACAACAGAAACGCCTATGAATTCAAACATACACAAACAGATGTCTTTCTGTATTAATGTTGCACAAAAATAACAGTTAAAGTATCATATAAATAATACAAACAAAATAACAATTATTTCAACTTTTACTCTTTTGATACACTCATATCAAAGCATTCTGGGGAAAACCAGATTTCCCTCTCTGTGCACGATTGTCAATGGACTCAAACATACTCAATTAATTAAACTGCTGTTAAAGATCAAGAACACTGATATGAAATGAGTAAGAAATATAGTTCTTAAAAGTGAATGGAGTAATTTCTTCATTCTATGTGCAAAAAAAACGCAAATAACCTAAATTGAGTACAAACATAGTTTTCGTTTTTAAAGTATAAGAGTTTAAGTTGAGAAAGCCTATCACCCATGATATGTCAACATGTTGGAAAAATTACAAGACGATCGTGAAGGGAGGAGTGAAGTTGATGCTTTTAAGTATACCATGTTAAAAGATAAGATACTGGAATACCTTGCTAAACACTGAATTTGAAAACTATTGGCATTAACAGGCAGCCAGTCCTCCCTAAAAGTTCCCACCCTTCTCGCTAGATGTTGGAACATGTCTGCAGGGATTTGCTCTCATTCAGGCACAAGCTAGTGTGTAATTTCTGCCATAACATCACCAAATAGAAATGCAACCTAGTTTATTTACAGTCTCAGCAGATTAAGCTGTGACATTAAAAAAATCCATATTCTACCTTTAAGTGCCCAAATACCTTCATGATCTGTTCATTTTTGGAATCTTCTGAATAACTCTTTGATCAGACACTTCCTTCTAAATTCCTACAACAGCAAAACACGGGATAAAAGATCCCAAAACAGCAGCGTCAACAACTCACACTCCATGTGGACCGGAGTTTAGAGCCACACAAAAATATGTTCCAGAGCAGCTGGGAATGTTTCAGAAGGTTCCGATTTAGGCTGTGATTTTAGTACACAGACAGCATGAGCTTTGCAAACAGTTAGCCATGTGCTCGCTTGCTTTCTCTGTCTCTCAATCTCTCTGTAATGCGCATTTGTGAAACTATAATAAAGGACCACCCATGCATTGCAGTTAAAGCTAACCATTGTTTTATAGCTGCACCTCTAGGATCAGGCCACACATTTACCAGTGCGTTTCACTTCCACACAGGCTGTGCCCAGGTAAATAAAAGACTAAATGCTTGGAAACTGATTATAGAGCACAAATTACAGACAATAAGCTGCATGCAGTAGCCAAAGCATATTGTGGATACCAGAGGAAAATGGTTTCATTCGAGCATTAACATCGTCTCAGATGTCGCTCCTAAAAGGGAGGCTTAAATATAGATACAAGAGAGACAATTGTTGACATACAGTAAAATTATAGAGCTACAAATTTAAAGTGGATAGCATAGTCCATAAGGATTTTTTGTTTTGCTTCAAACGGAAATTTCTGACTTTTGATTGAATACTTTGGTTCCCTGGAAATTCTGAAAACAGCTTGAGACATTGTTGAGATCTCGTAAAGAGACCACATCTGTGATTGCTAGGTCTTGATTGGAGAAAATTTTAGCCAAAAACCAAAACAAAACAACAACAAAAAAAAAACACTATTTAATCCCAATTTAATCTAATTTCTGTCTGGGGAATTAAGTCTATTTTTTTTTTTGTTGAGAAAAATAGAATTCAATAAAAATAATAATTTGCACAGTATTACAAACAAGCTTTATTTAGTATGTGTAGCATTTGTTCTACTGCTCATCTAAACTTTAAATTAGCAGTACAAGTTTAAATGGGCTAATATAAATGATAAAATAATGTATTTAACGTATTTTAAGCCATAACTGATGTGAAAATTTGAACTTAATTATTATGAAAAAAAAAAAAAAAACATAAAATAAAAAGAAAGAACCAAAATCACAAATCTTAATATCCTAAAAATGCTTAATTTTAATGTTGCGTATTATTTTTTTCTCTTTGATTTTGTGGTGAACCATGACTTGGACATGTTTTCATGTGCAACTTTGTCCTGTATTATAAATGCATCTGCTTATAAAGTATCAATTTTATAAATAAGAAGGATGAATCATACATTTAAAATAAAACAAACAACTAAAAAATGGGAATATGCAGACTTCAGAAAACTTTCAGACTCCCTGAAACAAAACTCCACTCGGTCTCAAACATTTTTCCTTCCAACAGCACAACACCGCACAAATGCACAGTATTGCGTGGTAAAAAGACACATAAACTTCTCGTAATTGTGTTTTTTTGCATGCCAGATTTGATCTTCTAACACAATTTGGTCTGTAATGGAATCTAACAATATCAGCTTGTGTTGCCAAGAATTTTACGACTTCCAAATACAGGTTTACACCACACACGATACTTTAACCTGTGATTCTCCCAAATACTTCCTTACTCCAATTACAGGGAAGTGTCTTTACCCTGAGGGCTCGGTGATAAAATCCATGGAGGGCTGGCCACCGCGACCTCACGGTCACAGGTCACTTGTGTGTGCCAGACTTAGCCTGAACAGCTTAAGTGCATGTGTTCCTCATGAACACCAACAAAACTGCTGACAATTTGTCTAAATGCTCTAATTCATTATCGGTATATGAGACACGTCCACCTAACGCCAAAAGAAAGTTACACTTGAAAACTATTTTCAGACTTTTGAATCCCACATATAAATCACCAAAACACAATCACAGGAATTTGCTTCATTTGTTCCCAGAATTTCTCAAAACTCACTTTTTCCAGGTAACAATAATCTTGCCTATAATTAATCTCTGACAACCTGCATTTCCCTCAAAGTAGAAGCTCTGAGAGCAGTTTGGTGTGTGTAACACGATCACAGGACTGGAAGATACATGATTTGTGCAGCGATTATTCAGACACCACATCCAGAAGTGTGTTATGTTCCAGTAATTATCATGTAGGTGTAAATATCATACTCATGATGACCAACAGATGTCTTAAATTATAACGGAATATTTTGGTCGACGGTATGGAAAAATGGAAGCACGTTTAAAATCAAATCCAGTTGAATTTTCTAACCGTCACTATTTTGCCACCAAAGGTGTTGGCTAATATTTGAACAGTACACTGTATATAATGACCAAGGATATATTTCAATGCCTTTTTCTGTTCTGAAAGTGAACAAAACTAGTGATTCATTGTTTTGAAACCACATGCTAACTGCACAAATCATATTAAAACTATAGCCTTTGATGTTGGTCGTGCAATCTCAATTTTCTAGGCTTAATTTTTATGAATTCCCAGTGACGCTACCTCTACTATGTCAACCGTGTAACCGAAGAGTAATGGGACCTCAGTTGCACGTTCCAGAAACCTAAAACAAATATAGTTAATCAATCCAATGTGACAAGCTAGGCCTGATGCTAAATATTACCACGTCTTATTATTCAACATTTTTTGAAGTCCATCCCATATTAGGGTTGACCCATTGTTGTTTTAGGCTTTCTGACAGCACATATGGATTTCAGCAGAGCGGCTTGCTAGACTTAAATGATTGAACTTAGAAGTGCGTGTCATATTCAGTGGCGCATTGCAAGACGTTATCAGTGGAAAACGTGCAACCAGAGAGGGCAGAGGATTTATGGAGCTGATTTATAGGTCTCTCATCTGCTCCCTGTCACAAGCCTTTAGGGAAGTAGGTTAACAATGCAGATGCAGGGAATAAAAATTCATCACATTCTTCAACAAGTTACTCCCAATTGACTTTTGGAGAAAACAAAGTATGAAAGCCCTGTTAAAAAGGTCCTCGTTTCCCCTTTAAATGGTAGTGTATACAATAACTGTTTTAAAAATGAAAATGTTGTAAAAAAGTGTACCAGGTATTCAGAAATACACTCTGGTCAAGCTCAGATACTCCAACTATATTAATTATGACCTACTTATTTACACAATGGCATGAAAATGTAAAACAGTGAGTAGAAAATTGTAACCAGATAATCAATGTTAACACTGTTGTTTTGCCATCCCTAAAATGATGTAACTTCCTGGAGGAAAAGAAGTCTCATATTCTAAGCAAGGATGCATTATTTGATAAAAAATACAGTAAAAACAGTAACATTGTGGAATATTATTACAATTTACAGAAATGGATTTTGCTTTATCTTATGTTAAAGGGGTCATCGGATGCCCATTTTCCATAAGTTGATATGATTCTTAGATTAGGGTCTTAATGAAAATTCCATTACATACTTTGGTTAAAATTTCTCAATGGTAGTGTAAAAACACGTTTTACCCTGTCAAAATTATCTCTAGTTTTAGCAAGCCATTCTAGTCCATGTTGCTTTAAATGCTAATGAGCTCTGCTGACCCCGCCCCTCTCTTCCGTGAGGTGACGAGCAGTACTGTAAACTTCAGCCATGAAACTGTATAACTAGCTCGTTATAAGGAAAGGCGATTTGCAAAGATTCATAAAAAATCCTTTATACTAACTTCTTCTGTAGATGAAGATGGATCACGAATGATTCGCGCGAACATAGACGCATTTAAATAGATCGGGATCGGTGCATCCTTTCAAAAACGAAAGTAATGTTAATCCTCTGTGTCTTCAGCGGCTCAGATGTCGGAGTAAATGACGGCCTCTATGTTCATTATTACATCCAACAACAAAACACCTCAATCTCTTAATCGGAGACACCTTGTCTTCCCCTGCACCGGAGTCGACACAATGGCGGACAGCTCTCAGCTCACTCAGGGCGGGTCTAAGGTAAGACGGCTTGTCAATCAACTATCGTTGGAGCAGCCTGTGCAGAACTACGTCATTCTGACAGGAATCTCACAACAGCCTGATTTGAGAGAAAATTTTAAAATAAGGATTAAAAAAAAAAAACACTGGGTGGATTTTTATCATTATAGGATGGATGTGTACACACTTCCAACACACATTTATGTTCAAACAACTTGTAAAGTGAATTTTGCATCCGATGACCCCTTTAAAACATGATTTATTCCTGTGATCAAACCTGAATTTTCAGCAGCCATTATTCCAGTCTTCAGTTACAACATAATCCTTCAGAAATCGGTTCTAATATGCTGATTGTGTGCTAAGAAAAAAATATATTATTATTATTATCAACATTAAACACAGTTTTGCTGCTTCATATTTTTGTGGAAAAATATTACCATTCAAAATTATGGGGTAAGACTAATTTTTTATCAAGAACACAATAAATTGATCAAAATTGACATTATTTATTATTATAATACAAAAGCATTTGAGCAGCAAATCAGCATATTAGAATGATTTCTGAAAGATAATGTTACACTGAAGACTGAAGTAATGGTGTTTAAAGGTCTGAATATATTACATAAAAAAATGTAAAGTGTAATATTTCACAATACTATGTTTTACTGTAAGTGGTGAGTATGAGACAGACATCTTGAAAAAAAATGTAATCCAAACTTTTGACAAAAATGCACCAAACAGATCAGCGCCGTTGTCTAATTTGCCCAATGATCAGGTCAACTGTGTCAAATCTGAATATCGAGAATTGTTTACTGTGAGAACAGTGTGAAACATGGAACAAGATAACCTAGTTCTCAAATTGATAGAACAAATTCAACTGTGAAAAGCCCACAAGTGTGTTCCTAATTTCCACGTCAAGCACATCAAAGAAACCAAGAGAAATGAGGCAAACAGCCTGGAAAGTCACTAGGTCTTCTGATAGTTGAGTGTTTCAGCTCTCTGGATGTTTATTTTCCTGTCTCTGACGGTCTGCCCAGCGGATTCAGTCAGTCAGAGCGGTTGTGAAGGATGAGGAATGCGTCTCTCTTCTGCTTGCGTGTTAAATTTGAAGGTAAAAGCTTCGGTAACGTTGGCTGACCTTCCTCTGTGCCGTACAGCTGTGGACTTCAGTCGATCCCTGGAATGGGCCTGGAGAATCTCATTTTGGAAGACTAAATAGAATAGAAAATAGAAAGTCATAGGTGCTCATTTGAGTTGTATTGTCTGAGGAGGCAACTACTAAGTATAACTTTGCTGTTTCCTGTGTGTTTATACAGTCTCATTACTCATTATAGGAGCATCATTACTCTTATACAGTATACACTTATGTTCATAAGCCTTTTCTTTTTTGAACATATGAATACTTTCACTCAAGTAACAGTACAGACATTCATAATTTAAACACTTTCAAATAAATGCTGCCCTTTTGAACTTTATCAAAATGTATTTATAAATAAATAACAAATCCAGAAAAATGCATCATGGTGTCCACAAAAATATAAAATAAATAAAATATATATAACTGTATATATGTGTAATGTGTAATTAATTTCTGTGATGGCATAGCTGAATTTTTCACAATATTACTCTTTTCACTGTATTTTTGATCAAATAAATGCAGCCATAGTGAATTTTCTTTCAAAAACTGAGAAAATAAATCTTACCAAACCCCACATTTTTGACCGGTAGTGTATACAATAACTGTTTTAAAAATGAAAATGTTTATGCTATAAAAATGTACCAGATATTCAGAAATACACTCTGGTCAAGCTCAGATAATCCAATATTAATTATGACTTAATTATTTACACAATGGCATGAAAATGTAAAAAACAGAATGGAACATTTAACCAGCTAATCCATGTTAACACTATTGTTTTGCCATCCCAAAATGATGTCACTTCCTGAAGGTTTTCTTTTATGCTTTTGCACCATTTTCACATTCAAAACTCAAAACACACACACCCACACATACACAAAGTAATTTCCACCACACAAACTGTAAGTGTTTAATTGATAATAAGAAACTCCAGACAATATAAACAAATAAAAAAAACACCCCAGAGATTGTCAGCCAATCAGATTTCAGTCAGCACTTTTTTGCATATGCATCAGGCGGTCAGTGAACGGACTGTGGGTGGTCCATGATTGAAGCCAGGACTGTTTATTGCCAATAATTATGTATTTGTATTAATTATGTGATAATTCAAGGATTCTGAGGTATTACATCAGCTGATGTCTCAACAAAGATGATTTAACCGGATGCATTATCATTCATTATCTACCTCATTCAGTGTGATTCAAACCCTCCATGACAGCATTAATTTCCATAAACAAACTCCTCTACCTCATCTGTTTGTTTTGCCAATATCGGGATAACATCATGACGATGTGACCTAGATCAGGATAAATATACAAGGGCACAAGAGTCTGGCCTTTCATGACTGACAGCGCATGTTTTAATAAAGGCTTTCTTTATATGCCATTACAGAAGACCACAGCTGGAGTTCTGGAGGCAGTGCCGTTTTATTGGACATCTCCAAGCATGTTTCAACTCAGCAGCCCTGCTTCAACATGCTGCAGTTCTCTAATAAGATGCTGGTCTAATTCAACAGGACAATTTCTTCAGCGCTTTATATCAGCAATCTGCTGTGTGGCTTGTTTTTATGACACACTTTAAGACGGTTTCTGTGCAGTAGGTGGCCCTCATAGCTTTCTGGGTTTGTTGAGGCACAGTATGAGGACGAATAAATGAAAACACAGATTAATAACCCTCAAAAGTGGAACAGACAGAGCAGGCCTATAGTTTACTTCAAAGTGAAACATGACACACATGTTTTTTTTTGCTATGCAAAATATTTATGTATCATGTTATCATTTGTTATACTGATTTTAATTCAAATGGAAATAAAAAAGTAAATTTATTTATAAATATATATTATTTATTTATGCTATAAAATTATGTATTATTTTTTCTTCAGATTTTGGGGTGGACATGAACATTAAATCTGGACCTGAACATTAAACCTGAACATGTTTAATGTTCATTTTGCCTTTTACTTTTATTATAAATGCATCTGCTGTTTAAAAAGTTAGGAATGTCTTATTGTTGTTATGCGAAAATAAGACAAGACAAGACCAGACAAGATAAAAATAAAACAGAAATGTACTTATATATCATGTTATTTGTTGTAGTGCTTTTAATTTAAATAAACAAACATTATTTTAAATACTTTATATAATCAATTATGAAAAAAGGCTAACAATAAAATTAAAATAGGAAAAGAAAATGGTGCTAAAATATGCTTAATTTATTTATGCAAAATATTATGTACTATTTGTAATACTTCTGAGAATTGGTGTGTATGTAATTAATGATGAGAAAAATTATAACAATAAAATAAAATTAGAAAAATAAAATGGAATATGCTTCAATTATTTATGCAAAATATTATATATATTTTTTTCTCTTGATTTGGGGTGATCTACAATGTGAACATATTTTAATGTTCTCTAAATTTCACATTCAATTCGATTTTGTGTTATTTCTTTAATTACTAAATACTTTTAAAACATTAGAAATTACCTATCAATTCCAGTATAACAAATGGTGTACATCCAGTGTGCTGATTGGGCAACTGCCTTGTGTCAGCAGAATTAATATATAATGAAATAATTATATTTGGGTGAGAGATGACCTACAAACTGCTCCTTCAATCCTGTGATTAATTACAGGATGTATTTCCAAGGTAATTGATATCTAGAGCAAACAAGCAAACACGGCGGCCATGGCCAGCATCCAGCACAGAATCAGAGCACATTTTTTGGCCTGACTCAGCGGATCTGACAAAGATGAGAAGAGGATCTTACCCCCGGCCCTGACATGGATACGGAATAAACAAAACAAGCACGTTCTCAGGTCTTTCACTACCCAGAATACCCACAAACATGTAGTTCCTGTTGGTCGCCTGTAGCCCAGAGAGGGTCCATGTCCTTACTGCAAGTGTGATAACAAACTGTTGTGAAAATGAGAGTAGCAGACCCTCCTGTGTCCTCCAGGGAACTTTCATGTTGACCGCTCTGCTATTCAGCTCTGATCTGCTGCTACAGGAACATCTCTGGTGTTATTGCAATTTCAGATGAAGCAAGAAAGCTCCAAAGTACTGTTTCTATTTGAATCCGGCTCTGTGAACTATGTAGTCTGTCAATCTCAGTTCTATTGCAACCACCTGGTTTGCAATTGGAGTGAGTTATGATTTTCAAGGCTATCACAAATTTTCCCTTGGCATTTGAAAGCAACAGGCAAACAAGTGCTCCCAATGGATTGTGCATCAATTAAACTATAGCCATGAGACGTTCCACTTGATGCTTTCTGGGAGTTTACGTCGCTCTAACTCACTAAAACCCCTGGTTTATCGAGTCCAAGCAGTCAGTCATTGATGCACGTTCTGCTCTTTTGGTTACTGCATATACCATTAGTTTGGTTTTGACGTGCTATATTCATACCCACATGGTATATGAACAAATTAATGAGGTTTTAACATGGAAAAACATAACACATGCTAGGATTTAATTTGTTGTATGACCATATTGCAGTGCGTAATGTTTCCCAGCTGTTCTGCTGGAGTCTCTCGATGGAGCAGGGAAGCATAAGGGCCATGTTGGTTGGTCTGGTGGTTTTAACTCTGGTTTGAGTTGTGGTCCTGTGGGATACTGAACAAAGACATTGAGAAAAATGGTCTATAGTTAAAAATCTTTGTTTTGTTTGATGTTAAAGGATGAGAAATGGTTACATTTTACTGACTTCAATGGTATTTGAAAGAAATAACAACTTAAAAGTATATTTTGTCATGTTTCTATAGGAATTCTGCGTGCCTTCACAATATACTGTGGCCTACTGTACATGTTTTCTTCATCTTTGATTTAGCCTTTTATTTTACTTCAGTCACGTGGAATATGTGAAATACCTAACAGCCAAATAAACAAATAAGATAAAATGAATAATGAATAAATACAAATAAAAAAAAAAATCCATAAATAAATAAAAAAGCAAAATATGAATGAATGAATGCATGAATATATAAAGCATGAAATAAAAACATGAAATATAAATAAATAATATATAAACAAATAATTAATAACTGAATAAATAAATGAAAAAATAATGTTGAATAAATGAGTAAAATGAGTAAACAACACATAAAACTAAATAAAAAATAAAATAAAATGAAAAAAATACAAAATTAAATAATCAATAAATAAATAAAAAAAAAATATGAATGAATAACATAAATATAAATAAAATGAAAAAATAAAGTGAATAAATGAGTAAAATGAATAAACAAAGCATAAAACAATAAATGAAAAAAATTAAATAAATCTAATCAAAACAAAAAAAATAAACCACAAACAAACAACAAATAAATTAACCAGCAAACAAACAAAAATCAAACAAAACAAACAAATCCAAACAGCAAACAAAACAAAAACAATCAAATCCAGCCAAACAAACAAACACCAGCAAACAAACAAATCCAAACAGCAAACAAACAAATCCAACCAGCAAACAAATAAATCAAACAAACAAAAACACAACAAACAAATCTAACCAGCAAACAAACAAATCCAACCAGCAAACAAACAAATCCAATCAACAAACAAACAAATCCAACCAGCAAACAAACAAACAAATCAACCAGCAAACAACAAACAAATCCAACCAGCAAACAAACAAATACAACAAACAAACAAACAAATCTAACCAGCAAACAAACAAATAAATCCAACAGCAAACAAACAAATACAAACAAACAAATCCAACCAGCAAACAAACAAATAAATCCAACCAGCAAACAAACAAACAAACAAAGCAAACAAACTAATAAATCCAACCAGCAAACAAACAAATCCAATCAACAAACAAACAAATCCAACCAGCAAACAAACAAATAAACATAACCAGCAAAAAACAAATCCAGCAGCAAACAAACAAATAAATCCAACCAGCCAGAGCCGATCCTTCCTATACGCAGAATCCGCAAGCTGCGTAGGGCCCCAAAAACACCAGGGGGCCCCCTTTCTCTCAAATATGTTTCAATTTTAGATTCGTTTTTGAATTTGGCAAGCTGTTATGAAAATATGAAAGATCATTTATTTTAATGCGGTGCACTGTCACCCTCTCTACGTAAAAATCAGTCAAATCATGCAACGTGAATGTCGTACAGTCTCAAGACAAAAAAAAATGAATTGAAAGTGTACGTACCGCGGAAGAGATACCATTTCTCGAGCACTTTCTGCGAGCATGATTCGAGATGGAAAGCAACAAACAAATTAATCTAACCAGCAAACAAATCTCTAACCAGCAAACAAACAAATCAACCAGCAAACAAAAAATCAACCAGCAAACAAACAAATCCAACAAACAAACAAACAAATCCAACCAGCAAACAAACAAATCTAACCAGCAAACAAACAAATAAATCCAACCAGCAAACAAACAAATCTAACCAGCAAACAAACAAATCTAACCAGCAAACAAACAAATCTAACCAGCAAACAAACAAATCCAATAAATAAATCTAACCAGCAAACAAACAAATCTAACCAGCAAACAAAAATATCTAACCAGCAAACAAATAAATCTAACCAGCAAACAAACAAATCTAACCAGCAAACAAACAAATCTAACCAGCAAACAAACAAATCTAACCAGCAAACAAACAAATCTAACCAGCAAACAAATAAATCTAACCAGCAAACAAACAAATCTAACCAGCAAACAAACAAATCTAACCAGCAAACAAACAAATCTAACCAGCAAACAAACAAATCTAACCAGCAAACAAACAAATCTAACCAGCAAACAAATAAACAAGCAAAATCAATCAATCAAATAAATAACATCTCTGGTCCTTAAATAGGACTTATTTTTGCCTATTTTATAATCAACCAAAAATTTGAGGTATGATTCATGGATAACACTTTATAACAAGGTTCCAACTAACATTAGTTTGTCAACATGAAAATACTTCTAAAGCATTTATTCATTTTGGTCGATGTCAATTTCGCATTTACTAATCCATTTTTAAAATCAAAAGTTGTATCTATTAATATAATTTAATGAACCTGAGCTAATATGAACTAACAATGAACAGATGCATTTTTATTAACTAATATTAACAAAGATTATTACAATGTATTGCTCATCCAGTTAATGTTAATTCATCAACTGATGTTAAGTAATGGGACCTTACCGTAAAATGTGTTAACCATTCATGTCATAACACAGACTTGTTGGAAGTTTAATATTTAGTTTTATGGGATTGTTCAAATCACCATCCCTAAAAGCAGAACCAAACAAGATGACTTATCCACCAATCACAGCATGCTGAAAACTAATCTTCAGAACTGGTCTGACATCTTAAATGACCAGCACAAAGCGTTCGAGAGGTCTGACACGTCAGAAACCGAATACAGACGAGAATAAACTACATGTCTGAGAGAGCTCATGCTTTGCAGACCGTGGAAAAGTTTACAGAAAAACACTGCAATGTCCATAAATAGCACCAAGCTGCAGAGTTACCACATAAAATACAACACAGCTGAAGCTTTTACACAGAAATAAGGCAAAGTCATGATATAAATATCAAATGTATTGCTTTTTCTGAAACGTGCATGTGGATCCTGACTAAAAGGGTATAATAAATACATCTATAGCTCGTGATTGATTACGCTCCACCACTGTTATAAGTCTCTCATCTGCAGATGTTGCTGACATAGCACTTGTTTATGTCAGATTGACCTTGCGAGCATGTGCGTCAAACTCCCTCTGCAGTAGCTTCGCCTCCTGACCGACTCCAAGGGTCCTCGCTGATTTGTGCCGGGAGGAGAGAGTCGGTTTAATAGGCGAAAGAGTAAAGAAAGCAAGAGGCTTGGAAGAAAGCTTTTCTTTGTGTTTGAGAGCGTTTGGCCTCAATGATTCCCCATCCACCTCCTCCCCTCTGCCTCCTCTACAACTCAGCTCCTGACCACAGTGTCCACTGGGACACCAGCACTGTAATTTCATACAAGTCAAACATGCTCAACTTCTGTTTCCATTTTGAGGCAAATGTAAAAGTGCCCCTCCCCGTGAAAAAGGCTTTGTTTGACATGCATCTCTCTCGGTATAAGTGAAAAGGGGGCACCAGGCTCGGCTGTCCATTTTTGTATCTTTTCAGTGGTTTATTTGTAATTCACTGCAGGGGGTGTGAGGCAAATCTTCAAACTATATCAGCAAAGATGTTATTCATTTATGTGTGATGAAGGTGAGTTATTGGGTGAATCTCACGATAGCCTGTCAAGGATATGTCCAGGTCAAAAAATGGCACAATGCACATTTAAAAAATGCTCATTCCTTCATTCCACAGTGAAATATGACCCAAACATGTTATTTTCTGGTTTTGTGAGATTTACCTTATCACCATCTGGTCCAGGTTTCCCGTGGTCCATGTGCAACGCATGGGGGCCCATTGAGGTCCACTGCCAAAATTCAGAGAACCTGTGTCACTCTGTCCACAGAATATCTATCAGTTGCAGTGAGCATCCGGTTAATGGATAGAAAGGATAAAAAGAGGTCTGAAACCATTACACTGCGCCCTAACCGCTCCTAAACCTGGTTCACTATGTTTATGTGCTTACTCAATGGTTAAGAATTTGTTGCTGCACTTGCTTTATATTTATTTCTGCATGCAGTAGATATTTTTCATCTTAAATACTATAATTAGTGTCGCTGGCAAGGTATGCCATTTCTTTATTTAGTGTTCAGACTTGGAAAAAAAAAAACTAGTGAAAAAAAAAACACAGGGACCTGAACCATTTCAGAGACTTGGGGAAGTAACCTAACTTCTAGAAAACACCCAGAACACCCTAGCAACCCTCTAGCAAAATCCCAGCAATCGCCCAAGCAGAACACTTTAGCAAACACATGGCAACCTCCAACAACATCCTAAGATTGTATTCATAGGTTCCACGTGACGTCACGGTGTTTAATCGCCGCCATTTTTGTGTCCGAATCACAGCTGCGCGACCTGTCAGTCTATGGTCACAGCAGCCACAACTACCAAAGGAAGATCAACAAAACACTCCCAGAAGGTTCATAAACTTACAATATGCCCGGGATATGTTGTGCTGTAACAACAGTCATCAGAAAAAACGCGAACTACAATTTTATTAGATCCCGAAGAGATTAGATCGGCGGAATAAATTGTTGGCTTCAATCAGAAGGCACCACTGGCAGCTAATGTACGGTCAGAAAAGGATAATAAGAGACAATTGTGATTCTTTATAGGAGAATAAAGGATGCAAAAAGGTTTGTATTTGTGTTGGTGTCTGCAGTTAAGTATATATATATATATATACACAGGTGTATAAAAATAATGACAAAGTTTACAAAAATAATAGCTTTTGTTTTGCTAAACCTATTTATTTATCATATTATTGAATTTGTCATACAAAAAAACAAAACTTCTGAGTAAATTACCTTTGTGAATTGTGACTGGCTGCACAAGTGGTGTAATAACTTAGGACATAGCCTACATATGGCATACATTTTGAGAGCATAGCAACTGAAAGTCTGAATCGTCAGTCAGTAAAGCATTTTTTAACAATGGCAACATTTTTGAACTGAAATGTTATTGTAGCCATGTAGCCTATGAATAAATGAAAATGCATATTTTTAATTAAAGAGAACTTGGCGTGGGCTGCTTTTGGTGCTTCAATAATGAAATCCAGGTTTAAGAATACACTAGAAGCGAAAGGCGGCTTCCCTCTGGTAGATTGCATGTTTTCTTGGCTTGCTGGATGTTGGGCTCATGATCAGTAATCACGTTGTTTGCATTGACCAAAACTGACTTGCTGAAATCAAAATGCGAAAGGAATCACCGTTAGCGCTAGTCTCGCTCGTCATGAAGCAGGAGCGATCAGCCGGCAGAGGATTCTTCAAGCCTTCATCGAGCGGCTACATTCGCAACTCAAACAGTAATTTGTCCAGAAAGACTGATTTATAATACATTGTGCTAATATTAGCTAATTCAATTCAGATTGTGTAGTAAGCTAATAATGTTATCTTGTTACACTATCATTGACTCAAAAGTGCTGATGTCAGTTTTAAATTTAGAATCAGGACATTACATGGTCAAACTGTTACACTTACTATCCTAAAAATACAATCAAGTCCAGATTCATTTCAAGATGAACTCTCTAGTATCTGGCACTAGATCATGACTGATTATTACAGATTCCAGCCACTTCTGAAATATCTTCGCCTTGGCATTCATACGGAAAGAAAAATAAGTAGTAGTTAGATCACAGGCCAAAATACACAGACTATAAGAAATGTGATGCCTGTTAGCAAAGATGAACATCAAATTAGCATGTTTTTGTTTTGTTGTGTTTTTTACATATCAGAACTACAAATTGCTCTCAATACAAGGTAAATCAAAAATTCTAACATTTTTCATTAGGGATGTAACAATTAACCGCGAGCCGGTTGAAAATCGATTCAAAACATGTGACCATTCACTGAACATTTTTACTTGACTATTTGACTAAAACAAGTCTGTTGTGAATTTTGCATTCTTGCAGTGTAATTCTATATTCATAAACAAATGTATTAAATGAACACCTACAATTGTAAAATTTCTGAAACTTAGTTTTTAGTAAATACACTAAAACTATTAATAAGAAATGCATTTAGTATACCACATCTTTTTGCTGAAGAATAGTGTAAACTGTACAACCTTTTATTGTATAAAGTCTATTTAAAAATAAATGCAAAGAAAAAAATTCAGCAAGGCACATTTAAATGTGAAGCTTTGTATATGTCATGTCTACAGCCTAATAAGTAACAGTGATCATGACACACCTATATAAACTAACCTGAATAAAGTGCTATTATCCCATTGTTGTCAACAGCCTAATAAGTAACACGAACAAGCCAACTGAGAATTGTGCACTGGTATTTAACAGAAACAGTGAAGAAAACAGTATTGCCCAACTTTTTAACTTGGTAATCAAAAGCTGATTCAACAAGTCACGAGCTCTCCAAAAATCATCCTCAAGCAAGGCAGGACTGGATTGCTTGATTGTAAAATAGACGTCTTAAAATGTAACAAAGAGTGTAAAAATGCTTTTAAATAAAAAAGTAATTCCACATGCATGTCATCATCCGTCTTTTCAAATTAAAATATAAAACAGCATAGCTTTTGTCTAAAATACAGATGCTTACAATTGTCTCCCAAAATGAAATAAAGCAAACATTGTGTTAAAGGGGCCAAGGAACGGTTGGAAAACGTAACTGATAGCTAGGTTTAGCTTTTGTATCTATCAGCAGGTTTTCCATCACAGTCCCACAGTGGACCCCAAGCTGAATGTAAACAGGACAGAGGTTCTACAGGGTAAAAATGTCCAGACACAGACTGAGACTCAAGCATTACTCTCCCATTTGTCCAAATCGTAGTGTTTAAGAGATAAGGCAGTGTAAACTGCACATAACTAAATCCTAGAAAGCTGTTGCCACTGTACTTTACTGTACAGCAGTACCATGCGACTAGCATAATAAACCATGAGGTGTTTCAATTATCATTTTAACATCTTGCAATTTCAATTTCACTTCTTTGAAAATGAGTAATGTTACAACTAGGGATGGAAATCATTCCACATAACACTACTGAGTTTGAGACCGATTCATTCAGAAGAACCTGCTCAAAAAGAGTCATTTGTGAATCAAACTACTCACGCTGAATTTTTTGCTGTGCGTAACCAGTGACGACAACAAAATGAAGATTACAGGCGGCTCTTCAACACCTACTGCATAGACTGCTCTGTTGAAGCTAAAAAGAAAAAACATCTGTGAATAGTTAAGTCTGCTCACCTTGAGGTGAAAAGTAAGTCTAAGACTAAACATTGAAGGAAAAAATATACAGTTCCATCTCAAAGTTTCAAATGTGTTTGAAGAACTGTAGTACACATAGTAGGCCACACTGCCAACGCTTCAAGAATCTGGATCAAAAAGCAAAAATATTGCTAAAGATGGGCATTCTGTCCTAAGGAGGCATATTTACATTTATGTCATCTATCTGCACTATTTTATTACTGAGTAGCCAGCATATTTGATCACAAACTCTTGCGTTACAGATATAAAATGTATATAGACCACTTAAAACTTCAGCCACTCTTAAAAAGAAAAGCTTTTTGTTAGCATCTTACATGAAGAACCTTAAAAATCTATGAAACCTTCAATTGCACAAAATGTTCGTTACACTCCTATAAAAAATAAGGGTTCTAAAAGGTTGTTTTTACCCAGGAATGCCACAGAAGAAGCATTTTTGGTTTCTCAAAGAACCATGTTTTTTTTCTTAGTATGAAGAACATTTTAATAAAAAAAAATTTTTTTCCACTTAAAGAACCTTTTGTCCAATTGAAATGTTCCATGGATGTTAAATGTTTTTCATGAAACCATCAATGCCAATAAATAACCTTTATTTTTAAGAGTTTATGGTGAGAAATGGTTCTTCATACTGAGGAAACTTCTTCTATTGCATCACTGTTAAAAAACAAAACACTTTTGGAATCTTTATTTTTAAGAGCATGAGCCTGTCTGAACTGAAATTGTAGTAGGTGTCTCATATTTGGAGAGAGATTCCTAAACTGCACTCATTAGGAAAGAAGACCTACTAAGAAGAACTTCAGTAAACCAGCAACGACCACACCAAACAATTTCCACGTGCACAGGTCTGGAAACCAGACCGCCATTGCTTCCGGCCCTCAGTCGGACTCAAAGTTAATAATGCAGTCGTCTGTTTGATCCAAGTTCAGGATAAAAGCTGACAAAAACGTTTGCTCACAGGGAGCCAATTCTCCACCTTAATTAGAAACACAGGAGAGCGGCATCAGCGAAATCACTCTTCAGCCTAACAACCGTGTTGGGTGCTTGGCAGGTGATTGTAAACTAATTACTGTATATTTAAAACAAATCATGCCTCTTCCTCTGCTGTCCCTCTTCTCCATGGAGGTAAAGGGTGGAAGATATCTGGCGTCCAAGACTGTTTCACATCGAGTCACGTGATCTACAGACCTGAAAAGAGGCTTTGTCGACTTCCTCCAGCATTAAAGCAGATGTTTGGCTTGGGTTTGGACCAGAGTGGCAAAGTCGTATAGTGGGAAAACTGAAGCAAGAATGCAGGGTATAGAGTCACTGTATAATAGGCAAACACAAAAAGATAAAGTGGCTAACAGAGATCTACCAGATTCAAGCTTTGTTAACAAGCTCTCCAAAACAGTTATATGAGCTAATTATTAATGTTAGCACCATCAAAGCTACGTTTTTAAAAACTACCTTTAAACCAAGCCATAATTTTCTCAAACCCCAGCTTAAATGCTTGTTGCTGTCATGCTGTGAGCTATTTTCCATTTAGTCTAAAATAAGAGCTCTGGCCCTAATCTAGAACAAAACCTTATCTGGTTTTATCAGCTAGTTTGGGCTTCACGCCAAAACCGGCACACAACCCCAGAAGGCTTGCATTGGAGGCACCTCAGGGCTACGATTGGATCCAGATGGAGTTTCTGCTGCCTTGTGAAAACAAGCTGGCCTTGCGTTGGCCATGATCTCCAACTACCATCAGCAAAGAGTAGTGTCCTAACTAGACAAGTGAAGATACACTCTAGCCATAAAGTGCCATTCCAACCAAGCACAATGAAACTAAATAACAAAAGAACAATTACAATTTTTCATTGAGCAGATGCTTTTATCTAAAACAACTTCAAGGAAAAGATGCATAATAAATCAGTAAAAATGTAGTTTGGCACGCCACCCTCAAATGAAGAGTTCTATTGTAAACTTGTACAGAATTTCACACCTGGTTATAAAGTACTATACATCTGCCTGTTAAACAAAAGTGAATGCATGCATGATATCTACTATATACTGAAATATATATAAAAAGCCTGGGGCTCCCGAATCAGCTACAAAATATACAAGAGAAACCCCCAGCGTAGAACGGTGATGGAGTCGCGCTTCACCGCTCTAATGTAATCTCCTATTATTCTGTGTCCAGTCACAGCTAATTGACTCAGGATGTTGGCTGATGATTACCTTTAGAGGTTTTTCTTCTGTTCACAAGAGATAAAGGCTGTACTTATGAAGAAAAGATGGCATAAACACAGAGCTTATTAGTTATGAATTGAACAGAAGTGGTTAAGTAATTGACAAGGCACTGTTTAGTTGTAAAATAAGTGATATAATATACAGTGGGTTTTGAATCACCCTGAAGGAGGATATTTTGTGATAATGATCAATGACTCTCACTTATTAAATGGATATTTACAAAATAAATAAATAAATGGACATAAAATACTAATCTGAGTTTAATTTATTTTGTGAGAAGACAAAGACGGTGTGATTGGGGAGACATGAAACTGGAGACAATGTTTAATTTAGAGCCATTATACAAACATATTTGACTGCTGAATAAGATTAACCAATCAGAATACAGTACTCTGCAGAGATTGTGTTCTGTTGCACAAATTGAGATGCATAACCAGTCGACTCTTTAAACTCCTTTCAGAGGTGAAGGGGTTCATAGGAAGGACTTTACAAGGAAACCTGACACCTAATTTGACAAGCAAGTCCCACAAAAGCAACCATCTCCCCTTAAAAACTTTTACTGACTCAACGGATGTTTTCTTTTTCCACTAATTCTTAAGCTGTGCAGGAGCACAACAGGATAAAAGGTCCTATAGGCAAGTAAAACAAGGTAGAGGATTGTGGGACAGATGCCTACAGCTGGGGCAGCATTCACAAAATGACTAAATAGGGACCTCATTTTAAAAAAATTTTTTTGTCCTATAATTACGGCATAATTTTTGGCAGGATTCGGCAAAGCATCAGTGCATCAGTGCACACAAACAAATACATTACACATTTACTTGAGAGAACACAAAGAAAGACTTTCGTTTTCTTCTTGTGAAAAATAAGGTCTTAATATCTGAGAATTTCTTAAAAAATTTAACTTAGGGACAATTTATTTTTTTCTTTTACTTCTTAGGATTTTCGTGAATTGGCTCCTGGTCTCAAAACACATCTGCACTGTTTCTACTGAATCTACAGAAGAAGTGATTCTATTTTTACAATTCCATTCAAACAGTGACTCATAAATGTATCAATATGTGTAAGCGGATCTACTGCCATGAGTCCAAAACCAAAGTAGCTTCTCTGATGTTTTCATTATGGCATATATTGACTGTAGGCCTACCAAGAATTATTCAGCTAAGACTTAAAATGACTAAACTTAAGAAATGAAAGAGTCATTAATTAGTTCTCGGAAGCTTTATAGGATGATCAGTTGTGCAAATGGAACAGGATGAGTGATTCATTCTTGCTAAATATTTCTTCAGAAAATCACAATGTACACGTGATTGCAGACAGGGTTAGAGTTTGTCGGGAAACTACTGTTGTAGTGCACTCAGAAGACTGCTGAAAATAATCACTAACATCATCTGATCTTAAATTGTACAATTTGGTGTCAGAAATTGCACATTAACAAACACTACATGAAAATGCACACGCAGATTGTCCCAATACTGCCTCAAAACTCTAACACAACAACCTCTGCTACAACTGGATACCATCCAATGCACATCCATGACATTGCGTATCCAGCTTATGTATAATCTGTGTCACCTTCGCATATTATTGTGTGTATATATTAGCACATAATGTAGAATGTGTGCATACGCTGTATAATGTGTATTTATAAGAATGTAAGTATGTCTAATAGTACACTGTGTGTACTGAGTATATGTATGTGTTTTTTGCACATTGTCTTCTGTATAAGTCTGTAAGTATGTACTGTCTATATGTAAATTGTTTCTGCACTGTCTGGAGCACGCTCTCAAGAGTTTCACTCACCAAGGCACATGTGCTGTGGTGATGTGACAGTAAAAGTGATTTGATTTGAAGCAAAAGATCGCAATGAATGCAGTCACAAAGAAAATGCAGTCCTTAACTTAATGTCTCAAGTCTCAAGTCAACCAACCTTCTTTTCTGATTTAAAGGGGACCTTTTATGCAAAAATCACTTTTATAAGGTGTTTGAACACAGTTGTGTGGCCGCAGTGTGTGAAAACAACTAGCCTAAAGTCCCCAATACGTGTAGGGATCAATACCAATGCTTCATGCGCCAACGTCAGCTCCAGACAAAGTAAGTATCACGCGTTTGTTTTCCAAATTGCCCTTCTGAAAGAGCTTCTTGGCACTCTGTAAGGCTAATGATGCTAAAGCTACCATTATCTCTGTCTGTTTTCACTGATGCTGTCTTCATGAATGATCGTGAATAGGGCTGTTGTGGTTAAAAGTTGCATATGAAAGCAATGTGAGTCAAACGCTTCAGTTTGTTGAGCTCACAATCACGAGTGGGACTTATAAAGTTTGTGATAGCATGCCATGCATCATGAGACCAGCTATGTTGTTATTTTTATCCTGTGTTCCTTGTCTGTGTAATTCATAAACGTGAATTTATTATGCACAGTACAATCAGATGACTGACTTTGAAACAGAGCACGTTTTCTGTAACGATAACAGGCTTGTACTAATAGTGGAATGTTTATCTGCAAAGGCTAGCACTGCTAATGCCGGAGCTGAGCTGAGCTCTTGAAGCTCCGCCCTCTTCTCCGAGAGCAAATTCAGAGCATGTTGGCTCATATCCTAAAAGTGACAATTTTAACAAGCTATAAAAAATTATCTGTTGGGTATTTTGAACTAAAACTTCACATACACACTCTGGGGACATCAGATACTTATTTTACATATTGTAAAAAGGAGCATAATAGATCCCCTTTAAACTCAACATAAAATCGAAACATTCTTAACACATGCTCCTGGCCTTATTGTTAATGACTCATTGGTGCATATCATTTTTCAAAATACATTTTTTTTTATAATCTTTCATCAAAGAATCGACTTTCTCTTTTTTGAATGACATCAAATTTATTTTTCCACTTCTCTCCAATCACCTATTGCCAATAATGCATGGTAATTAAAAAAAAATAACTGATTCAATTTCTGACGGATGACGGATTTTATAGTATGTTCAGTATACTTATAATAACTAATGCTTAATACTGTAAATTGTTATATAGTAAACCTTATTTGTTTATACTGTAGGACTCACTGGTCTCAAACTCAATTCCTGGAAGGCCACAGCTCTGCACAGTTTTGCTCCAACCCTAATCAAACACACCTTATCCAGCTATTTAAGGTCTTCAGGATCACTAGAAACTTCCAAGCAAGTGTGATTTAGAGCTGGTTGGAGCTGAACTCTGCAAAGCTGTGGCCCTCCAGGAATTGAGTTTGAGACCACTGCGTGTAGATAATTATAGCTTAAATGTTGTTGTTTTCGATTTTATTTATTCAACATATGAAATGTCTAGTTTAAAGCAACTATATGTAAGTTTTTACCTTGAAATATCAGCTGCAAAATCATTCTGATGGTACTGACTTGTGAATGGCTTTAGTTTCTTTCCCAACAAATTATTCGAAGTTCCTCGAAAGTGCAGATTTCTTTACGGCAGCAACAAATACACGTGTACAGCTATTGTCTGTAGTTACAACAGTGAATTACACATATTTAACTGTAGGGTGCTCCAAAGTTAAAAACATAACTACATACAGTTGCTTTAAATGTGAAAAGTATTACACACATAAAATAGAATAGTTTGCAATACAAATTTTAATACATTAAAATATGTAGTATAATGTTCAAAGATCAACAAAAATGCCAGGAACTTCCTTTAGGTATGTCGTACCCTGCTTAAACACTAAACAGCCCAACTGTGATTTAATCTAAAGAGACCGTGAGGCAGTCCTCTGAGCATGCATTAACTTCACCCTGGGTAACCACCAAAACACAGGCTCATGTTCATCAGGCCACAGCTGCTGCTTATTGACCAAAGTAGATCCAGCACTTCAGTAGTGTGACTGCTGCACTGCGCCACTTATATATGATTTCATTTCCTCTATACTAGACTGGCTGCCTAGAACTTTGACAACAACACTTGCCAACCCCCCAGTGAAAGCCACGACTGACACCTTTACACACGCACACCGGCACAGCATCAATCACCACAGCAAACTCTCACCAGAACTGCACCTGCACTCCTTGAGCTCACTCACCTACACTCACACCTCCGGAAAACATTTTCACATTTAAAACTGTCTACACCTCATTCATTCCACCACAGACACATTATAATAATATACTGAACAAAATGATAAACGCAACACTTTTGTTTTTGCCCCCATTTTTCATGAGCTGAACTCAAAGATCTAAGACTTTTTCTATGTACACAAAAGGCCTATTTCTCTCAAATATTGTTCACAAATCTGTCTGAATCTGTGTTAGTGAGCACTTCTCCTTTGCCGAGTTAATCCATCCACCTCACAGGTGTGGCATATCAAGATGCTGATTAGACAGCATGATTATTGCACAGGTGTGCCTTAGGCTTGTTGTGGATCGAAATAAATCAACATATCTATAATTATATATATAATTTATATATATATATATATATATATTTCTGTGTGTACATATTATATATTTTGTTTACATAGACAGCATTATATTATAGGTTGTTGATTAGATAGCAACATCTGTGTAAACAAAAAAACTATTTTATCATATCTGTCTAAATCAGTGGCATCAGTGAAAAGTGCCAGACACCAGCAAAGATATGTATAGATAGGTGTGGCACCAAGATGCTTTTCAAACTGGGGTGCCTTGTCCTATGAGTGATTTGAATATAGTCTTAAATCTATAACATAATGTGATGTGTTGTGTTTTCAATATTATATATTATATATATATTATCTAATGTGTTTTTACATTATATTTTAATTACATGTTATATTTATTAATTTTAGAAATTTAGTATATTTGTTATTTTTTGTCATTGTTTTAATATATATATATGTTATATATATAACAGCAAAAAAATACATACCAATCTGAGAAAAAGAAAGAGTATAGAAAATACACAGTAGGCCTATAGATAGATTCTTTTTCAAAGATAT
This sequence comes from Ptychobarbus kaznakovi, assembly GCA_027422405.1. Classification (NCBI taxonomy): domain Eukaryota; kingdom Metazoa; phylum Chordata; class Actinopteri; order Cypriniformes; family Cyprinidae; genus Ptychobarbus; species Ptychobarbus kaznakovi. Next base: position 22,857,077 of record CM049806.1, on the reverse strand, counting down.
GTATATGTCAAAGTATATGTTTCAGTTTTTTTATGAAAAATGAAAGTCTTTCAGGTCTTAACAGATTTGTCAAGCCTTACTGGAGCTGAACAACGTGTTCTATTATCTTGGCTGCTTATCTGGAATAAGGCCTATCCAAAACACTGTTAGAATCGGATAGGCACCACATAAGTTAGTCTAGCTGGGATGGTTAAACCACTCCAAATGTTTGGCATCTATCACAAGGACACCATTGGTATTAGAATGACTGTGACCTTATACGCTGGAGCTTCTCTTTGGAGCAAATGAGTTTTAGGTCAGTCTTTTAGGTCAGTCGGTGGTGTAAACGTGTCTAAATGTATTCCACATATGCAGATCAGGTTCAAATATATTCATTAAGGAATGCTTCATTGAGCTCTGTTTGTGGAAGACCAGTAGATAAGTATGAACTCAAGAGCTGAGATAATGAACTGACTCGCATCCAACACTCCTAAAGATCAGTGTTTGCTTTGGGAAGTTTTGCTGATTACACGTTCTAATTTCTGAACTCTGTCCAGATGGCTACTATCTTTATTCCATATCCACAGTTCCTCGGAGTGTTTTTGTCTGGAAAAGTTGGCCCATGTCAGTTATTCAACTGAGGGGCAGTTACACAGCTCTGAATGTATCACCCACACCAAGAAAGATGTTTAGACGGGATGAATTCCCTTTCATTTTTCACTGTACATTATACAGTAATTCACAATTTGTATTTCCCAAAACTATATATTTTTCAGTATTTAAAGTAAGATGACATATTATGCAATGTTAAACCGTTTGTTTTTTTTTACATTGTACATGCTAAAGTAACTTACATTTAATCAATAACCACTGTACAATGTAAAGAACTATATCAACAGTAAATCATGGCAACATATGTTTAAATCAACTAATTATTATTTTTTTTTTTTTTACAATATTCAACTCAATTAGAAGCTAGAATATGATAATAAAAAAATTAAGGTGGCAACCAAACTTAAGTGTTTGAATTTAGGTAGGTATTTTATTACACACATTTTTACAGTGTATGCATTACTGATACATAAGGTGCTGAAAATGAATTATGAATCCTACATGCTTCTATAACGTTTCTCAGAATATCTCCTCTGCTCCATTAAAACAAGTCAGTGAGCGGCAGCAACATGAAAGCTGATAGATTCATGCCAAAAACAGTCTCATCCTCATGCACCCCCCTGCCCTTTGTCATTCAGTGACGCTCACCATCCCAGCGACGTGACATGGGCGCCTGGAACATTAACCTAAAATGCTGTCACATTCCCAGCTGTCATCAGGCCTGGGTAATAGCACAAGCATGTCAGCGCTATAATTCAGAGAGGAGGATTAGCTACACAACATGTTTCAGCTCAACGGTGGGCCCAAGCCGCAATCAGAGGGCCGTCGTATTTATGTGCGCTTACACTGGCGTCTCTCGAGTACGGTGAAGAGTGCAAAGCCAGAACAGAGGGGGCCGCTATGTGTCGAGGGGGCCAGGCTCTATTAGCAACTGCCCTGCCAAGCTATGCTTAAATTCCAGCATGAAGCAGGACTTGTGTGGTTTCTTCTCTGGCAAGAGAGCATAATTTTTCTGGTTTCTTTCGTTGTGCTTTTTTCAAAGGTTTATGAATGTGGATTTATAGTAGTTGGCGCTCAGAATGTTTAAGGACACCAAAGTCTGGATTAATATCTCCTGGGAAAATCGCTTGCTCTTGATGATCCCACCTTCTTTCAAAGCATGTTGTGACAATGGCGGAACCTTATATAGATGTTTGTTTTTGGTGAAAATGACAAAAACAGAAAATAAAAACCTAGCCAAGATTGAGAAAACTGAAAGTAGTACACAAGATATTTACTTTAAGACAGAAAATATTTCATTACTATTTTCATCAGTCAATTTGCCTCAAGGGGGCTGTTGAATAAACATTGCATTTATGCAATGAACGTGACTTTGTTGCCAAGGATCGCCTGGAATGTTTTTGTTACCTAAAATTAAATCTGTCGAGCAATGGTAGGTGCATTTCATTTCTTAAGATAATAGAGAATATACCTATATTTTTTCATATTTGTACAGCTCTCTTCAGAAAGCACTGGCTCTAAATGCAAAATAAGGACCACATCGAGTGAAAATCAACTATTCTAATACGCATACCTAGAGTGATAGGCAACTGTGAAAGCATAACAGATTAAACAAATATTGGATTTCTTTTGAACAGTGCCAGTGCTAATGTTTAAATGGCAAACACTGCTCCTATGCACTGCTTCACTACACAAGCACTGAATATTTTTCATTTTTTACAGGGATAGTTCGTTTTTTTCTATTATAGCGAGAGATTTAATGAGAGCTATATTCATGTAAACTGATAATGAAAACTTTTACATACAGTCATGGCCAAAAATATTGGTACCCTTGGTAAATATGATCAAAGAAGGCTGTGAAAATGAATCTACATTGTTAATCCTTTTGATCTTTTATTTAAAAAAATTCACAACAAATCTAACCTTTCATTGGCTAATAAGAATTTAAAATGAGGAAATATCATTATGAAATGGACAATTATTGGCACCCCTAGAAATTCTTATGAGTAAAATATCTCTGAAGTATATTGCCATTCATATTCACAATTTTGAGCACTCCAGGTGATTATGAACATGAAATGATCCAGCCATGGCTTCCTGTTTCACAGAAATATAAATAAGAGGGAAAACAAAGCCCAAATTCCCTTAATCATCCATCACAATGAGAAAAAACAAAGAATATATTTCTGATGAGCAGCAACAGATAATTGAGCTTCACAAATTAGTTAAGTGGCTTTAAGAAAAGAGCTAGAGCAGTGAAAATTCCCATTTCCACCATCAGGGCAATAATTAAGAATGTCCAATCAACATAAAATGTTATGAAACTGCCTGGAAGAGGACGTGTGTCTATATCGTCCTAATGCACGGTGAGAAGGAGAGTTTGAGTGGCTAAAGACTCTCCAAGGACCACAGCTGGAGAATTGCAGAAAATAGTTGAGTCTCAGGGTCAGAAAACCTTTAAAAAATTGTCAAACAGCACCTACATCACCACATGTTGTTTGGGAGGGTTTCAAGAAAAATTATCCTAGCTCATCCAAAAACAAACTCCAGCATATTCAGTTATCAGACACGACTGGAACTTCAAATGGGACTGGCTTCTATGATCAGATGAAACAAAAAACATTAACTTTTTAGCAGCAAACACTCAAGATGGGTTTGGTGAACACAGGGATAAAAAGTACCCATGTGTACAATGAAATATACTGCTGTATTTTTGATGTTGTGGGCCTATATTTCTGCTGGAGGTCCTGGACATCTTGTTTAGACACATGGCATCATGGATTCTATCAAATACCAACAGATAAAAAATCAATAAGTTACTGACTCTGTTAGAAATCTTATAATGGGCCAGGTTTGGATCTTCCAACCGTACAATAATCCAAACACAAACCTCAAAAACAACACAAAAATGGGTCACTGAGTACAAAACCAAGCTTCTGCTATGGCCATTCCAGTCCTCTGACCTGAACCCTGCAGAACATGAGGTGAACTGAAGAGAAGAAGCACCAACATGGAGCTGGTAATCTAAAGGGTCTGGAGTGATTCTGGATGAAGGAATGGTCTCTGATCTCTTGTCAGGTGTTCTCTAACCTCATCAGGCATTATAGGAGAACATTTAGAGCTGTTAAACTGCCAAATGGAGGTTTCAAAAAGTATTGAATTATAAAGGGAACCGTTAATTGTGGCCAATGTGTATTAGAGAAAAACAAATATTTCATAATGATATTTCCCCCATTTTAAATTCTTACTATCCAATGAAAGTTTAGACTTTTGTGATTTTTGTTAATAAAAGATCAAAAGGATGAACAATGCTGATTAATTTTCACAGCCTTCTTTGATCATATTTACCAAGGGTGCCAATATTTTTGGCCATGACTGTTCTAGGATTATTGTTGTTAACATAAACTAAAACCATAAAAAACCTTTCTCATTTAAAACTACATAGACAAAATAAATATATAAATAAAAACATACAACAAAATCACTAACCCCACCCCCCACCCCCAAAAAATTAATGGAATAAAAAAAATGATTTCAAAATAGTAATTAAATAAAACTATAATAGTATTGCAATGATACCAAATAACACTGTTGCATGGACTTTATTGTCTTTCATTAAATGTATTTCAGTAACACTCCTGCTGGGACTGACTATTGTACAGTGCAATAAATCAGGAAATAATACATAATGAATAATATTTTGCAGCCAGTTTAGTTGGATATTCTCAACTGTTTAGACCTAAAATCAGTACTAATAGTAATCAGTGAATAATAACATACAACTAACCATACAATCATGCATAAATGGCAAAAATAAATAAAAAAAGGTGAATGTCAACATGGACAGGTTGCATGACATTCCCTCATCCTTCAGAAGTAAGTAAAAGAAAATCCAACCTAGACTACACTAAATATGGGTTCACGTCAGCAAGGATAAACATGGTTTGAGCCGACCACAAAAAGTTAAATTATTGTGTGCTGCTGAAAGCAGAAAGATTTCAGTTTTTAAACACACATTTAGAAAAATGAAATGTTCTTAGTCAGTGATGGTAATCATTTTGCATAGGCCTATTGTTGAGGCTTGTCAGTTCAAATTGATACATTTCTAATTGATACAAATCTAAGGAGTTTTTGTTTGCTTTTGTAGGTTTTTGACTGGTGAGACACAGCCCCAAAATAGTGCTAAATATAAAACAATACATGCAGCCAACTGTATTATCAATGCATGAACGGCAAAAAACTAAATATTCCAATCAAATAGGCTAAGAGAAAGAAAAAATCACTTTCCATATCTTATGTTTGTTGGTGACATCAAAGGCCAATCAATCTCCACAGTTTGCATATTCATCTGAAACGCCCTTCTCCTCTAAAACCATGAACAAAACTTCTCAAAATAAAATAAAATATGATCTAGACTACATTAAATAGGGGTTAACTTCAGCTAAGATAAACTTGGTTTGTGCCGACCGCAACATGTTTTGCGAAGTGAATTATGGCCTTTTGAGAGTACCATCGGGAGACATTTAGAAAGTTTCTTAAAGAAAACTTTCTTTCTTAGCCTATGCCACATTAATGATTTTGCATATTATTGGGCCTATGGAGTTATAATACCTATGTGGTATTATATATAAAAAAAACTGTTTTTGTATTCTCAACAATCTTTGTAGGCTGCTGTGTTGCCACTTGATTTTCAATGTGAAATCTGAGTTTTGAGACAAAACCAACTGAGAACCACTGATCTAACCTACATTGAAAAAAACTGGTGTAGGATTACTTTGAGACTAATGTACTTTCTAATTTTACTTTCTAAATTTCACAAAGAACTACACAGAAACCGTAAATAAATAATTGAACTAAACATGACATTTTAAAGTAGAAAGCCTGAAATAGTATTTTCTTGTAAAACGCACTGCAATAATAATTTCACAATGTTGTCACGTAACAATAATGAGATATCCTCATAGCAACATTTTAACTACAAATAAAAAATAATACAACTAGGTGCGAATTCTCATGTCCTCTCAAACAGCACAATTTAACCTAGAGACGAGGCCTATAAAACGGTTCTGCTGGCAGGAGACTTCAGACTGTTTATGTTGGCACAGACGCTCACAGTTTTACAGAAGAAAAGTTTATGCCTGCCCTGCTCAGAGAATCAGATATCAAACTTACCCAGTCTGACATGCTTTACCCAGCATTCTCCTAAACAGGCTTTATGATTTGAAGTATCATGAATGTCTATAGCAAGATGAGTTACAGGCCAAGCACAGAGTCATGCAATGTTTGGCCGAACACCTTAAGTACAGCATATTGCATTCATAATACTTCTCAAACTGAGCGGGTCCAGCAAATGGCCTTTTAATACTACAAAACTCCTCAAACACACCCCTGAGAATGAGAGAGTGACAAATCATCCAGAGAGGAAATGAATGACTCATCGCTTTGATCCGTTTCATAAATCGCTATGGGAGGGTTAGCTCGATTCAGACCCTGTTTCATCCCAGTCTCTTTAAAAACGATCCCTCTGCCACAACTCATCTCTAAACTTGGCCCAGCGGCTGCCCATCCAAATGCAAAACCACAGTTTCTGGCTTAATCCAACACAACCCCCTAGTAAAAACCAAGGGACGGTCACGGGCAGCTAGCCTGGAACAAAGTTTCACAACATTTGCTTGAGTAATTTGCCAGAAACATGGCAACACAAAGTGTATTGTGCAGTTCGTCTGATGATTGCATCTTCTGCTGTCCACTTGTAACAGATATCGGCATACAGAGACAAATTCGAAACAGATACGACCCATAAAAATGACACCCCCATTCACATATGTCTACGACACCTCTGTCAGCCCTCAAACAACTCAAAATGAGGGTTATATTGGAAATGGAACACTAGAATGCTGCTTAGTGCATACTACAGTACAGGTCACTACTATATCAGACATTTTCTTTCATAGAAGAACAATATAATGTAAAACAGTATGCAGTATAACACTTTCTTTTGCATCCGCCGTAACTGAATTTGGAAAGCAAGCATTGCATTATGACAAGCAGTGGCCATTCTGAACTTACTAAGCTGGTAAATCCATGGAGAATTGATGTTTAGTGACCTACTGAACATGGAGAGCATGAAGAAATTCAAGTAAAGTTGAACCACATTTGACAAGTAGGTTTGTGCCAAGGCATTGTTTCACTGAAAGAGAGAAAAGTTTAAATGTGAAAAGCAATGACAGTTTATGACTTTTAGTACCCTCAACCAAGCAAAGTATCAACATGAATTGCAAAAATATTAAAGAGCCTATGAAATCAAAACTGCAGTTTTGTGCCTTTGAGTAAATGTCTGCTGACGCGGAGATCATCCATATGTTAGCATGCTCCTAAATCACACAAAAATATGTCAAGACACCGGACAGAAATCTTAATAAGCCATTTCACAGAAGAAGAAAAATGCAAACTGATGACAAAATCTTCTTTTTATTAAAACCAAACTAATCATAATGAATGTGTCAAGGAATCTGTAAGGAACACATTCACCTCCAGGACCATAATTTCTTATTTTTATAACTTTTCTAATGGATTTGTTCCAGTATAAAGCTAAAATATCCCAACCTTTCTGCCAAACGTCTCTGCCAAATAGTAAAGACTTTAATAAAAGACTTTATTTAGAATGCCCTTCAAAAAGGGATCAGCTATAGTTCAGTTCTGATAAACAATGGTAAAATATTAGTAGCCAATGTGGGAATTTGGAACTGGACCCAGAAAATAATTCACCGCGAGCCTAAATGTGACTCTGGGGGTCAAGCCAGCTTTACCTGTTCTTTTTTTTACATTGTGGTCGATTTCACTGCACTTCATCCAGGAAACTCTTCAGTCCATTAGTCAGTTTGTCACACTCCAAAGGCCGTCCTCCACGTGGCATCCTCTGTTATAGTACAGCACTCTAAAGCCAGACTTTAATGAAGCACATTGTTTGAATATCAAAAATATCCCATTTGTGTTCCGCTAAGACTAAAATAAGATTTTTAGTGACTAAGACACTATGTAGTGTTTCGGCAAGAGAAGATACTGTGGATACTGACAGTCTGATGAATGGGTTTTAATTATTACTTTGGGGTGGAGATTTCTTCTGAATTAGCACAATGTGATTCAGGGAAACTTAAGATTTTAGGCAAAAAAATCAAGCATGAAAGTCCACCCCATAACCATCAGTGGGGGGTAAGCAGATAATCTGAAAATATATAAACAAGATCAAACTAATTATATGAATTAGCCACCAATTCACAAAAAAATGGTTTTGATTTGGCATGAGACTGTATTGGACCCATTGAAAAGTTTGTGCATCAGTTCTTCACAGCCTTGTTTTCATTTTCAAAAATGTATGTGTCATCTACCCTGTCTAAGGTCTATTGAAAATGTATTTTTGATCAAATTAGAGTCATCAGAGTACTTTTTTATATATATTTTACAAGCAATGGTACTACGTATCCAGTCACAGTCAATACTGTGAATGTCTCATTGATAATCTGGCCAAGCACGAGAACTGGACCTCGGGTAATGGTGTATCTCGGCTCATATTCGAGAGATTACTACAACAAACTAAATCTGTCACACATGTGGGTGGCCGCCAGCCCTCACCATGAAACAATCCAGAATAAACAGAAACTGATCTCAGGTCATCTCAGAGCTACCTTAAATCACACTACAAACATCTCAACCATCTCTTCCCTCTCCAGTTCTTACTTTTCAACCATGTAGAGGCGGTGAAATATATAGTCAACTAATTTAATGTTAAAACACTAAGCTGGAAAAAGACTATCTTTATGGCAATAAAAGCCCCAAAACTGAAAATCATTTACTTACATTTAATCAAAGTGACTGAGTCATTGTTGGGCTGGGTTGGGATGTGTGGACTTTTTTTTTCTACAACGCCTTTCTTATGTTTAAATAAAATGGTTTACTTTATTTCAAGTATCTTTTGATTCTAGAGGAGTTGGCTAATGAAATCAAAATGTTTGGATAAAACTCAAGCAACAGGTTCCCCAGCAACTTTTGATTTATAAGGTCAGTTTATGATAATCTCAAGCATATACACCCAGTTTAGAAGTCCATATGCTTATCACAAAAATAATGAACAAATGGGCACGAGATATTAAGTTAACTCATTTCTCTAATGCAAATAAAAGGACTAATCCTCCCAAATTTGCTGACAATTTATTCAACCTCAGGCCATCCAATGGTTTGTTTCTTCATTGATTTGGAGAAATGTAACATTCCATCACTTACTCACCAGTGAATCCTCTGCAGTGAATGGGTGCCGTCAGAATGAGAGTCCAAAGAACTGATAAAAACATCACAATAATCCATAAGTAATCCAAATGACTCCAGTCCATCAATTAACATTTTATAAACCTTTTGCAAGAAATAAATTCATCATTCCGCTGTTTTAATTTGAAACATTGCTTCTGGACAAAATATATGAGTCCATAATCAATAATGACGGTAAAAAGGTCCTTCCCGTTGTCTCACATCAAAATTCTCTGACATATCTTAAAATTGTTTTGAAACATTTTCACTTGCAAACATATTTTTTGATCTATGCCTATTTCTTTCCTATTTGAGACGAGAATTTTTTTTTTTTTATTGGAGAAAGCAATATCATGGATAGAGTTTGAAGTTAAAACATCCTAATGATGGATTTGTTTATTACAAACATGAAGATTTTCACTTCATAAGATTGACTGGAGTGGTGTGGATTACTTGTGGATTATTGTGATGTTTTTATCTGCTGTTTGGTCTCTCATTCTGACGGCACCCATTCACAGCAGAGGATCCATTGGTGAGCAAGTGATGTAATGCTAAATTCCTCCAAATCTCTGATGAAGAAACAAACTCATCTACATCTTGGATGGCGTGAAGGTGAGTACATGTTCAGCAAATGTTCATTTTTGATTGAACTATTCCTTCAAGAAGACCAAACGAAGCAAATATGCAGCATATAAGATCACTAACTAGATTCATTACATTACACTACATTACCAAATGAAAGGTGAGGAGGTGAGGAGAGGTGTTTGTTTGTGCACCGATACAATGCCAGTGTGTTATGCAAACTTTAGGGATGGTTTACAGAAATTAGATGCAAAGTGTAAAGTTATCTGATGAGCATCATTTAGATATCCATAGAACTGGCTGGATACAATGCAATGAGCTGCTTTTCAAAAGCGCAGCACTACTTGGCAGACTGGTGGCATTACAGACACGCACCACCCGTTGGCCACTCATAGGTGACGTCATGGGAACCGTTGGTCACTTTAAGCTGACAGGGTGGAGATGAATGAAAAATCATAAAAGCATAGTACTCTTTAGGGATGTTTCCACACTAAAAATAGCCACTCGAGACTTGAGTTTCAGAGCTCAGAGTAAAAGCACTACATGAGCACAGTAGCAGCTTTGTGCTGTAAAAAAAACGCTGGGCGTTTAAAAAAATTGCAGCTGTTTATGAATGTTTTTCATATTTAACAGGTGGTTAATAATTATAAATATTATTCTTACCAAAAATATGATTTATCCATGATTCTTTACAGATTTCTGAGCTTAAAGGTGAAGTATGTATTTTTTCAGAGTTAAAATAGTGTTTAGTTTGTGGCTTAAATCTGCAGAGAGGCAACCGCAAGTAGGCCATTTTAGGATGATTTCCATAAAAAGTGCAAACACTATGACACTTTTACAATATTGCTATTGTATGAGTGGTTCAATGTCAAATTCTAACTTAAACCCTAATTACTTGTTAGAATGATGAAAGAGCAGGGGTTAGGAGCTTTTGAAAACTGTTTGGAAACAATAATTTTTAGTTACATTTAATCCAATTATTTAAAAAGAAAAAAGGTGTCTGTGAATTTAGCACGAAGTGTCAACATTTTCATTGGGTTGACAGTTTTTATAAATACATACATAGACAGATACAAATAAATAAATGAATAATGGCCACATGAATTAAACATAAATTAAATAACATACCGACATTAAATATTTACATTCAAAGAAAAACACATACATATAAACAACTAATAATTAACTAAATAAAATAAATAATTATTTGTATAGTTCCATATAGTCCAGTTATTTCCAAAAATATATTAGAAAATACTACGCACTTGATCTTTTTTAATGCACAAAAAGTTAATACATACATATACAACAAAATTAACACATTATAAAAGAGACAAACAGACAAATAACTAAATAAATACATACATAAACAATTTTGTGTTAATCTTTGAAATACAAACCAAACAATATATAGAAAAACTTTTTTTTATTGAAGTACTGATCCAAGTATGATTTAATATTTGATATTTGACATTGTTCTTTGTTAAGGCAGGCATCGAATGTGTAGTGAGCTTGATAGTGTCTAATCCTCCCCAGTGAGGACGATGTGCGTCACTCCTGGCCGCTGTAAGCATTGCATCTGCAGCGGGGAATGCTGAAGCTCTGCCCACTCTATTCCCCAGCCACGCCTGCCAAACAAGATGCTGAGCAGCAACAGCATCAGCAGGAGAAGCATTCACCTCGCCCCCCACCACACACACACACACACACACACACACACACACACACACACACACACACACACAGCACGCGCCGCCGCTAACACACTTAACAAGAGCACACGCGTGTGAGAAAGAACACACACACACACACACACACACACAGCACGCGCCACCGCTAACACACTTAACAAGAGCACACGCGTGTCAGAAAGAACACACACACACACACACACACACACACACACACACACACACACACACACACACAGCACGCGCCGCCGCTAACACACTTAACAAGAGCACACGCGTGTCAGAAAGCACACACACACACAAGCTCTTCGTCTTTCTATCTCTACAATGTTTAAACATCACTTAGAAACCGTGGTTTGTGTGGTTTTTCTAGGAACACAAGAGCAATTAGATGTAAAATAGTTAGCAATAGAAAAGAGAAAGCATGCTACGGGTGGGGGGGGGCTAAACGTTGTCAGATGTTTTATCAAGCATTTTACAAAAAATCTTTACAATTACTGGGGTCATTTCAAATAAACATGCTCCATACGACCCCCAGCAATACATACAAGCTCAAAATAACGTTCAAGCCTCTGCGTCAGTGATATTGTAGTATCATTGAAATTGGCAAATAGCTCAAATATAATGTTTATTTATTTATTTAGATAAATTTGAACTTATTTCAGTTTTTTCAAAACTTTGTAATGGTTATGTTTATTTAACTATAACAACGCTGTATAAAAATAAATAAAGTTCTTCATCAGCATCTTATTTTCTGGTTAAAACACACAAAAAATCCTTAAAACAATAAAAATCTGCAAAGTAAAACTGTCCGTGAATGTGTTTGTGAAGTAATAAAATGGCAAAGATCTAGCTCATGAACATTAATTAGGTTATTCAGAAAGAATTTGTAAATAAATAATAAATATTTTTCTCTCTTTATAGCTAATAAGGTTGTTCCCAGATTGTTCCCCTCGTTTCAAAGTAAACAATAAAATTACAAGATGTACAAAAATCATGTAAACTACCGTTTAAACAGCACATTAAATGATTTTTCTTTTCTTTTTTGGCTACATTAACATTAATTCTTGCTGACCAGCTCAAGTGCTCAAATATTTGAAATATCCCATCCATCACTGTCAATCTTAGGATTCTGAAGCTCAGTGGATAAATACATGGATCAGTCAATCAACCAACACCACCACGACTTAAATCGGAGTTCTTATTTATTATTAATAACCTAACACTTAATAATGTTTTCATAAATTGGTGGGGACAAAAATATGAAAATAAGAATCCAGCCATGTCTTAAAAGCAATAAAACTTACGGCCGTGAATAGTTTTAGGAATAGTTCACATAAAAGTGAAACCTGTGTCATCATTCAGTCCATCATCAGCATGGTTTTCTTTCGTCCATGAGACACAGAAGTAGACGGATGGTTCAGCTGGGATGTCCAAGTCCTCTCCATATATCAAAAAAGGAAAGTGATTCACACAGCTGAGTCATAATTCCCTTCATCGACTTGTGTTTCATGGAAGAAAGAAAATCATACTGGTTTTGAAAGACATGAAGGGAAGTAAACCATTTAAGCAATCTTCTTTTGCTTTGTTGCATTGCCAGATTTTTCCCCGCTGGTTTTAAGCATAAACCTTTCTTGTTTTCTTAGTCATTTTGGTGCAGAAAACATGCCTAAGTCAGTTCAGTTCGCTTTGAGGCGGACAAATCATTGTGTGTGTTTATTTATTCCAAGTGTTCTCAGCTGGAAGACAGCTGTTTCTCTCACTTCAAATAGGACAGAAAAAAGAGCTGTAGACTTTATTCTCTGCACTCCATTGGTATCACTATTGAGTTTACATGTGTAACTCTGCCTAGAAGCAGAGAAGATGTGGATCATTTATAGACTGTTTATCATATGGAGCAGCAAGCCATCTGGAACGAGGCCGATGCCCTAGGTAGAGAAATCACAACATCCTTTTACACAACCATCAACCCTATTAAAGACAAGCAGCAAGACAGGTCAAGGAAACAATTATCCGGAAGGTCTTTAAGCAGGCAACACCTCTTGTTTCTCAAGTGGGCTTTCTGCTAAGAGCTGGTGTAGTTTCAGCTTTGAACGATTTGTTCATTTTGCATTATACATTTATTCATCATACTTATGTTCTTAGTAAGAACTGACTAAATTGAAAACTCAAAAGTGCACACAAACTCTATATTGCAAAACTTAGCCTCGCTCCCTACATAGACAGCTGCACAGGAGACTCAAATGTATTTTCAAATTTAGTATGATTCTAATATGTTGCAAAGCTTACAGCATAATATCACAAGTATAGCTTTGCAGCATTAGAAGAAAAATAAGGCATCTCACTAGGTTGTGAAACAAAGAAACTTTGTAAATGATCATTTTCAATGCAGTCAGCAATGACATGCAAGCTAATTTAGGCCGCAGAAGTCAAGGCAAAATTCAATGTTTTATTTTTAAGTGTTGTACTTTGTTTTTATAAAACGTTTTTTTGACTGATTTAGACAAGAATAAGATGAGCGATAAATTATTAAGAATGCATATGAATATAAATGTACATATGCCACTGTTCAAGTTTGTGGTCAGTATTTTAAAATAAATTAATACTTTTATTCAGCAAGAATGCATTCAATTTATTAAAACTCTCAGTAAAGCATAATATTACAAAGTATTTCTATTTCAAATAAATGCTGTTCTTCCGAACTTCAGAATTAGTTTTTTTTATTATTATCAATATTTCCAACACTGATAATAATAAGAACAGTTTCTTAAGCAGCAAATCAGCATTTTTTTATAGATTTTTGAAGGATCATGTGACACTGAAGACTTGATGCTGAAAATGCAGCTTTGCATCACAGAAATAAATTACTAATTTAAATATATCAAAATAGAAACCAATTATTAATTATACAAATATTTTGCAATATTACAGTTTTTACTGTATTTCTGATTGAATAAATACAGTCTTGGTGAGCATAAGATATGTCTTTCAAAAGAAAATCTTACTGACCCCTTACTTTTGAACGGTAGTGTACAGTACATAACCGAAGACTGAACTCTGTAAGAGACCCACCGAGGAATGAGTAATTAAAACCATTCATTAAAAACTTTACATTCGTGTGAGATGACCCACCAAAAGAACCTATAACTATAATTCTATTCAGCTTGTGGGTGGGAGTCTTCAGTTTGACTTTTTCATTAAAAAAATCATTTATCAAGGTCACAAAAAAGTGATACATGCAATTCCATAAGTTTCAGTTTTCACTACATGGGTTCTAGGGCACAAGAGACTGACATGACCATTAAGTTTTACAGAGGACCACTAACCTCTTCACATTCGAGAGGGGGGCAACGTGACATGACACATTTTATGACAGCAATTGTGTCAGTTTGTGGTTTATTAGAAACATGTTTAGACGAGTCAACCAGCAGTAAATTCACATCCCATCAACTGCTGAGCATTTCAAGATGCACTCCATGACATCAGCCCCTTTTCCCGCACATACACACACGTGGAAGCCGATAATTTATGGCGGCATTTGGTCAGACAGTGACTCCTCTGGCTTTGCTAAAGGAAGTGACCTTACAAATCTCTTCGTGCAGGATGACCACGAGGCCTGAGATTCACGGTAAATCATTCCAAAAAAATCTGAGGATATGACTATTATTGTCACTCTGTGGTTCAGACAATCCGCTCTCAATCGGCCACACCATCCTCTCAGCTGTTATGACTCCATGTTGGTTTGCCTCTACCCGTGTATTTGTCATTTTCAGCTCTTTTCCTCCCCACAACATCCTTGGCTACATTTCCCCACACAGTTCAAATCATGACACTGGCTTACACACCAGCACTTGTTTTTAAGTAACAGCGGGAAATATGCGAGTATACACATACACACTGGCAAACGACACTCAGCCACAGGGAAAACCCATACATTCTTCAGGACGATGAAGCTTGTTAAAAAATACAATTTTGAGTGTTTCAACTAAATGCCATTATGTATACCTTTACACTTTCACACAAAAGATAAAACAACTCAGAAACATTATGACCCGTCTCTAAAATAATAGCATGTTATTTTATATTAAGGATTCTGACTTACAGTATTTTAAAGACAAATGCCACTGTGAATATCATAGGGTCATCGTGTCAACACAAAAAGTGGTCCCTGGCTCAAATTTTGGATTTTGTTAGTATGTCTTTCTCTAAAAAGACAACATATATAGTAATGAAAGCCAAAATATTAAATGTCACAGATGTGTAGAGGTGCAAAATGACAATTTTCACCTGGGATTTGGAGCAAAATTAAAGGGTGTAAAAATGACTTTAGAAAGCTGGCAGCATATTTATTTTATTTTTACAAAAAATATTAGTAATCGTAAAATCTGTTGACTGTTTTAGTAATTGTTTTCTTATATGCTGACAGTGACAGTTCAAAAAATGACAAAAAGCACTTCATGATATTGCCATTCTCAGACAATTTTTTTTTATAAAAAATTAAATAAAAGCTAGAACACATTACAGACATATAGCCTTCACTAGTACAGTGAAACAAATTAGTATCTTAATACAATTATTTTTATGACAATTATTCAACAGGACAACGACAATATCTGATATCCAAAGTCTATACAAGATGAGAACATAAACGGAGTGACCATATGTCCTCATGTCATTTCTAAATTACCTAAAATGTCTAGGTTTCGGCTTTGACTTCCTAGTTTGACAAGTAGCGTTCAGGCATTGTATATAATCTACCAATTGTGGCATGCAAGAGAGATCTACAAAGATTGGATTGCAAGCATTTCAAATACGCATACATTTAATGTAAGAGGACAGCAGAGAGCCCTCAATAGGAAAACAAACCCAAAACCAGACATTTTAGACAATTTAGAAAAGCCCCGCCCGAAGATGTCCAGGACAAAGAGTCATCCTACACATAAAAACACACATATATAGCCCCACTTCACCAGTTAAAAAAGCAAGACAGGTCCTTGTCAAACCTTAGAGAGGCCATGTAATGAATCCATCTGCTTCATACTACAAAAACATTCTCCACTGAGTGCATACAGGACATTTCAGATGCTTTGTTTTGTTTTAGAATTTACATTTACATGGTAGAGCGGGCAAAGTCAATTCACTAGTGACTTCCACCCATAGTTAAAAACGGAAATACACCTCCATTACTGGAAATATAAGACTGGAAAAGAATACATCCCGGTCTTTGTTAGAGTCACTTATACCTACTGTTGCTAATGGACATGAGGGGTCTGTCTTACAACCTCAATAAACCCAGCTTAACTGCTGTCCGCTTTAAGATCTTTTAGTCATGTTTATAGCCACTTTAGTGCCTCTCCAGATAGAGCAGCTGCAAACTAATAACATCAGCTGGCTGTTGTAGAACCCGGATGTGAAGTTTCCCACTTACCACAAACTTCCCACCCCTGAAAAGTACCGCTCTGTCATAGCTAAACATTTCTGACTCCAGCGCTGCATGTTGACACTGGTTAAGAATGATCAGTATCTCAAAGCATCTAATTTAATTTGATTTAAGTTGATGTAGCTTTAGTAGCATGATATGTTGTCTTAAACGGTAATATTTATGGATATGTACTGTAGACATGTTTATATGTGAAGGACATTATGGTTGACTTTAATGTTAGTATGTTCTAAACACAAATTTTCTATGATATCTTTCATTGAGCCAGTTGCAATGCATTTTGGGATTTTGCATTAGACTTTGACCAAAAATAAAACATGTAATAAAGCAGCTTACATAGCTTAGCTTATATATAGTGCATTTCTGAAATAGTCTTGATTCATGTTAAACTGTACAAAATCTAGCATTATACAATTTTCACATATGCATTCACTACCATTCAAAAGATTTGTGTTTTCAAAGAAATACATACTTTTATTCTGCAAGGATGCACTAAATTGATCAATAGTGACAGTAAAGAAATTTACAATGCTACAAGATATTCTTTCTATTCTTAAAAAATGCTGCTATTTTGAACTTTCTATTCATCTAAACATCATTGCCCACCAATTTTAAGCAGCATATGTTTTCCGCATTGACAATAATAACAAGAAAAGTTTGTTGAGCACCAAATGAGTTCTGAAGGATCATGTGACTCTGAATACTGGAGTAATGGCTGCTTATGTGCTCATTCTGTATCAATTAATTTCAAGTCACTCGAACCCTGCACAACAAGCAAACAGATTTTTTTCTGTACAGTGACAGTCTAAATTTGGCAGTTTCACCAAATATTAGCAAAAGGAGCTTTAGAGCGTTTTGACTTTCACAGCACAGTTTACCGTTTGTAAACCACTGCAGGCGGAAACACTCACAACATTTCACTCAAGCTGATGTAAGCTTTACACGGATGTGTATATAGAGGCAGATCATCCTCCAGATGTCCAGTACACCACTTATTATGGAAGTTAAAAGAACTGTTTATAAATGCAGGCAAAAGGTGTAGTTAGCTCCCAACTCCAACTTTGTTAATATTGATCGTTTTATAGTTTTATCGTACTTGTATATGACGAAAGATTAACGTGTTGCTGCACTGAGTGGATTGCACGCCAATAAGGGGCGGCGCATTATGGGTAATATAATTCATGACATTACTTGGGATAAAGAAAAGGTAAAACAATTTGTGAAGTGTGATTTTTTTTTCATTCATTCATTTTTTAATTTTATTCATTCATTTTGGTTGTTGCCTGCATGTTAGAGGGATGGGACAATGTACTAATCAAATATATATTTGCAGATTGTGAACAGAACAGAGACGATAGTTGCAGGTATGCATTATTGTACTTATATTGATTTATTATTGTTACATTCGTTTTCAAAGTTCTCAATTTTCTTGTTAGTTCTATATAAAACATATCTTTGGTTTTGTTATGCAATTTATTGAATTGAACAATTTAACATATAAAAGAAAAAAATACATTCTGACACCTCAGTCCATGGGAGGCACTCAGAGGAGAGATTGTGAACAGAACAGAGACGATTGTTTTAATACTGTCCCATTCTGTGCTTGCAGTAAACACCTTAAAAGACTCTACTGGCGTTCGTCTTTCTTGGCGGGTTTGGTCCTGTGGTGCATAAGAAATCTGCGGCAGATACTTCAGAGATATTTTACTCATAATAATTTCCAGGGGTGCCAATAATTGTGTCCAACGTGCATTTGAGAAAAACATTTCATAATGATAGTTCCCCCCCCCATTTTAAATTCGTATTATCCAATGAAAGGTTAGATATTTGTGATAAAAAAAAGATCAAAAGGATTAACAGTGCAGATTAATTTTCACAGCCTTCCTTGATCATATTTACCAAGGGTGCTGATATTTTTGGCCATGACTGTATGTATATATAGTTTATGTCTGGACAAATGCTCTGTTAGAATGAATTTTAAGGTTGGCATGAATTGAAATTTAATTCACCCCAAAATAAAAAATCTGTCATTATTTACTCAAACTTGTGCTTTTCCAAAACCATAAGACTTTGGTTCATCTTCGAAACACAAATGGAGATATTTTTAATTAAATCTGAGAGATTTCTGTCCCTCCATTGACAGTCCACACAACTACCACAGTCACTTCAAAAGGTAAAAAAAAGAGATATTCATAAAGAAATGTCTCACTTCACCTCAAGTCATTGTTATAATATTTCCAACCACTGCAAAGTTTGTGCATTAAGATGTGTCACGTTCACTGCTAATGTTCCTGCTATCTCTCTGATGGATTTGTTTTGTTTCTCTTGCATGGAGAACTCCTTTGACCGCATGATGTGGGTTCAGAGCATCCGCTTCCCAATGCAAATACCACACTTAGAATCAACTGCAGAACTTTTACCTGCTCAATTGATGTAAAGATAACGAAGGAATAGGCCATGACTGTCCATGAAACAGCTTTTGAGTCAATTGTCCAATTACTTATGGTCCCTTGAGGGGGGAGGTACATATAAAGAGCTGTAATTCCTTAACATTTCCTTCAATTTTGATGTGAATTCTCTTAAATTAAAGCTCATAGAGTGTGCACTAAGCCCATATTTATTATATAACTTTATATTCAGCAGAAACATAATATACAGCAGAAATAAGTTACTGCAGACATTATTCTAATGGTGCTATTTTTACAGTGACTCTAAAGATATGATCTTTATCTAACAACGGCAAACATGTAAAAAAAACTTTTAGTACTACAAAACCTTTGACTGCCCTGTTTGTCCTTATCCCATGTGGAAATATGCTCTGGGAAAATCTGAAACCACACAATGGAATGAAATTCAGCCAAAAGTGGGGAACTCTTTTTTCTCTCTCTCCACACTGGGACTCGTTCATTGTTAATCCCCTTTTCTGGTGATGAAATTTAAACCCTGCTGCCTCCATTCACCCTCTTCTCAACCATTCCAATGCTCTTACTCACAATGCCCACTTCTTTTCTTTACATTAAGGGGTTAAAATAGTGAGTTATCCCCTGGATATGAACTCCTTGACCCCTGTACTCTCTCTCCTTCTGTATCCATGTGCTTCATCTCCTCTGGATAAATAGACAGCTCTCACCGGGGACCACTATGAGCGATGCTTTCACTCTTTACACAGTCAAACTAAAGGAAAACATTTATTTTTATTTTCCTCCAAGGAAATCATTGCTACTATGAGCCCCTAGATTGAACTGAAGGCATTCTTTTAACCACTACTGGGTTTTAACCTGACTACTGGCTTCAAACTAGGTAATGTAGATGTGACTGTTATAATATCAATGATTAATACCATCCAGCTGGTATGAAAATAATAAAACAACATCCTGACTTTATTCTAGTTTCCATGGATTGTTTTAACTGCGGCAAAAACACAATAATTTTAAGCATATTGCTAATATTAATGTTAAAATATTAATCTGCAATATATTTAGCATATATTTGAAATAAAGTTGGACCAAAACCAAAATTTCTCTAAGGAATGGCGGGTGGTTATTAGTCAAATGCAGACAGGGAGTTGAGTGGTGGCTGCTGTTATCAAAATGGATTTCTTCACGTCTGAGTCTCGTTTTTATCCTGTAACTTTGACAGAGCAGTGCCTCAGACATATACTGCACTAGACCTGAGTGCAAATCCAGTGTCTGCTGCAGAGACTTATTTATTCTCCAGATGTGACTCTCCGACCTGTTTCTAGTGAAGGCCTTTACATCTCAGGTACAGTATATCATTACACCACTTTTACAGTTCATGTGTTGAGAGCTGGACAAAAAAGGCTATGACTAGAAAGATCAAAAGTCTATCTCGGACAATGGTCGGCTCAATTTATACTTTACTTTAGTAGACTTTCGGGTCATAGTGAGAAAGATTGTCTTACTTTTTCTGTGCTATCTAAAAGGATTCCAAGTTTTCTTAAGGAATACACTAGTCAACATTTGAAGTGGATCAAAACCTTTCATCAAAGCAGTCCTAAAACCTTATCTTAGGACAACTTTGATTAACTTTTTGATACTATTCAAATGTTGAATACTGTAGTTCACCCAAAAAGGAAAATTTCCTAAAAGTTTAGTCCTCCTCAGGCCATCCAAGATGTAGATTAATTTTCTTCTTCATCAGAACAAATTTGTGGAAATTTAGCATTACATCACTTGTTCACCAATGGATCCTCTGTGAATGGGTGCCGTCAGAATGAGAGTACAAACAGCTGATAAAATGTCAACAATAATCTACAAGTAAAACTCATGACTCCAGTCATTTTTGTGAAGCAAAAATCTTTGCAAGAAAGAAATCCATCATTAAGATGTATGTAACCTCAAACCTTCAAGCTAAAATATTATAGTCCTTTATCCATAATATTGCTTTCTCCTGTGAAGAAGTAATTTAATCTGAATCAGGAGAAAAATGTGCACAGATAAAGCACAGTTTACAAGCTAAAACGGTCCAAAACAGTCAATAAATAAGACAACAGGGAATGGACTTTTTTACTGGAGGAATTTTTTTTTATGGATTATGGACTGGTATTTTGGCCAGATACAACAGTTTAAAGTTAAAATGTCTTTAATTGTTTCTTATAAACATGGACTAGAGATATGGATTACTTGTGGATTATTGTGATGTTTTTATCAGCTGTTTGGACTCATTCTGACGGCACCCATTCACTGCAGAGTATTTATTGGTGAACAAATGATGTAACTAAATCTCTCAAATTCAGAAAAAAAGGACTGGGGTGAGTAAATGAAAATTTTGAGTCAACTATTTCTTAAAACAAAAACACTCATAAAACTCCTCGTGCTTTCATATGTAGCCACTTTTGAGCAAAGCTGCTTTTGATTAAGGCTGCAGTGGGCAATGTGCTAAACCTGCCATTCATAATGATTCTGACAAATAGAAATGAATCTGGCACTATGCACAGACCACGATGTGTTATAATTCTCTCACATACACACAAACACACACAGTAAATGGAAATTATAAGCAACTCTATTTTCTTGAAAATTCTTGAAAAATTTCTTGAAAAATATTTGTATGCACTGCTATAGTTCTGCATGGAGATGGATTTGTTGAAAACTACTACAGCCAGCTATCAAACGCTTGAATTGCAACATCATCGTTTCCACATATGGCTGCGGGGAGACAAGGCATCACTCTCAAATATCCCAGCGGGCACCACCGTGTTTTTGTGAGTGCCTTCTATCCTTCTTGAGATGATGTGGAGAGGATGGCTGGAAGGAAAATAAACAGAGCCTGTCCTTTTTTTGACCTTCATCAATGGGCAGGATAGGATTTCCACCACTCATAAACAATGAGGCAACCAGGGAGGTCTGATGACATCATCACTCCAGAAAGGAAGTCTAGGGGAAATCGATGGTGTGCAGTTAAGAAGCAACGACAATAGTGCGATATGACAGAAAAAAAAAAAAAAAACACTGTGTAAGGGTGTTGCCACTCATAGTTTGGTTACTGCTATTGTGTTTACTTACATTTTCAGTACATACAGTACATTTTCTGCTACTGTATTGCTCTGGAGTGACCCGAAATTAAATACCTTGCTCAAGGGCATAACAGTGGCAGGCAGCTAATGGATCACCTCTTTTGGAGTTTAAACCTACAACCTTTAGGTCACCGACCCACATTTTTTAACCACCAAGAAATCCATCCTTCGTCCACTTTGTGTAAGTTTTAGAATTATTGACTAAAAAGTGAAAGATAAGAAATAGTTCAGCTGAAAATTAAACTCTGCTAATCTTTGTGAACCTTCAAACCCATTCTTTCTGCCATTAAAATCAAATAGAGATGTTGGGAATAATATTATGAACCGTAATTTCTACACTGTAAAGAGTCAAAAATGTCTAAAAAGCACCATAGAAACAGTTATTGAAACTTGTTAGGTCTTTCATATATATGTAGATATATTTTTAAACATATTTCAAGATATCACACACACACACACACACACACACACACACACACACACACACACAAATAATTAAAAAATATATTGCTAATATTTTTTTATATATATATTTACATTAATGTAATTTATAAGTTTTATTTGTATTAAGTCAATAATGTTGGGGCCTTTTTTAAATTGTCAATCTAAATATATTTATACTGTCCAAAAATGATAAAGTCCAAATTAAATGATATAGCTATCAAATTTTATTTGCACAATCAAACTTGTGCATTACATTAAAACTTTAACAACATTAAACATGTTGGTTTCTTAAGCTATTGTTTGTATTTAGAAGACAATGGTAATATAATGCTTTGGCCATGCACATTTTTGTGGTGATTTTATGATGCTTTTGCATTTTTACAGTCTTTTATGGAACTTTGAAACTCATTTTGAAGGCAGAAAGTCATATGAAAGTGATATAATTTTAACTTTTTTTTGGTTGAACTTTTCTTCAATAACATAACAGAGGCACTTTAAAATGTCATGAAAAAGAAGGACTGTCTCAAACACAGATGCTTATTGAATAAGGCAGGGAAATATATGAAATTATGGCCATAGCATTTTGCAATGAATGGGAATCACTAAATTGTCAATGAATAGAGTCATATGAAATCAATTTGGGGTCATGCATCAAGAACGATTACTTCCAGAACAACAGGAACTGCTACACAATAAATCACAAAAAAAACACCAGATGGAAGCTAATTCCTTCGTATTTTGTTATCAAAGCCTGTTGAACAAAGTGGAAGTAACTCCCAAGATCTCTGGATGGACATCCGTTGACGTGTTAAGTATTTTTATCCAAGGACACGCTGGATCCTGACAGCTTTGACTGGTGAATGTGTGCGAGCACTGCTGACCTGAGCATCTTTCCCAGCAGAGGTGTGGTGCTGCTGCTTTTTGTTTTTGCAGAGTAGCATGTCTTATATTTCAGCAACTATTGTTCTCGGATTCCTCCTGGCAGCCATCCCTCTCTCACTTCCATATACACACATATCACTTCCTACAACTCGTTGACTTGATTTGTGAATCTGAATCAAGGTTCTCAGTTCACAGAGTTCTTTTTTAATCAAGGGAAAAAACAGACTTCATCCTTTTAAAATGGAACTGATATAAATGAAATTTAAAAAAAAAAAAAATTATATTCTAGGTTTTTATTAAAGGTATTAAAGGTTGTTTCAAATGTATGTTTAATCGATCTTATTATAATAAAACCTGGGAACTTTCTTTTACCTTCATAAACCAAGATAAAAAAATATGAAGGTGAAGTTCCCCATAGTTTTATAATATTTAAATATATGTAAACTTTTAAAATCTTTAGGAAATTATGAATCTTAAAAAATTATTATTGACATTTTTTTATTTTCATTATTAAAAATACATATTTATATGTAATATTTTGTACAGGTTTGGAAACACATAGGTATAATATTTACATAAGTAAAGTATTTTGGCATTTTCTGATAAAACTTCAGTCATTAGTTCACAATGTTTCCAAAAAATATGAAAAGGTATATTTTATAGCTCTTAATATACTAAAACATGGGAACTTTCTTTTACCTTCATAAACCAAGGTAAAGCATGAAGGTAAAGTTCCCCATAGTTTTATTATAGTAAGCATGTCAAAACCTTCAGAATATTATGGATCTTGAACTTATGATTGGAATTTCTTTATATTTTCATTATTAAAAATACACATTTATGTGCTACAATGTTTTTATTTATTTACATGTTTGGAAATGCATTAGAGGTAAAGTATTTTTTCTGTGAAATCTAAAATGGCAATTTTGATAAAACAGTCATTAGTTCACAATGTCCTCCAGAGATTCAAAGTTTGAAAAAAACACTACAAAACACCATAAAGCAGTTAAAATGATTTTGTTCTATAATCAAAGTCTTCTGTGAGGGACAGTCTAAAATCCCAGGCTTTAATTTTGTATTTTAATTAGCCTAAATGGACTGAGTGCATTAAACCCACACAGAACTGTTGAATTTTCACATTTTAGATGAACTATGCTGTTAAGCGCCATTAGAAAGTCTTAAATAACAAAACACGAAGTCCTAGCACCATATCTGACGGTAAAATAGAAAACACGATTGAATCTGAACCACCTAAGGGAGTTTCCTCGATGTCAGATGTGTTCGGACTACAATAATTACATTTTATGGACCAGGGTCTGGTGTAAAAGTGAGAAAACTTTGGAAATTCATCCATGCGCCGGTTAGGATACAATCAAATTTTCCGGCCCTCCCAAGCTCAGAAAATGAGATCCGAGAAGCCCTTGAGACAGAAAAACGAGGGAAATCTCAGTCAAAACATTTCTATTTAACATTAAACACAATCTGTTTGTAAAAAAAGCCTTGCAGAGCAAAGTGAGGTGAGTGTGGTGTGGAGAAAGTCCCTCTCTAGCAGCTGTGAGGAAATTCCCTGGTATTCACAAAAGGTCCTCACGTATGAAGTCTGCATCATTACTCCACATCTCTGCCTCGCCATCTGTTTGGATAGCTTGAGTGCTTCCTGTCTGTCATTGTGAAACACTTGAAGAGGTTGTGAAGGTGCAGTAATAGAGGAAGAGAGAGAGGCCATGTCGAAAAGCATGTGGCTTCTCTATAACATGCCTTTTCCCATCCAATCATCACGTGAGGGCAATAGTTTCACTGAATATCCTGTTTGAGCAAATGTCAAGTGTGTGAAGAGAAGGAATTATGGTTTCCTATCCTGTACAGGAATTTTAAAATCACATGCTGAAACTGACATCGAGCAGACGGCAATAAATGTGTCATCATTACAGGCATTTTTTTGTAGCCGTTTCCGATGAAAATGCTTGCTGCAAAACAAAAGCACTGAGTCAGCCAGAAAGAGATCTGGCACATGCAGTCTAGCTGTGGTTTGTATCTTTCATTGTACAATGAGATGTTGTAAACACACATGCAAGCCTGTGACATTTCACGGTGACCAAGACCGTTCACAGACCACCACTGTCAAGATCCAGACAGGACACCATAGGAGCACCATAAATGTACTAATTGTGCACATTTCAAAGTCTTTGAGTGAGAAACAAAGCCTAAATTTAAGTCATTGTACACCTATTATCCTCACGTTTGGCTCTTAAATATCATTCTCTATTCCACATATACAAATGTTTAGCTATGACACATTTGAGAACCAATGCCTTTTGCTGTCAGTGATGATTTTTATATGTAAATGTGGACGTGAATGAGAGATTTTAGAGCTTCAGTGGGTTGGTATGCTCACATACTGCTAACAAGTTGTGATATATTTCACAATCAGTCATTTTCACCCCCCCAAAAAATGCCCTGTATCTGTCTATTTGTCCAAAAATAACAAAGGCAACAGGTTAATAAGAGTTTATTTGATGATGAACTGTAGGGTTTTGTGATTTTCTTGCTAGATAAATGTTTTCAAAAGAACTTAATTAAGAAACAGATTATGCCGTTTTGTGTGTAACAATAGCCCGGACACAAACAATGAATGATGACTTTACATTTTTAATCTTTACTTACCATAACGTCTTTCACTCGAGTCGCTTCTCGCTTCTTTCAGGCTGAGAAAATGGTGGCTTCTCGCACTGGTGTCGTCCGATGTTGACGTGACGTGCGTGCTCTCTTTCACGTCCACGTTCCCAATCCAGCGCCGCTGGTTTATGATCAAGACCAATTTTCAACCCAACACCCTTACCCAGCGGTCTCAACCCAGCATTTGGGTTGAAAAAACAACCCAGCGTTTATACTGTTGAATTTAAAATTGGGATTTATCTTGATTTATGTGATTTGTTATCAATATGTTTTTTATTTATTTAATTTAATCATGGTCTTTTGTGCATAGCAAATACTGTGAAATTTGTAATTGGGATTTATCTTGATTGATGTAATTAATCTACAATGTATAAATGTATTTGTTTTTAAATATTTATTTAGTTAGTTCATATTCAAAGAAATAAAGTTACATTTTGTAGAGCTAGTATTACACTTTTTTCTAGAGTTGAAGTATAAGACGTTTAGCAAAAATATATAAAATATATAAATGTCTATTATGAATATAATATATAATGTCAGGTCATTTTGTTTTTTTTTTTTATTTCCAGATACTTTTTTCAGATAATTTATTATTTATTAAGCTTGAAAAATGTATTACATTATCAACTCTTACTAGTGCCCCTTCAAAAGAAAATAAAAGCTAGGTGCATAATATAAAAAAAGCTTTGCCAAATGTATAGTGTAATATTTATAACCTAAATTGTACATGTGGTAATATCATCCACTGATTAATTAAGACAAAGACTTGCAATGCTCTCAGAGCCATTAGCATAACGAAAAAATGTAACCGCTGCTCTGAAATGTGAAAACAGCATTTTAGAAAAACACATTGAGCAGATTTCTCATGAATCTGACACCTTCTGTTCCATGAACGAGTGCCTTCCTCCATCAAGAGGAAATGACATGTTTAGATGTAAGGATATGCAACTATAGGGCAGTCCAGTATCAAATAGCACCTCTTAAGGAAGCAATTAGACATATTTTATTCTGTGATTTCTCAAAACGCTCAGGGTCAAACAAAATGAGTGCTCGCTATACACCAAACAAGGGTTGCTATGAAGACAAATGCATTATATACAGTGCAAGGGCCTCGCTATACAATGATGGCATATTTATCTTCGTTGCAGTTCTATTACAGTTGCATTTGGCTGTTTGCCGACTATGACTTCAGTGCTTCCATCATAGCTGGGAAAGTTTGGAAACCCCTGCCTCAGACATAAGTATGAACTTGTTTCAATACAGCATATTTGAGGTTATAATAATGGGTGTTTTTTGTACCTTCTTTTGGTATCGCCCCTCTGACATCATTATTGAATGATACCCAGTGGCCGAACAATTCACAAATCACAACACGGATTGAATATATGGATGATTCTGAATGCACTCAATAGTTTTACAACTAGATTATTAAGTAAGGTGTTTTCCAGGGTGTTTTTAGATGTATTTGTATTGACTTGAGCCAAAAGAATCCACCCTCAAGTAAATTAAGGTTTCTTGATATGGAAATTCCTTCAATATAATGAAATAAAAAAAAATTCACCACCAGAGAATTATATCTAACATACGTAATGTAATTTGTTTACTACAAAAACATGTGAATTGTGCATCTAATTCTTTAAAAAGTACTGCAGTTATAAAAAAAAATATAATATATATATATATATAAGAAGTATTAGAAGTTAGTTTTAACTGTACCAAAAATAAACATTAATTAAAAAAACTATATAAAAAATAAAAAAAAAAAAAAAAAAAACCGAAGATATAAAAATAAAAACTGATTCAAATTATTCATAAAATTAACATTTTATAATACAATAGTATAATATAGAACCTTAATGATAATAAAATAGCACTGCTGTGCTAAAGTGCTAAAAAGTGCTACATTTTCTCTGAAAGCAAGTCTTGCACAAAAGCAAATGCAAATTTAAGGACATAAAGCAAAAAATTGCTATAAATTTCACAAACAATTACAAATAAACTTTACATTTTGAAGTAGAATAGAAAGACAGAAATAGTACTTTCTTTTAAAATGTACTCCTGCAAAAAAGTTAAATCATATTACAATATGCTTGCATCTATGAAATGTTTTACATTTAGCGGACTCATGTTGATATACGCGTGTTGTCTTTGAGGGTCTTTTTGAGGTCTTTCTTTGATCGCGGATTAAAGGTCACCGGCAGAAGCCTTTCATTTTCCCTTAGATTCTTCACAAGACTACATGTTTGCTTTCACTGTCTCCAAAGTCTGATTAAACCGGCAAGACCTTTGAGCACTGAGAAGAGTCCCGTAGAGGCCATAAGTCTGAGATCAAACGCAAACTGACATCACCTAAATGGGGTTTAAGTTCACGACCTGTAAGCATAAAGTCAACCCTGCACGAGTGCCATGCCGGCCACAAACCAATACTGGCATCCAACACTAGATTTATCACCAAGGCACGCATCACTATTGCTCACACTTAGGTTTAAGGGTTTCTAAACCACATTGTGTTGGTGCTATAATGTTTGCAATGACAATTATCACTGTTAGTATTTCTCATATTTGTATTTCGCATGAATAATACAACTGTCAGTATCCTCCATGCTTTATTATGCATTTAGTAGATCTACATGCAGCAGCCTCAAATGAAATAAATGATAAGCAACAAAGGAATACAACATTCAGTATCAGATTCACTCGAGAAGGATCTTCTTCTCCCCTCTGGATTGCTCATAATGAATTTAAACCACATGCACATTTCATTTTCCATTACTCAGAGCATTACGGAAGAGGCTGGAGACCACAGGGGGTCTCTGAAAGGAGCCATCAGTATCTGTCTCGCTGTAATCGTGCACATCTGCAAAGCACATTTAGAGTGCAAATGATCTTTTAAACAAAGCTACACATGCATTAATTCCAAAAGAAATCATTAATTTAATTTATTTATGATTTTCAGTGTGTTTACAGAGGATAAACTGCCAATATTGGATGCAACATGGATCAGGTTTGTGTGCAAGGGAAAGGTAATATATCTCAGTGTGTTAAACAAATTAAAGATGCGCTCCATGAGAAAACAAACCAAATTTGCTATCAGCAAAACACAATTTTGTGATGTTTATGCTTAAAACAAGCAGAAAACAATTTGCCAGTGGACTAAGAAAAATAAATGTAATTCAAGATTTAGCACAAAATCGGTCTAAAATTATTTAAAAACTATTTATACACTGAAAAAAATAGCATAGATTTTTTTTCTCAGAAATTCCTTGTAAATTACACAAAAATACAAGTAACATTTAATTAAACTTGACATTTTGAAGCAGAATATTTATTGTATTTTCCTGTCAAACAAACTTATTTACAACTTGTAAAAATATTTTTTATATGTGTATATAAAAAAAAATGAAAGATTGTTTTTCAGTAAATGGTCAATGAGAGGTGCTTTACCTTCAGAATATATTGACCACATGTTGATTATCAACCTCAGGAAGTCAAACTAAATAAATATTACATAAAAAATCATAAATACTAACTAAAAAACAATAACGATAAAAAGTGAAAAAAAGAAAGAAAGAAAGAAAGAAAGAAAGAAAGAAAGAAAGAAAGAAAGAAAGAAAGAAAGAAAGAAAGAAAGAAAGAAAGAAATGAATGAATTTATTGTGAATATTTAGATATTTTAACTGGAAAACAAGACAAAAGTTCAAGGTAACTGTATCTTATATGAACAATGTCCTTTATCTGAAATGTCCTCTATGAACAATGCATTTTATTTTTAAAAATGATATCAATAGATATTGTGCAAAAAAACATGGTTATTTATGGAAGAAAACAATCCCACAGTAGATAATGGCAGGTCATGTTCTTGACATTTCAACTGAATACTGAATACTGGCCAAAAGACAGAGTTCTCAACACGAGACCGAATCCTCCCAGTAACAATGGTTACACTATTGGGAAATGTTTTTTTGTTTTGTTTTTTACAAAAGCTGTCACCGGGACAAACCCTTTCAAAAGATATACCTTTGTACCTTCTTTACCCTAGAGGATGCATTTTTGTTCCTTAATGGTACATACATATACCTATTAGTACCTAAATGGTACTTATTTGAAAAGGTACCGCCCCGGCTTTTGTATCTTTTTTTTCTGAGAGTGTATGAACAACTCTTGCCATCACTCTTCAAGAGACTGGTAAGCAATAATAAATCTGTCATCAGAATCACTATGAAAAGACTAGTAAGGAAGCAGCTGAAATGTAAACAGTTTGTCGGTTAATGGTTGCTGAAGGAAGTGTGAACGGCTCTAAACACTGGAATATTTTTCACTCGGTTTCACTCACAGTATTCCGATTGGTTGTCATATAAAATGTCTGCAAGCATACCATGTTTGATCTCATGTAGTCCATCGTCTACTCCAAGAATATGAGGCATGCTTACACAGTGCCTTGTAGCTTATCTAGAGCCACCAGCCCTGACACCTTCATGTAAAGAAACTATCTCACACAGACACAGTTGAATAAATCTGTTAATGATACACACAGACCGTGTTAACCTGGCTCTCTATAGAGGAATGTCTAGTGTAAACCCTCTGAAGGCCCTGTGCACACTAGCTGTTTGCCCTCAGAGGACTGAGTCTATGTTAATACAGCACTGACATGAGGAAGAGCAGAGCCGTATGGAAAAACATGTTGTGTTAATACAGACACGATATATAAAGGCTATGTTTAGCATATACAAACAGTGCCGGCAAATGCTTTTGATTTGACTCGGGTCTCTCAGCTAATGGAAAAAGCAGTTACAGAGAAAACTTATGTTTTACGTTCACATATGAATCTCAGTTGAGTAATATTCCACCCCCAAATAAAGATAATAAACAAAACTTTACATTTAGATATTTTCATGACTTAAGAACTGAATTAAAACATGAATTAAGCACACTCCCATTACTGTAATGTGAAAAAGTAGAGTTTTAAATCAAAATACTAAATTCCATACGACATATAGTCTTAATTTACATCCAATTATATTTATCTACATAACAGTAGACTGCTGACACTTGGGAGGGGGGTTAATTGTTATGAAAATAATAATTAAACATGAATGGTCTGAATAACAGTTCTATTATATTTATGTAAATCAAATAGGCCTAAAATAATTTTAACTTTTATTTATTTGTAATGAAATATTATCCTTTCATGACAATTTTCGTAATTCATAAAAAAATATTAAATGTCTCTCTTCCTTCCTATTCAAAGTCGGTCACGTTTTATAAAACCAAACAAATCCTATTGAATCTGCTTCCATCTAGTGGTCGTGTGTAATAACGAAAGGACGGTTTTCGTCATTTTACGCCAGTACACATTACTTTACGGTAAGTGTCCAAAAGTAGCAGCATGGCGACTGCAGCATCAGACATAGGGATGTTGCTTCAAATGAAAGTGATAAAGGTAAAGAAGATGGAGATAATAACCCAGCACCGAGCCAGAGTTCATCTGACGAACAGAACACAGAATCGAAACCGGTGTGTCTCATAGTTTTAGGCATGGCAGGGTCAGGAAAAACAACGTTTGTGCAGGTAAGACTACTATCACATGTTTCAAATGATATAGCATTTACTAGAGTATAGTGAGATGCTGTTAGTGTTAAATGTGATACGTAATTCTGATAATAAAATCTGATCATAAAGAAATCCAAAACACATTAACTTGAGTTTCTGATGGGCTGTTTACATTACCGTATAACTGTTATATGTTATTTCTTGTTTTCTCAGAGACTCACAGCTTACCTGCACTCCAAGAAAAGTCCTCCATATGTTATCAATCTAGATCCTGCAGTTCACGAGGTCCCTTTTCCAGCCAACATCGGTATGTCACTGTTACTCCTTTACCGTGCTGGTTCTCGTGCCTGAACCGGTAACGTTACGTGCCCGCGTTTCCACCGTAGCCATGACGTAACAAGTCGTTAATACACAACATGCTCGTGAGTAAAAACGCACGAGACGTTGTTTACGAGTAAAAAAAAAACTATTTTAATAAATAATATTAGTGATTATACATGTTTTTGTGTAATATAAATGTAAAATTCAAATTATAAGATAAAAGCGATTTTAAAGGCAAATAAGTTGGGAAATAATTATGGACAGATTTGGAAAATAATGTTTATGCATCTTGACGTTTTGAGAACATATTTAAAGTTCAGAATGGTTTAATTGCTTTGATATAACAGATTGGGCACTGGAACCGGCACCATGTAAAAGCAGTGGAGTTTCGCTCATGGTTAATTTATTGATTAAAACGCTGAAAAATAAGACCCTTTGGTATTTATTGTGGATAAATGTTCATGACTGTTGAGCATCTTCATCTGATTGTGTTTTTCCTTAGACATCAGAGACACTGTCAATTACAAGGAAGTCATGAAACAGTATCCTTTCAGTTTGAAATCATGTGCTTTGTGCTGTGGATCATAATTAGCATGCATATTTTCACCGAAATGTGAATAGTTTTACTAAATATTTAAACCATCAATTTACAACACATTAAAGCTTCCTCACACCCCACAGTCGTGGAAAACTTGAAATATCAGGGAATTTTAAGATTACGATTTTCAGGCCTGG
The DNA here is from genome assembly GCA_027422405.1 of Ptychobarbus kaznakovi. NCBI lineage: Eukaryota > Metazoa > Chordata > Actinopteri > Cypriniformes > Cyprinidae > Ptychobarbus > Ptychobarbus kaznakovi. The sequence continues at coordinate 22,824,328 of CM049806.1, read as the reverse complement.
ACAATTTACGTGTATTAAAATCTTAAAAATAGATGGAAATGTCCAAAGTCGGTTTCTAAATATTTTTGTAATAATGTAATTGCGCGCAGCTCTTATTATTTTTGATATACATTACTTTTAGTGAGTGCATTCTCTATGAAATCATTTTTATCCAGTGAATCACAAATAACTGGAAAAGATCTGGAAATTGATCGGTCAAAAAGTTTATGAATCTTGGTTGAATTTCATGTCATCTGAGTGGATTGTCTTTGACTCTAGTACAGATATGGTTTAGGTCCAAATGGAGGAATCGTCACATCTCTCAATCTGTTTGCGACACGATTTGATCAGGTTTGAAGGATCCAGTAGATGTCACTGTTTTACACTTTTATGTGCACATACTTCTGTTTTAACTTACCATTTCTATTTCTCCTCTGTTAGGTCATGAAGTTTATTGAGAAAAAGCAAAGTAACCACCAGTAAGTTTGTGTTCGGTAGATTTGGTTATATCCTTATATATTTCTTATTGCTACAGTCTTATGCATGGAATATTATATTTTGCAGATATGTTTTGATTGACACTCCTGGACAAATAGAAGTGTTCACATGGTCTGCATCTGGAACCATCATAACAGAAGCACTGGTATGTGACTCTCACTCTTAGTTGGGTTTATTGTTACTTAGATATATTTGCATTGCTTACTTTGGCGTATAAAACGGTATAAAGTTTCCTTTCTAGGCCTCTTCGTTTCCCTGTGTGGTTATTTATGTGATGGACACGGCTCGAAGTGTAAATCCGGTCACCTTTATGTCCAACATGCTCTACGCCTGCAGGTCAGTGTCTCAGACTTGTTTTTGTATTGCTTGTTTATGCAGTATGTTGGAAATATAAACTGCACTAAACATTCTCATGTTGTTTGAAAGGTTCAGAGCACAGTGTGCTTCTGCACTTCTTAGTGTTACATCCACACTGTGTTAACCGCAGCATGGAAGTTATGTCATGATTTCAGTAGATCTTACCAAAATATATCTTTTTTTTTTCTCTAGCATTCTCTACAAGACCAAGCTACCTTTCATAGTTGCCATGAACAAGGTAAAATAATAATTGTTATAATAATAAAACAGTTATGCACATTTTAATGGTCAAATGGGGTTTCTCAATGGACAATGCTGATAACTAGAAAGTAGGATGACCGATATATAAATTGGATGATACATAAGCAAATTCGATTTATGTAGTATTTTCTAAATAAAACTAACAGTTATTTAATTCATATTAATTTTTAAAACAATGTAAATAATATAAATGTAATTATAAATAAATATGAACAAATATATTTAATTGGCAAATTATCAAATGATATTTGCATGTTTATTAGTATTTATGATTCACATTAAATATATGTATTGTATTTTTATTATTATTGAATGTATATGAACACAGTTTCTGTTCAAAGATTGAACAGCAGGATAATATCCATTGACAAGGCTGTTGGTGGATCACACAATCTCATCTCCTATGTTTTTTTGTTTTAAATGGAACAAATCAGTGTAAGTTATGTGTTTCATCATGTTAAACTCTTCTGCAAAACATGTTTTTTCTGACTCTTTATCAGACTGACATCATTGATCACAGTTTTGCGGTGGAGTGGATGCAGGACTTTGAGGTCTTCCATGATGCTTTGAATCAAGAGACGTCCTACGTTAGTAACCTGACCCGCTCTATGAGCCTCGTCCTGGATGAGTTCTACACTAACCTGAGGGTGAGTCTGAAGCTCTGCATGCTCATGATCTGGATGATTGTTAGATAGTTGCTTAATAGCCCAAGCCGAAGAGCCTAGATTTGTAAATCTAATTGCTTAGAAAAAATGTAATCCTTTAGAGTTATAAGCTAGCACCACCAAAAGATGTATAACTCTCTCAGTGTCTGAAATGTATTGTTTGGCTTTAAGGTCACGATTGCAATCAGTCTTCTGTGCCTTTGCGGGAGCGTTACAGACTCTCGTTGTGTCCTGTAGGTTGTCGGTGTGTCTGCAGTCACAGGTTCTGGGCTTGATGAACTGTTTGTACAGGTTGCTGATGCTGCTAAAGAGTATGAAACGTATGTATCCCAACACTGTGTAATAAGGAAATTCAAACTTAGACTATAGACTAAAATGTTTGTAAACACTAAATAATACTAAAATAGCACTGCTATCTACACTGAAAACAGCATGGACCAAGAAGCTGCACTTCAGAAAGAATACAAATGTATATTTTAGAATATTGAATTCATTTTACTGCTTAATAAAGTTATAAATAAATAGTTTTTTAACTAGCTGGATTTGGTCAAAAGGCCGTTTTAATAGCACTTCCAGCTTGGTGTAATATAATGGAAATAAGAGCAGATTAATTCGAATGTGAATTAGGAAAATTCAATGTGAATGGAATGTGAATTAGGAAAACCACGTTCATTATCAACCTGGTTTTGCGCAGCTTGTCAGTGAACAGCGGCTCTGTGTGGTAAATGCTGCTTCATGTGAAATCACGCACGTGATGGATATTACCGCTGATTACAGGACCGGCTTTACTGACAAGATGCGCATTAAATAACGCTTGTGACATATCGTGCAGCCCTAATGTGAATTATAATGATGTATGTGTTGTTAAGGACAATATACATATATGTTTAAAGATAAATGAATGCTTTTTTTGCAAACAGTTGATGTGTTTTACTGTCTTGCAGCGAGTATCGCCCTGAATATGAACGTCTGCACAGAGAGTTGGTGAGTAATCGCTGATGTACTAGTCATAAATCAACTGGCCGTTCCACAAATATCCTTCCAGCACTTGTTAAACTATATATATATGTTATTTTTTTTATTCGAAAGGCAAATAAAAATGTCCCGTTTTCGTTCCATAATAAAAGGTCAAGTCTGACTGTTATTAATGCTTTCATGTCTTACTCAGGCTGAAGCTCAGAGTCAGAAACAACAGGAGCAGTTGGACCGCCTTCGGAAGGACATGGGAGCAGTTCCCATGGAAACTGCCGCTCCTACGGGTACATTCATTCAGAACGGTCACGTCTCTTTCATTAAAGGGGTCATATAATGCCCATTTTCCACAAGTTGATGTTATTCTTTAGGGTCTGAATGAAAAGTCTGTAACATCGTTTGGTTAAAATTGTCATTGGTAGTGTAAAAAACACCTTTTTTTGCCTGTCAAAAACAGCTCTTTTTAGAGAAAGCCGCATGTATTGTGTCATTCTCCTTGAAATGAGAAGGAGCTCTGCTGACTGCTGAATAGATCTCGTTATTATGAGAAAAGATCTCGTTATAACGACATAATTGAGTGGAAAAAATATGATGTCTGTGGCAGCAATGCGTCAATGTATACTACCCCCAAATTTTGAACAGTAATTTATATTTGACATGAAATGCTTTTTAGAACAGATGTATATCCTTTTTCTGCAGAGCGATTCATCATTAGTGTTGTCTCTAAAAATTCTGCAACACTTCTGTCTCTAACACATCGGGTTATTTTATTCTTTAAAAGCCCCAGGTCTTGGTGGGCCCAGTGACCTCATCTTTACTCGCGGAAACCCCGATGAAGCTGAGGAAGACCTAGACAGTGATACCGATGATATCGATCACACGGGTGAGGATACTTCAGATGACTCTTAAAGAACCATAATCGCTGTCACACCATGTTACACACGTGTTTATGATGTCGCTTTTTCCCCAACAGTCACAGAAGAAAGTAAAGAGGGCGGTGCTTTCAGCAACTTTCTGAAGGAGAGAAAGGAAGTAGTGCAGGTGCGCAATAGGAAGTCTAATTGAGAGCAGGAAATGGTCACCATGTATGTATACTGTTCCCCAACATTGACCTTTCCACATTGAAAGACTCTAAAATAAGTTGTTATAGATCCTGCTGCCACATTAGCTAGTCTGCGCTGAGATTTCAGAACTGCAAGTAAAGAAATGTGTATTAGAATGTAAACACAGGTTATGAACTGCATTAGTTTAAAACTGAACGTCAGCATGGAGTTAAATATATCTTGGGTCTCCACTGAGCATGAATTCAAGCTAATACACTCTGAAAAATGTCAGAACATAACTTGTTTATCTTTTGCCTAATATATTTATGTACACTCTACAAACTTATTTAGCTGTTAATAAAAATGCTTCATATTTCCTAACAACCTGGAACAGAAACCAAAATCTGCAGTTTCTCTTCTGACTTTGTGTACCTTTAAAATTCATGTTTCTATGATGGAAATAAAATATTTTTATATAAATATGCAAGATCTGCTTTGCTGGGAGCTTTCTGCTTTGTCTTTTCTTAATGCTCTTTGAGTAAGAAGTGTTCAGCGTGTTCATATTGAATGGAGCCGAGCGTGTGCCGAGATGACGGGTGGGCAGTAGTGGTTTTGCAGCCATATCATGGCAGAGAGATCCAGTGGGTGTAGTGAGACTGTGGGATACATCTTCACGCCTTCAGCCCCTCTGTTTCCTGAATTAAGATTCTTGTTGACCTTCACATGTGTGAAATACCACTCGGCGAGACCTTCAGCTTTCAATTTCTTTGAATGTGAGTTCTGGAGAGGTAATAGAAGTCAACTCAAACATTTATTTCCTGTTCTTTTGTTCACAGTTTGGATGCTAGAATGTATAGTATAATGCCTAGAATGTACAGTATAGTGCCTTCTGAAATTGCATTCATCTATTGAATTAGCCAAGTGCTGCTTTAAGATTGGCTTAAAGTTGATGGATTGATCGGTCTGTATTTTTGGGCCAATTGTTGCAGAAATATAGCACTATGCTTAATTCACCTTTCCACAAATCAAGGCCTTAAAATAGGTGCATAAAATCGAAAAATTATAAAGACATGACATTAAATGCTGCGTGCACTGCTAAAATGAATATCTTGCACAGTATTTTGCTACATTTACTTTGATTTGGTTTACTGGAGATGCAAATGAAGATATGAAGGCTAAAACTGAACAAAAAAAAAAATTTTTTGCCATTTGGCAAAAAAATTATTCTTGTTTTAATCACAAACTTCTCAAGTAAATTGATCTTTATTTAAGAATCTTGGACATTTACATTGGCAAACAAGACAAAATTACTGAAGATGGACATCACCTTGTGTGATCAGAAGGTAAACGTTATTTCCTTATTCTAGTGGCTAGGAGCAGAAGTATTCAAACCTTAAGCTGGTTATTGTAGTAAGCTTAAATTAAAAAGTGCTTAAGATCCATTGGAAGCTGTATTTTCTAACGTAAAAGTGTTGCTAATAAGGACCATTTCAACGGCTATTCGGCTGTTGAAGGAAGTGACGCCTTTGTTATTGTTTACGTTCTTGAAATGGTCTATAATTTATTGTGTGCTGCCTTGATATTTACATTTAGAGGACATTGTTGTATTATGTGCCCTCCAATTTACTCATTAAATTAATTTAGCTTGGTCTTAAACCTGCAGAAATCCTGCTCACAGATAATTTTTGTAGATTATGGTAATTGATTGTATTTGTCACTATAGGCTGCTTCAAAACGCTGCATCATTGATTTGCATTTACTCAGAGGGACTGCATTAATAGTAGTCGTCTGTACTTTTAAAGACAACGAAAGGTCATGTTCTCATTGTTAAAAGCTACACTCCGTGCAGACTCTAACTTTAGTCTGTAAGTTTCTAGAATAAGAGTAGTGGTGAACAGATGCGAGCACGCTTTCGCTGGGAGGGTGACTCATCACATTCGGAGGCGTGTAGGTTGTGTGGCAAACCTAACAATGGCAGATGCCTTTGGATTTCACAGCGCGTGAGTCACTATGTGGTTGAGTTTACCAGCGCTCAATCTTAACACCCTTGCATGCTGCCACCACACACATACACATATAAATTCTCGTTAGCCAAACATAAAGGATGAGATGAATGGAAGCGGGAAGTGTCAAGACGCCTACTATAATTGCATGTCTGAGAGGAAGAACATTGCCTGGTGAGATGCAAAAGTCAGTCATAACTGGTTTTTTACCGGCCGGTTGTTATTCTGTTTTATCAATGTTAAAGGGTCAAAGAGGTATTTTTCTAATTGTAGAGACACAGACACCACTGTACTGCTTCGATGGCAGTGTTACTGTAAAATACTGTACTGTGCATGCACTTGATGGCCAGCAAATGCTTTCCCAGGGAGGAAAGAATAGAATCTGTGTCTATATTGCATATTGAAACATCAGAATGACATACATATTATTTCTGCGTATAGTACACAGTGTGCTTTTTTAGTGTTTGCTGTATTCTGTGTGGTATACAGGGAATACAGAATAATATTATTTTATAAAAAATATATGAATTTTAACATATTGAACTAGTATCTTACATTATTGTTTTACACATTTATTTCAAGCATGTGTGGTCTAGTTATCTCCAATATGAAAATGTTAATTAGAATTTTAATTCATTTTTATGTCAACGTCTTTGGTTGCATCATTTAATAAGAATCTAAAAATCAGCATAATAGTTTCGGTTCATTGTATTAGTGCAGTATATACCACACATTTTAGAAAACAAAGTAGATAATTGCATTCGGTACATAAATAAATTTCACATGTAATTTTATTAGTGCAGAAACATCAACACAGCAGCTTTTCACTTCACAAGATGTTAATTGACGGACTAGTCATGTGGATTAGTGCTATGTTTTTATCAGCTGTTTGGACTCTCATTCTGACGGCACCCATTCACTGCAGAGGATCCATAGATGAGCATGTGATGTAATGCTACATTCCTCTAAATCTATTCTGATCAGGAAACTAACTGCTCTACATTTTGGATGACCTGAATAACATTTTAGCAAGTTTTATATTTGGGTGAACTAGTCCTTTAATAAATGCCGTTTTGAGACCAAACTACAAGATCACTGCCAAAAAAAAAGAAGAATTTATGAATTTTTAGTCATAGTCAAAGCATGACTATATGAATTATTCACTGAATCGTGTGATACACTTAAATATTACGTTAAATATTTCACTGTATTGAAATATAAAGTGCTATGCTTAATAGTAAGTATGCTATTCCAAACTTACCAATTATGTGATCTAATTTGATTCAAAATTCAGATTTTTTTTTTTTTTTGTTGATAAATGGATGCCATTCATTGAATTAAACATGCATTGAGGTCATGTGGCAACAATAACAGCATGTTGCTGTTTAAAACATTCATGTTATTGCATGCTGCTTCACATAGGCCTACTATTTTTAAGACATAGCACATGCTGTTCAGTACACCATATTCCATTTTCAACATACCTGAAGTCTTTATATTTGTGTGACTGTATGTGATGTCATCATCTTTTGTTCTCTGTTTATTTCAGATATAGTAAGCAGCATGTCTATGTAGATTGGTTTTGACCATAAGTCCAGGTCTGAGAGATACTGACATCCGGAGTTAAAAGCTATGAGTCATGCAGCATGCCACCATTAGAGTGATGTCATGTCCTGAGTTTAGAGCCTGTAGATATGACCTACTCTCCCATCACACTATCCAGAGCGCTTCGCACCTTATACAGAATCAGATCACGTAAAGCTTTGACTTATAATGATGCCTAATGGATTGTAACATTTGGACATGTGGATTGAATATCAAGGCTGCAGAAGAAAAGTAGTGTTCCAATACCTAAAAATAAATTGTACATTTATTGCAACATAAATCGACTTGATATTTAGAAAAACAACATATCCTAAGAATGTAATTCAGCAAAAAATCTACATTGTTTTGTTGACCTTGATGTATGCCACTGTAGACCGTGTTGAGACCAAAACACAACATCACTGCCAGGAAAAAGACAAGCATCTGCATTATTTTACTCAAAACAAAGCATGACTATAAATGATTCATTGTTTTGGTCTGTATTATTCAAGAGGGGTGTGTCAGGATGAGCTCATCACAATATGTTCTAATGTAATTCAGCTGGAACAGCGTAATATTCCTCTTAAGCAAAGTGTGCCCATCAGTCTTTCTGCCACAAGTATCACAAGCCATTAGACTGATGAGTCACTGATGTCAGAATACTGAACTGCAGCTGTGCTTTACTGTCTATTTACTATGAAGTACAACATGTACAAAACGATTTTGAAAAATGAAAAGGTTTAATACAGCAGAAAATTATTTGTATTGAAAATTATATCAATTTTGCTTACATTATTTAAAATGTGTGGTTTGTTAAGCCCAGCATCCCTAGTCCTATATTTCCATCTTTGTTTGTTTGTTTGTTTGTTCACGGTCTAATAATTTTTTAATGATAGCTTGTAAATCTGTCATGCTCTATTATCACCAAGTCTTTTTGTCAACTTGTTTTTGAACAGTGAAAATAACATTATTTGTGGATCATTTTTTAGCTAAACAATGTGATCAGCTCCAAAAATAAATACAAAACCTGTGATAATTGACCAAAAATGAGTTGGCAAAAAAGCTGCACCCAATATTTGGCAATAATATACCATACTTAGAAATTAAAAAAAAAATTGTAGACCAATCATTTTTGGCAACACCACAGATGTAACAAGGTGGGGAAAAATCCCAAAAAGTAAAAACAACTATATATAAAAATTTGAGCAATGTTGCATTTAGTCCAAACACATTCTCTTTTTTCTTTTTTTTATGTAGTTATGCTAAGCAAAAAAAAAACTCAGTATTACTTGAGCTTGAATGCATGATTAGCTTCATCATCGTCATCATCCTCACTGCTGTCAGGTCAGATGTAAACTGGAAACTGCATCATTCTGACCAGAGAATCCAGCACACCGCTCCTGATTGGCTGGAAATGACATCATAGCAGGGTTACCAGTGATGATCAGGCTTTCCTTGCAGACACATTGTTTTCCTTCTCTACATCCCCCACCCTTTTCTTTTCAGTCCCTGGTTGTCACTCCACAAAGGATTTCGATGCACCTTTTGCGCTCTTTTTTTGTCCTTCATGTCTGTGTTAATCCATTCCAGGACCTCGTTTGCTGCATTCTTTGCTCTGTTGCCATGTGAAAAATCCTGCATGCGTGTACACCACTCTCCACCTAACAGACAGCTGGATGACATCATCGCTAGAGCACTGCTGTCTCCCCTCCCCCTGCGGCCCCCTTCAGTGATCACATCCAGCATGTACGAAACCCAACGCTCCCCTCCAGTTTATATGGGTGGGTGATCCTTTCTTGCACAAATTGTGTGCTTATATATCATTTTGTTGTATTGTTAACTGCAAAAAAAATGTATGCAATCTTTTGTTTTGCATTTAGCCATGTGCATAGAGTTCCTTTGTTCTATTCACTTGCATCTTGGTTGGAGATGTATGGCAGGTAATTTAGTTTCGTTCAGGGTATAAGTGCCTGACATCAGTGTTCTTGACGCCACTGGGAAAGAAAGTAGGTACAGTGTGTTCTGTTCCGCCATATTCAACATCCATGTCAGACTCCTGGGAATATTTCCACCTCACCTGAGAGACCTCGAAACTGCAAACAGGTTCATATAAGGGCCTTATATGGATGCTGAAATCATCAGAGAGTACCCTGCACATTACTGGCCACATTCACACAGCAGCAGAGTACAGTTGCCAGTCCTGTATTTGAGTCATTAAAGGGATAGTTAAGCCCAAAATTTTAATTGTATCATAATTTACTTAGCCTCACATTGTTCCAAGCCTGCATGAGTTTCTTTCTTCTGTTGAATGCAAAAGATGATGTTTTGAAGACTAGATAACAAGTTGCTGGTAGCCATTGACCTCCATAGTATGATGAAAAAAAAAACTATCTTTTTATTTTAGGGTAGCTTTAGGGTAAGTAAATGATGACAGGATTTTAATTTTGGTGCAAACTATCCCTTTAACACGGTTACGTTCACACACATTTCGGTTATTTACCGAAGTGACAACCGCATTCTATAACCCAGCTCACACTCGTAAATATTCTGGACAGCTAGTTGTTTGTCACATGCTGTACAGTGTGAGAAAACCACTCTGCTGCACATAGGCCTTTGGCGTATTTCCAGTTTTCATTTATAATATGGATAGTTCTGGTCCTTGATTCTGATTGGTTGAGCCGCATTCGAAGCTGTTGTAAATTGCTCTACAAACATTATTAATATAATTTTATTGTGTGAAATGCTATATGGAATAACTGTTTTAGAAAAGCAATAAACCCAGTGAAGCCGTGGTTTACAGTGAATGTATAACAGCTAACAAATTACAATAAATTCACTGTAAACCATGGCTTCTTGGGGATAATTGCTTTATTATGGTTTTGGTAATTTACAGAGACCTGTGCATTCAGCTGAAGGTTTAGATCCAGTCACTGTCCTCAACCCATCATCAACCCTGTTGGTTAATTAAGATTTGATAGATGAAGCTGTGCCTCAACTGAACGTTTGTCTTGTTAAATGTGATAAGACTTCGCAGTTTTGCACGTTGCAAGTTCATACAGACCATATTCAAGCCTCTATCTTAAACATATGTGTGAACAGGACATTTTAAGACTCCCATTTAAGTCAATCCCAAAACTATAATATACTAAAATGTCATAAAATCCATCAAGAAACAATGAATTCCTGAAGTTAGAGATGCAACATGCATATATTAAATATAATTTTGGTTGTAAAATCAGTTTTTTCTTCATAAAAGGAACGCAATGTTCTACAAGCTGTCTTTGAAATAGTTAAAACACCAGTAATTGATTTGGCATTGGACCAGAGCAACAGATGGGCCATTGACAGACTGTTCAAACAGGCCCGGTCTGCCCGTATCCATACGAGCATGTTGGCAAGGTCACTGTGTCATAGTCATCAACAAGACTCCAGCCATGAGTGAGTGAGAAGATGACACATAAATCCCTGTCCTCCTCCGTTTTTAGACATGACATTTCGAACAGCTCCCAAAACCAGAAAGAACTGGATTAGTACACGATGCTGCACGTAATTCAATTCTAAACTGAAATGAATTCTAAACTAAAAAAGGAATGAATGGATTCCAAATCTTTATTTGCTAAGGAATGACATGTAGGGAAGCAAATGAAAATAATATTTGTGCTATGGTTCCAATAGCCAGTTTTCCATAAAAAAACTATTCTTAAAAAAAATCTAAGATTTATTACTGATATTATAATATTTCTTAATTACTCAATATTTTTACCATATTTAAAAATGTAAGAAGAAATAATGTTTCCTCTGCATAAAGCTGCAGAATATGTTCCCGTTCTTTCTCTGAAACCAGCTTTCAACAAAGAGTTAACCACCCCCTATCTGCACTCCCAGCCATTCCAGCCCATCAGGAGCCTGCATCCCTCTCGACCAATCACAGCGCTGGGAGGTGATGTCATGCTTTATCTAGCAGAGGTGGTGCTGATGCTGCCAGGTTGAGCATCCAAACAGCAGCAGACTGTCAGACTGAACGCGAGGGAAAGACTCTGACAGAAGATCACACCACACTGTCGGTGAGTTAAGGTAATATTATATATCATAATCTGTTATTTACTGTATTATTCTTTTGCAGGACAAAAGGAGACTAGTGATCTGTTGGACTAACGTTTTTTTCACTATAGCAAGCTGCATTAATTTTATTTTTGTTCTGTTTTAAATAGTGCAGAAATCTAGTTTGGCATTCCTTAGATTCTGTTGCATTGCAGATTTGCATGCTTGCAAGATTTAGAGCATGAAGTCGAGGTTATTAGACTTCTATATGTGCATAAATGCATATATAAGCAGGATTGTTTGGGGATTTGCAACTGTTAAGAGTCTTTATAGAATATCAGAATCAATTTAGAAAGTGGTCTTATGATATTGTGCTTGAACCCATGTTATAGTCTAAAGAAAAGATGTGCATTGCATAGTGCAAAGTGCATTGCATATTCGTGCAAGGTGAGAAATAGCTAAGCGGAAAAAGTGCATTGCTAAATTTAAAAAAGGATGTAGGGCAAAGTGTGTATTTGAATACACAATGGTCTTAGAGGTCCTGCAGTGAGCGTTCTAGTCTGCGCTGTGGGTGGTACTGAGAGGTGAGATTATATAGCATGTTGGTGTGGAAAAGGCCACGGTCCTTTAATAGAGCAGCACTTCCTTTGCTTTCAAAACTGCAAGCGTTTATTCCGATCAGAAGGCAGTGGGAGGTTAAAAAATTACTGCAAACAAATGCATGTTACATTTTTATTTGTCTAATGTAAATAATAGTGCTGACTGGGTTGTGTACCAAAGCATGTATTATTTATTACATCAGCTGTGTTGCTGGCATCAATAAAATAGGAGGTTTTCACTTTGTGTGCATGCTGTGTGATAGGGAAGATGATGCATTGTCCTGTAATGACCTACAGAATCAACATTTTTGCCTTTTATGTTATCAGTTGACAACTAAAAGTGTTGAAATGTTTTATAGCATAATGTCAGAAATGTCAAAGGTGTTAGTGGGTGCAGTGCTCGTGAGTGTGGGAAATGAGGGGGCACAGCGAGGGCAGAGGCAGGAGGAACGAGAGAGACTGATAGAGAAGCCGCGTAGGCTGAGAGACGATCATAAACCCTGAACAAACCTAATCATTCATGCTCTCTCCTGGGAACAATTGCCATCAAGTATATTACCTTTGAATTTATTTGTTGCTTGCTTTGTTCTGTGGATTTGAATAGATTTGTATATAGTATGCATACTACTATGTGCTTAGATGTAGCTGTGTGATTCATTTACATTTGCAGTATAAAGGTTTGATTTGTGCTTGTTATTCACAATCTACATTTGCTTGTGATGCTAAACCTTGTGGGACCTTTATGTGAGGACAAAGACATCCAGAGGAATCGATTGACTGTGGTTTCTGATTACATCATCGTTTCTCTCTCCTGTAGGATCAGCTGAGTTTGAAGCGCCTCAGAGGACTCAGAAGGAAAGATGACTCTTGCAGGTACGTGTACATCCACCTGCTTGTTCGCATGTGAACTTGGGAGTGTTTAATGGAGCTGAAGGAAAGATGTGTGAGCACATGGCCTCAGTGATGATGTTACCTCAAAATAACTCGGTCTCTCTTTTGCAGCATACAGAGAGAAGATGAAGGAGCTCCCTCTAGTGTCTCTCTTCTGCTCCTGCTTCTTACCAGAGCCTCGGGAGAAGCCCAGCAAGAAAACACAAGGTATCTTAAAAGCACTTTATCTTGCATTGTTTCAGATAGATTTCCCTGTTTTTACATATTCCAGTGAGCTAAATAGAACATTATACTCTATTCACATCAGTTCTCAATTAAGTAGTTTAAATTAGTTGCATAAATATATATCATTCAAATCAATCATTGTTGATTTTCTGTTGTAGATGTTGTGGACCTCAATCTGGGCATTATTAAAGACATGGAGGTGATCGAGCTAAACAAGCGGTCATCGGGCCAGGCCTTTGAGGTGATCCTCAGACCTCCATCTTTTGACGGTCAGAGGGAATTCCATCCCACTTTCCCACCTCGCAGAGACCCCTCACTGGAGGAGATCCAGAAGAAACTGGATGCAGCTGAAGAGAGAAGAAAGGTAAGGAACAGGGACTTTTTTTGTGGAGGATACTCTCAGTGATTAGTAATTATTCAGTTTTAATAACTTTAGTGCTTCAACTTGTACATTTTTTTAGTTGCCTTGACAGTATTAAAATTTTTTTATCTAATATTTATATTTGATTTTAAGTATCGATAATGCAACAGTATCGATAATGGATATGCTTATATTGAGTTACATAAAATGCATTATCTCCACAGTGTCAGGAAGCTGAACTTCTGAAGCACTTGGCTGAGAAGAGAGGTCATGAACGAGAGGTGGTCCTGAAAGCCATAGAGGAACACAACAACTTCATCAAGATGGCCAAAGAAAAGCTGGAGCAAAGAATGGAGATTAACAAAGAGAACCGGGAGGCCCACATCGCTGCCATGCTGGAACGTCTTCAGGAGAAGGTACGGTGGATTTTGACATCCTAACATTTTTTTAAAGGCGCATATTTATGATTCTGCACCACTAGTGGGACAACATGGAATTGCAATATGTGTGTTTGAGCGGCCCAATATAGTAATAAAATGCTCAACAGATGTAATGAGTTTAGGGCGAGACCATCTGAATGTTGAAAATATGCATCAGCTTTGCAATTCCATGTGGTGCCACTAGGTAGATATTTTCAAACACTTTAGAGTTAAGATTGAGCTATTATTTAATAGTTCTTCTTCTTTTTGTCTTGTGTTTTTCCAGGACAAGCATGCTGAGGAGGTGAGGAAAAACAAGGAACAGATAGAGCTGGACTGGCAGTAGAATGACATGAATCAAGAGCATTTCTTGTCCAGAGTTTTCAAGAAAAACAGCTAAATAAGGCCTAGCGGGTCCTAGTCATGCTAAGAAAGGCTATTTTTTGGAATTGGAAATTATTCGAAGGCCTATCGTATGATATTTGCAGCTAAAGATTCTTCTTGTCTGCTGCCAGGCAAAGCATTGTACATCATGGATGTTGAATTGGGAATCAATTAGAAAATGCAGAAAAGTCGTTCGATTTGTTTGCCACCAAACTGTGTTTGAAAATAAACTTCATGAGTCATCATCCATCCCTTTAGTCTTTAATAATGGCTTTGCATGTACTGATGGGATAATAATAATGAACGACAAGACAGATTAAAACTACCAAGATGTGTATTTGTGTTGTACTGCTGTGAATTAGCTGTTTGTAACATTGTAATTCAGTGTGGTGATGTGTACTTAGTACTGTAGTTTGGCTTTGTATTTATGTCTCTTAGTGTTGGATTCTTGGAAGAATCATTAGTAGAACATCTGTTAGTTACCTGACAACAAATAGTGTATTAAATGTGGCCGAAATCAACGTTTTAATGCTTGCATGCCGTGATACACTTGATAAAACTTGTGAAAAGCCATTTGGTGTGTGACTGTGTGATTTTTGTCCTGTTATTAATTGCTATATCTCTGAACTTTATGTTCCAGGTGCCTTGAGATCTTCTCACAACACATGCTGATCATATGGGAGACTATTCACCAATGGACTGACTATCATGCTGAGCTTATTAGCTTGGATCATAAGAGATTATGATTCTGAAAGCAGATTATGATATCGCTATGTTATTGTAAGGCACGATGGCCATGTTGACAGATGAGCGGAACTGGCCGGCCAGCAAAGATTGTGATGGAATCTGTACTACCTTAATCTGAGAAACGCAGAGACGTGTTTGTTTCTGCAATGAGCTTGTATGCCAATAGTGCCAAAAAAGAGTGAATGTGAGTGGTAGCTTTGTGTGTTTGGATGATGTTTGGATGGTTTCATGTACTTTGCCCAAGTGGATGCAGTCAGTTTGTCCTCTGTCCTGTCCTTAAGGCTCTATTTTTGGTAAACTGCTTTTGCCGCTGTACATATGTTCACTTGCCTCATGATCAGCTGGTGTCTGATTTGGGGCTATATAATTCTGTACAGAAATTGTGATATATTTTAGACGCAGAGGGAATTAAATGACTGCTGGTATAGTTTTGTCCTTGTGACTTTCTCATTATTGATTTGGAGTTTTTCTCAAAATAGATAATAATAATAGACCATTAGAACAATATGGTATTTTTTTCTTATTTATTGCATCAATCATCTCATTAAAAACACATTTGGATCAATAAATAAATAGTTAGTACAAAATAATAATTAAAAAAATCCAGTGAAAATAAATATCCTGCATTTGAAATCACATAATGACATAAATAAATTAGATGGATCAAGTCGGATGAAGTGTTGAAGTCATTATCCAAAAATCATGATGATGATGATTGATCGAATTCTTCTATTTGCAAAAAGTCTCAAATATATAATCCATCAAATATCACGAACATAAATACATATCCTACATTTTGCAAACATGTATATGATACCATAAATAAATGATAAAGTCATAAGTCTTAAGCCTTACGTTCTGGATTTGTAATATTGTAACACTAATGATCAAACATCGATAGTATTGTAACTCCATCAGATCCCACATTTTAAACTTGTTGTACATATGGACGAACGCAGGTGCATCCCACTGCGATGGTTTTGTACTCAAGTTTTAAGGAGTAGTTCTGCTTTTCTCCTCGAATTTTCCTCAAGACCATGATTTGGGTGTAAATGGGTTTGGAATGGAAATCCTCAGCGCCTTCCAGCAAACATCCAGTCAGCGAACATTTCGCCTCTGCGATGCTAGAAGGGTACAGGCTGTCATCATGTGTAAACCTATGAAACAAAATGAATCATGTGAAGTTTTAGGTTAGTGGGTTGCAACAGTCATCTTCTAAATATAAAAACAATAAACAGGTATATATGATACAGAAATCACAGTTCATCGTTATCAAATCATCAACTCAAATCATAAAAAATTAACATTTCAAAAGGGTTTTTTAGCAGTGATGCCTTAAAAGAACCATTTACAGAACTTTTCAGTGAATGGTTCTTAGTGTGAAGAATATAATAGTAATCGAAATAACTTTTTTCCACGATAAAGAACATTTTGTGGAATGGAAGGGTTCCATGGATCTTGAAGTTTCTTCAATGCCAATTTTAAGGGTTTATAAGACAAGGTCTTACGTGTAGGTCCATGGAGAGATGGAGTCGTTGTTGATTGGTTGGATCGGGTTGGCTGAGGATTTGAACTCAGGATCCAAGATCAACCGGAATGAGGATGGATGTGATTCTTCTGATGACTTGTGGTTTGCTTTCTTCTGAGGATGTTTTGCTGGTGCCCCCTCAGCTCCAAATGATATTAAAAGGAGCCCCATCACACAAGCCACCTGTGAAACACAGACACTGTCATTTCAGACTCAATCGTAGTAGCATTGCGACTTGAGCAACAAAAATCCTTAGGAGATAGTTAGCAAGTCGTCTTCGAACATTTCAGCAATACTCACCGTGAGGAACTGGATGTTAAGCGCTGATGACATAGTTGTATTCATTTGACCTGTTTAGTTTTTTTCTGATGCCTTCTGTCAGTCTTAAGTCTTACTGCTCTACATTTGAAGTGGTATGTGCAGTTTATATAGAGTGGCCTGTTCGTGCAATCGTGGCGGTGTAGGAGCGCTTCCTGTCATGAATTCTACCCTTTGATGGTATTTTATGTTGTCATATTCAATGTGTCAGCAAAACTCATTTTGAGTTTATTGTGTCACTACAAACAAAGGCAATTTCCGTTTTCCAATACGTGGCTGACAAATGGGTTTTAAATAAATATTAAATATTAGGAACTCATAAAGACACAATATTTAATTTCATTGTATAAGACACCAATATGCAAATACATGAATCTAGAGGTTTTCTCAGAACTTACGTCATTTTACCACCTACGGTGCTTGATTCCACCACAGGATAAAAAATTAAAAGATAATCTCTACTTTGTACCCCCCTATTTTGACTTTTTTACTCACAATTCTGATTTTCAGATTTGATATTTCTAAGAAAAAAATTCATAATTGTGAGATGTAATCTCAGGATTCTGATAAAAAGTCACAATTCAGTCTTCTTCAGATTTTTTCTTCCCAGAGTTTATATTTCACAGTTCTAACTTTTTAATCTAACAATTGAATTCATTTCTGACAATTGCGAGAAAAAAAAAAGTCAAGACAAAAAATTCACAATTACTTTTTGTACCAATTATTCACCATGGGTGAAATGACCCTCTTAGTATTTCTTTCTAATTGTTTATTTATTTTTTTTTTTGATTGCTATTAAATTTAACCAACTGGACTCAAATGGATATTTAGTGGATGTGTGAACTCGATGTCAAATGGACAAAAAATACATTTTGAATTAATTTTGAACTTTGGTTCTTTTGGTAGAATATTTAGTAAGTCTTTTTATTTCACAAAAATGCCATTTGGTTTGATATTGTGTTACCTTATGCAAAGAAATTCATTTGTTTGGTATTTTTGAAGTGTCCAAATACATTTTATGCCAACATATTATTGTGTTTATTGCTTCTTAGCATAGCAACCATTACATTCCAACATAACCTACTTTCATTGACCGCCATCTCATAATCACTCAGATCAGAAGGAATATATTAGTATGATGAAATAAATTCTTGCTGGGTATGATTCTGTCCACTATACATTGCCTTCTGTAAATGCCAACGACCTCGATTGACATAGTTTGCAAAAAGTCATCTCGACATGAAGACTTCCGCCCCAGTGTCAGTAATGGCATGCATCTCTTCGATGCACAGTTTCCCACCGGTGCTGGTTTACGATTGCGTCAGTTGCAGAGCAATTGCGGTTTTACCCTCTTCTACCCTCAAATTTCTAAGGATTGTGGGGAAAAAACAAGGCCGCATTTTCATGACTCAGAATTGAGGGCGATGCACATGCAAATGACAGTAATACAATAAAAGTAATCCCCCAAAACAGACAGCTTTAAATACATGCATTCCAAAAGTGTTCTTGTTGTGTAGATCAAAAATGAAACTTTATTCAGTGTATGCTGTTTTATGATTTAAAAATACTTAATTTGAAGGACAACACACCCAAAAATGAAAATTCTGTCATGTCATTTCAAACCAGTATGACTTTACTTCATCTGTGAAAAAAATCAAAATTAAAATATTTTGATGAACACTGAGGTCCAAACAACATTGGACCCCACTGACATTCATCGTACGGACACAAAATGTTCCACACAAATTCGTTTAAAATACCGGTGACGGAATCTTAGACCATTAAACCCCCTAATGTTAGCTAAAAGCCGTTGGAAATGTGACGCAGGACTCTGACCTACTTCTTGGAGTTTCAAAAGGTCCAGGAGTCTTAGATCTCCTGCTTTATTACTCATGGAAATGATTTCAGTTACTCACCGTCCAGGAACAGGGGCTTTTATAGTGACCCAAATAAGACCACAAATTTGGCGAATCTTCAAAAGAGCTGAAACCAATAGCCTAAATTTCCACGCTACATATTAGTTGCATCATTTTCATAGTTTCATCTTTTGTGAGATTATTTCCACATCCTACTCTGGATTTTTACTACTGAAGGCATATTGTGAATATTTTCTATTAGTGTTCATATTACTAGTGTGTGTGTGTGTGTGTGTGTGTTACACCCCCTCCCGGGTCCATACCACCACAACTCGTTCGTGTTCCAAGCGGGTCTCGAACCCGGGATTCCGGTGCGGGAGGCGGGCCTCTAACAAGGAACGCCAAAGGCTACAGCCTCTAGCATCAGTCGCTAGAGCGCCTCATTTTGAGGTCAGGAGAGTGAGGTTTACACACAGCCCTTACTGGCATACATCCGTTACATGTGTGTGTGTGTGTGTGTGTGTGTGTGTGTGTGTGTGTGTGTGTGTGTGTGTGTGTGTGTGTGTGTGTGTGTGTGTGTGTGTGTGTGTGTGGTTTATGAGGACACAAATTTGTATAATGACATGGGTATTACAAGGGGAAGGTGATTTATGAGGACAATTTCAGTGTCCCCACAATTTAATAGGCTTATAAATCATACAAATTGAGTTTTCTTTTGAGAAAGTAGAAATGCTCCGTCTCCTGTGAGGGTTAAGTTTAGGTGTAGGGTTGTTGTAGGGCGATAGAAAATACTGTTTGTACAGTATAAAAACCATTACGCCTATGGAGAGTCCCCGTTAACCATAAAAACCAACGTGTGTGTGTGTGTGTGTGTGTGTGTGTGTGTGTGTGTGTGTGTGTGTGTGTGTGTGTGTGTGTGTGAGCTTGTGGGTTAAATTCCCAGGGAACACACATACTGACAAAAAACGCATAACCTGAATGCACTGCAAGTCGCTTTGGATAAAAGCGTCTGCTAAATGTAAATATATATTTATAATTATTTATTTATTTATACTTTTTAATTTTTTAGAGTTACAAATCTGCTATGATCTCTTATGGATATTTCACATTGCCAGCTGATTAATTACAAACTTGGGAGAATCTTATAGTTTTATTTTATAGCATATCTTTGAATTAGACAGTGATGAAGTTCAACTAAAATGCATCAGCAGCTCTAAGTCTTTTTTTATGTATTAAAGCAATTAGTAATATTCTTATTTCATCACAGTGGTCATGCTAATGGTTTTCTTTTGGCCAGTGTATTTTATTGTGGTGAAATTAAAGAATACAACGGCGACTGATATGTCTCAAAAGATCTTCGCTATGTTTTCCTTTCATCAAAAGCAGAATGGTAAAATGAGGTCAGTGATTTGCTGAGTAGCTTCCGCTAGCCGTGTAAATGGTTCGTCATCAGTCAATTTGAAAGCAAGTCAAAAAGCCTACACAGAGAGGATTCCCGCATTGGGAGCTGCCACATCAAAGAAAGGCACAACAGTAACATAACTCTGGGTTTAGCCACAGGGCACCCATGATAAAACTGCCCATTAATGGACGTCACACACTCAGACTGATTAACTTTCAACTTTGCAAAATCTGGTTTCATAATTTTTGAATGGCTGCTTAATTATTCCTAAATGAAGCATTTTCTTCTTTTTTATTGTCTATATAAATGTTAGTTTTAAGACACGCTTTTCCAAACAAACTCACAATAAAATTATAGGTAATAAAAGAAAAAGAACAATTACACCAAATTCAGAATACTGACCAAAAAAGGAGCTGTCTTTGCAAATGTAAAAGGTTATGTGGGTGGTGAAAATAGGCCGGTTTGCATTGTAGCGCTCAGATGCTATAGATCTCACCGCATAGAGACCTATCAGTGAAAGCAATCTATCAAGAGCACCTCTCACTTTGATGCTGGGATAAGCTCCCTTGCATTCGTACATACCAGCCACAGCGTCTATTTGAGAATAAGCATAATTAACATTTTGCATTTATGCTTTCGACATGACGGAATTTCCAGAAAGACTTTTGAGATGGCAAATTGCTTAATGATAGTTGATCACTTTATATAGCCTAATTAACTTTCCTTTTTGATATTTGGCATGTATTTGATAAAGAGAGCATTGCATTGTTTTTTCATTGTTTTTGCTTATTCATAGTTACAAATATTTGTTGATACACTGTTCATTCATTCATTGTTTTGGTTCCATACTGATCTGAATCAAATGAGAATGCAAAGAATGCAAAAGTAATGTTGTAACATTCAATTTACAGCTTTATACAATTACATTCTGTTCTTTTCCATATAAAAGAACGTTTTGTTAAGATTACAATTAAGTAATACAATTTTTATTTCTAAATGTTCCAAATGTCCATTTTTATATATGTGTA
The DNA here is from genome assembly GCA_027422405.1 of Ptychobarbus kaznakovi. NCBI lineage: Eukaryota > Metazoa > Chordata > Actinopteri > Cypriniformes > Cyprinidae > Ptychobarbus > Ptychobarbus kaznakovi. The sequence goes on along the minus strand of CM049806.1, from coordinate 22,803,167 downwards.
AAAACAGTTTTTCTGGTTACGTGAACATTAGAGACAACATTAAGGGGAACGTTCCATTGAATTATTTCGGAAGCATTATTGAAATGTTTCTTTTGAATGTTCTCTAAACCATCTTAGATGAACATCTAATTCAAAACGTTCCATAAACGATGCATAATAATGTTTTGTTTCGTTTTTTGCTAACGTTTTGAGAATGTTATTAAAGACCTGATAACTTTGAATGAACGTTCTATTAATGTTATTGGAAGAATGTTTGTCCATAACTTTAAGATAACCTTGCCATAATGTTAGCTTCACTGTTAGTGCATGTCTGGTTGGTGAAAGAATAGACAAGCCATACGGTAAAGTTAAAGGATAGCTCACTCAAAAATTCACTCACCCTCATCTTGTTTCAAATCTGTATGACTTTCTTTCATACAGAAGATAAATTGAGAAATGTATTTTCATATAATGGACATCACTGGTAACCAAAGCAGTTTGGTTACCAACATTCTTCAAAATAGCTTTATTTTTGTTCCACGGATGAAGTTATACTAGAAACAACATGAGCATGTGTATGGTTGGACATCATTATGGTTGAACTATACCTTTAAATAATAACAACAAAGTCTTTCTTGTGTGGTTGGTTCACCAAGGTGGTCTCCTTGACTTAGTTGTCTAATGGTGCAAACCAACCAACCATGGTAGAATACAAGCATCCAAGATGTAACATGTGCTGGTCTTTTGTGCTTTCTCAATAAGTTATAAAACAGGAAATTCATGTTCCTTTTTAATAGGAAAATATATTAATTCATCCATTTGGCACATTAGGATGACTGCAGTAGAAAGCCTTCATTACAAAGACCAGATAAAAACATTAATTCATAATTTAAGAACTCTTGCAAGAGTGTCACTATATATATAAAAAAATCAAAGTTGTACATAAAACTTTGAATTAAATAATGTTACTATTCGGTGTGTTAATTTCTTTGTAATTATTAGTGACATTTACTAGCAATTTCTTAGTGTAACCTGTTTCAAAGCCATTTTTAAGTGTATTAAACTATTACAAGTTGTGTTTAATAAAAATGTCTAAATGATTCTCTATGAGTAAAACCTTATCAGACAAGACACAACCAAATAAAGTACTGAAACGTGACTTAAAGATTGAACAGAATCCAAAATCTTGATAACTCACCTCAAAAGCCATGATTATTATGATTCAGCATTTTTTTCCCACAGAAATCCGGTGAAATGGATCTGCAACGATGCCAACATAGACCGATCTTTAATCCGTAGGTCAGATTACTGGCAACGAGAGGGAAAATGTAGGTCTAAACATAGCAGCTATCACCTATCAATTGATCTGATGAGGGAATCCAGGTCAGAGGTAGGCCATATTATCTATGCAATCACGAACAAGCATTGCATAAATAGATGAGGTGAACGAGAAACATTTTCACACTGCAAGAGAATAAGAAGAGGGCATTAAAGATGTTTCTGAGCTTCATCAACGCTAAATACATGGTGAGCTGACCGAAACATTCAGTGGTTTAACTCTGTTAGCGATGCTAATAGTTATGCTAGCACTATATGCTTGCTTTACCAGAGATGAATCTTAAAACTTTTTAGATTAAGTTTGAATGTAACATGTGCTGATGAAAGAGGTCTCCGCTCAGAAATGATTTGATTTTAATCAAATATAATAACAGATAATGATCTTTCTTTCAGGTTTTGCTGTGCTTTGCGCTGGCGAACCTCACATTTGCTAAACAAGGGCAGAAAAAAATATGTGACACTAGTTTGATGATTTCCAGTGACTTTCATGCCTCTCTGGATGCGGACGCAAAGGGAAATGGCAACATCCACAACCGCTCACTGTCTGCATGGACCTGGATGTGAGTTGCAAAGTCCCAGAAACTAATGATGCATACGCCAAACTCTTAAGTGAATCTAAAATACGATTTAGAGTTACAGATGTAGAATGAGGTTGAAATCTGTTTTGTGTCGCCAAAAATAATTAACATTTCATGACATACGTAAAGTTTAATGATGTATCAGGAATCAGATGCATTGTTTGGGAGGTTAACATCAAGCTAGCTTTCATGGCTACTATGTAAGCAGGCCATGTGACATCAGTGTAAAACAAAGTAAATCAGGTCTTGGATAGTTCTGTGGGTTTTGTCTCAGAGCAAGTGTTGTTTTCTCTGCTTTCAGACCGAAGTTTTCACCACGCAGAATACCACAGGTCATCTTTGAAGCCCAGTGCAATTCAGAATATTGCATCGTTCCCAATGGTGTGGATACGAGACTGAACTCATTGCCCATTTATCAGGAGATCATGGTGCTAAAACAGGATGCGGAGGACAGGAAGTGCTTCAGGGCGACTTTTGAGAGAGTAATAGTGGGCTGTACCTGTGTGTGGGCCAAAACCTCCTAAAACTACTCCTATGTATCCATGTTAGAATGAACTGATTTATTTGTTCCAAAGAAGCTGCGACTTTTAACATATTTTAAGTTATTTTGGAGACAAAATAGTTCCTGAATTAACTTTTTATTAAATGCTTGCATTTATTAATTTAGCTAACATTTATGATATTTATGTATTGAGTATTAATAAAATATTTAAACGTTTTGATGTTTTTTTATTAATCATAACATTTATCTATGATCGTTATTGTGAACTCTCTGTAAGTCTTGAGGTAGTTGTTTCCTAAACAAATGTTTGGATGGTAATTCATTTAGCAGAAAAAACATAAAATAAAGAAATGTCAATAAAAGAAAACATGTTGTCCGTTCAATTAAAAATATGTTCTAAGAATATTTTGCTAATGTTTCTTTTAGAAAAAAGGAATTCTGATCATTCTCTGATAGTATAAAAATAATTTTCTTGGTTATGTGCATGTGAATGGAGCATTACATTTTATGATTTTGCAAACATTACAGGAACGTTACTTTTGAATTTTCTCTGAACATTCTGAATCAAGTTTAAAAAACAAAAAAAAAGTTTACATTTTTTTTAAAATCTTTATCAGAATACCCTGTTGCTGAAACAGCATACGGAAGACAAGAAATGCTTAAACGCTACTTTTATGAGAGTAATAGTGGGCTGTAGTGTGTGGGTCAACACTCCTCAAATATCTTATTTGTTTCAATGTTACAATATACTATTAATGGTTCCGATGAAGCTGAGACTTGTGCTTTTACATTTGTATTGCAATTTTTTATGTATTTATTGTAATTTTAATATGTTATTTTGTAGACAAATTAGTTCCTGATTTACAGTTTTATTATATGGTCATTTATAAATTTAGCAGACACTTATAAAAAAGTAATAAAACATTTAAACACTTTTTTGTATTTGACCATTAATAATTGACAATTAACATTTTATGCATTTATGAATATGTGTACAATATAGCTTGTCACTGGAGAAAAACTGGGGAACAGTTTTACCTGATCTATGCATAAAAGGTGCATATTAGTATCTTGAGTAATATGTACTTATAAGGTAAACTGTTTAGAAGTAAATAAGGTAAAAAGTTGTACATCTAAGGGTACTGCCCCATTGAAGCTGTCAGCTATGGAACCTGAAGGTACAATTTTTGCATTTTTTGCCATTTTATTTTTTACCGATGCTTTAGTATGAAGAGAGAAACTAGTCATTATATAATAAAGTAAATAGCAACAACTGCATCTTTTACCACATACATGTCAGGACGTGGATGTGGTCTCTGGCACCCCACACTGTACAGCCCAGACAAACATTCACTATGGTAACCATAGTATCTGTTATAGACAATATTAGTTGTTGTTACTACAACAAATCTTTGGCACTAATGTCATCCAAAAAGAACATAACTGTACCAAAGCTATTCTGAAAGCCTCATACGGTTGAAGTGTTTTCTTTATGTCATATCATTTTTAAATATAGCTATGCGCAAATCCCACGTTTTTTATCTTGTGAGTAGATCATTTTGATGAAATATCATCCAACATAAGTTGGTTAAAAAAATTGTCTGACAACTTAATTTTGTCTAAATTGCAGCTCTGCTATCTTTATGAACAGTGCAATGAATAAGATAATGTATTATTATTTTAAAGTATTAATAATAGCTGGAGTACATTTAAATATGGGAACCCCAACCCTATACCAATTGTTTATTATGCATGTAATGTGACAGAGTGACACAGCCAAGCCACTAAGTGGCGATATACAGAATATGAAACGGAAGATACATTGACTATTACCGCCAGCTAGCGGATGGTAGGCGCAACTACACTCAAGAGCCCCAATCATCTGTCTGTTTCTGCATAAACAAACATCAACCTGGGGATAGACAAAGTTCCTTAGATCACCATCCGATAATATTTTAGTACTGTTTTATACATTTATTAAGCGCTTAATGAAGGTCCTTTAGCCCTAGACGACGGGATTCTGTAAACTTTTCCTGCTGTACACATTGCCAAACTGTGGATTTACAGATAGCCAGTCGAGCTAGCTAGCTAAGGTAAATATTACTCTGAAATAATATGCAACATTAAGCCGAATTACATGGGTTTCGCTCGCGCATGTTCAGATTGTTGACATCTCTTCGCTGATTAGAAAGTGCTGAAAGATTATATTTAGCTCTGCAAAGCTGTTCAATACAACATGTGTTTTTTCAGCTCAGAAATTATTACGTAATTGTCTTCTGGATTGTATTATTTACCGTGTTTTTACTGTGGTAACAACTATTATAACTAACTATAATGTTTTAACTTAAATGTTGAAGTAGATTTTTACTGAATAATTATGAATGAGTCAGTGAATGAAACTGTGTATTACTACTCTTAGGTTTAAAACCTGTTTAAGCTGCTATTTTTCATAACTCGTTGTATTATGTTTTATAGAAACCATATTTTTATTAATCTAACCACGGTTAGAGTTGAAGGCTTAGTTCACCCCAAAATGAATATTCTGTTATCATTTGTGACCCTCTCTGTGAAATCCAGGCGAAAGTCTCAACATCTAATTATGAGAAAACAAGCATCAAAGTTTGATTTCTACCATTAATTTCACTATGAGTTAAATCTTTGACATAACCTTACTCAGTCAATATTAAATATATAAAGGTTAAATTCACAGAATGTGCTTTTCCATATGAAATAATGAAGGATGATTTTTTTTGTTGTTGTAGAAAACAGCAAATCACAAAAAAATGCCTTCAGCTGGGTTTTCACAGAGAGGGTCACATTTAATCACCCTCATGTTGTTTCAAACTTTTATGGCATTCTTGAAGTCAATGGCTGCCAGCAACTGTTTGATTTCCAGCATTCTTCAAATTATTGTTCAAATTAATGTTCAACAAAAGAAAGAAACTCACAACTTGGGTGAGTAAATGTCTGAATGTTTATTTTTGGGTGAGCTATCCCTTTAAATAATGGTCACTACACAATAACCTTGGTAACTGACTTTCTTTTTTTTTAGTCTTCCAGTGGATTTCCTGATATCAAATTCGACAGCATCCGCAGCATCCATATCCTGTAAATGGGGAACAGTGCGCTCAAAGCTCATTTGGAAACATCTCAGAAGACCGGAGTCTTTCAGCTGACTGGAAAGGGTTTGACAGAGGTGCTAATAGGCTTGTTGTAATCACATTCACCACTCTGATGCACTTAGCAGCGATGTCCTCATGGATTACTAACAGCTCACTTGTCTTTGTTAATGTAGTTCCCAGAGGAGCTGCAGAAACTCACCGGAAACCTGCGGACAGTCGATCTGTCCAACAACAAAATCGAGGTGCTTCCAGCATTCATAGGAGGCTTCCAGCAACTCAAGAGTCTTACCATAAGCTGCAATAAACTGAGTAAGTGTTGATAAATAGCTAAATATGGCCATCATAAAGATCAACTTATCATTATATTACTTTAATTGTACTGTTTTTGCAAAACAATAACATAGTAGTAGAATTAAATAGGCTCATTTTGCTTCTGTACTTTTAAGACTTTTGTATTTGTTGTGATTGGCTAACATCTTTGCATGTGAAAGTAGTAATCCCCTGTCAAACTGATGAAAAGTGAATATGATTGATAGTGATATGTTTCTGATGTCAATGGAGCAACAGTTTCTAAATGGCCCATTTTGGGGTAGTTGACCACAAACATTATCATAATTGCTAATAAGAATTTATAATACTATTTGTTGAGTATTGAGGGAAGATTTATATTTGCCAATGTTTCATTAAAGTTTTCCCTATTTCCCTATTATTTCAGTTCTTGGCCTTCACTTATTATTCAAAAAATAATAATAATAATATTTAAATATAAATAATACAAAAGTCATTATAAATTATACTTTTGTTTAATTGAAAAACACAGACACTTAAAATTGATCATAGAATATATATATATATATATATATATAAAATTTGGGATATTGTTACAATTTAAAATGTCTAATTTAATATATTTTAAAACTTACTTTATTCCTGTGATGCAAAGCTGCAATTTAGCAGCCATTACTCCATTATTCTGTGTCACATGATCCTTCAGAAGTCATTATAATTCTGCTGATGTGCTGCTCATTAAACTTACTGTAGTGTCTACATCTACATAGTAAATCAAAGTCATATTATTTCATAGGTGCCTGTATTCTATGATATGAAGCCTTAAGCACTCCATTAGTGTATGATTTGTTTGTTTTACGTCTATAGCCAGTCTACCAAATGACATCGGGAAACTCAAGAAGCTGGAGACTCTTCTTTTAAATGGGAACCAGTTGAATCAGCTTCCTTCATCGATGGGTCAGCTGAAGTCCTTGCGCACACTAAACCTGTCTGGGAATCACTTCAAGGAGTTCCCTAGTGGACTCGGCACCCTTCGCCATCTCGATGTTCTGGACCTGTCCAAGAATAAGATCCAGGTGGTTCCTGCAGAGGTGGCCGAACTGCAAGCCATTGAAATCAACGTCAATCAGAACCAGGTGAGTTTTTTAGTTTACTGCGTTTAGGAAATGTCATGGTATAGATGTGTCAGGGTGACTTTGTGCTGTTTCAGATTTCAACCCTGTCTCCAGAGGTGTCTCGTGCTCCCAGACTGAAGGTCTTACGGCTGGAGGAGAACTGTCTGGAGATCTCCTCTATCCCCTTCTCCATCCTCTCAGACTCCCAGGTGTCCCTGCTGTCCGTGGAGGGCAACCTCTTTGAAGTTAAAAACTTGCGTGACCTAGAAGGATACGATAAAGTAAGTTTGTGTCAGTTTAGACTGCTCTTATAGCTCTAAAGCCTTTTATAAGAAGACATAAAAATGTTGTTTTTCTGTTTGGTTTATATTCCAGGTCCAGTGTTAATAGTCAGTTTTGTGTGTCTCATCCTCTTCTATAAATATCACATGTTTCGTGTGGTGCATATGAATAACACAGTTTAAGTTTGAATGTAAAACAAAACTGGTCTAATTATTTGTTTTTGAAACAAAGTCAAATCCCCCTAAATCTAACCAGTCATTTCAGCAAGGTCTAATAGGATGTTAGAAGCGGAAAAAAATCCAGGAAGAAAAAAAATTTTTTTGTTGAAATCTAGCTCTGATTTGAGCAATTCACTTCAGTGCAATTCAGATGTATTCTTGTTTCAGACTTGTCACATTTACACCAGGGATTAAAAGATAAAAAAAATTATAATATAATTTCCATCAAATATAATGCCTAAGAGAATTTTTATGTTTCAAGTAGATATTTTCAAGGAAAGTGTGTGTGTGTGTGTGCATGCATGTTTATGAGGACACAGATTTGTATAATGACATGTGTATTACAAGTAGAAGGTGATTTATGTGAACATTTTCAGTGTCAAAAATGCACAAAGTTTCCTGTAAGGGTAGGTTTAGGTGTAGGGTTGGTGTAGGGCGATAGAAAAGTATCCAGAGAAAAATAACTTCTTATAACTTATTATAAGAAATTATTATAAATAACTTATTCAACATTGATCATAATAAGAAATATTTCTTACATTTATGCATTTTTACATTTATGCATTTTAGCAGACACTTTTATCCAAAGCGACTTACAGTGCATTCAGGCTATACAATGTTTTGTCAGTATGTGTGTTCCCTGGGAATTGAACCCACAACCTTTTGCACTGCTAACGCAATGCTCTACCACTCAGCCACAGGAACTACAGCATCAAATAATCATATTAGTCTTAAGCATGTGATTTAGGAGCCTAATGCCAATCTACAATAAAAATAAATTTTAAAATATTTTTTTATACTCGTTCTTTCTTACATATTCATATAATGACTTGCTTTAATCTTTGTTTTTTCAGTACATGGAACGTTTCACTGCAACCAAGAAGAAATTTGTGTGAACAGTCAGAGGCTTGCCGCACCTGTCCTCTACGGTAGCTGTCCTCTACGGTAAGCCCAGTGCGGGCGTACCGTAGAGAGGTTTCAGCTGGGACTGCTTGTGAAAATGGCAAGACGGGAATGGAAATATGATTGAGACTGCTTCACAATCCCAGCCCTGCTGCTCATCGCATTACAATACAGAGCACTGTATGGACCTTGCATCACTCTTTCTTTTGCAAAGATTTTATAAACCGAAAAATAATGCAAACTCCGCTTCATGAGGACATTTACACTGGAGAATGGTTTATTCTGTATATTCCAGTACACTAATGCCACGTCTGTCTATAGAACATCATTCTTTCAGAGAAGCTAATATAACAACTTACTAACATATTATACGTCCTGTATCATTATAGTATGTGCTATTGCTCAGCATTTATTGATTCGTTTATTTTAAAACTTTAGAGACTTAATGTCTGTTATTATTTGATTAAAACATTGTTTTGGGCATCAATGAGGTTTTATCTGTTTAACAGTATTTTGATTGAACCGTGATCTCAAAACTTCCGTTAAAGAATATTTGATGTGATATTTATGAAGTAGCCATTTTTTTCTGACAACAAAGGCTGCATATGAGTTTCATTGTTGATTACGGTCCATGAAATGCACAGTGGATATTTATATTCATAACACAACATTCAGTTTTATTGCAGTGCATTTGCTTTTACACATTTATACATGCTGCATGTTTTCTTACCATAAAAGTATGTAACTCAAAAAGCATTTTAGTGAAGGGTTATGTATTTTCATGCAGTTTTTGAGATCTAAATATATTTTATTTATGGTCATGTCTATTTATCCATCTATTGCTAACACACTTGAATGGCATTTTATCTGTTTAAAGGGATAATGTATTCAAAAATGAAAATTCTGTGATCATTTACTCACAGCCTAAAGTTGTTCCAAAGCCGTATGACTTTTTTCTTCTACTGAACACAAACGCAGATATTTTGAAGAATTGGGTAACTAAACAGGTTCTGGTCCCCATTGACTTCCATAGTAGGTGGAATGTTGACAGAATTTTCATTTTTGGGTGAACTATCTCTTTAACATAGTATTTCTCTCAATGAATGAATATATGCACATTAATTAAAATGTGTTAAACATCTAAATTTTATAATCAGAAATATAACATATTACCCAAAAGCAGTCATGAGTGACTTTTACTCTTAGGCAGCATTTGTAAAATACATGTTCCTTCTCAATATAACTATGCCACTACATTATGTTTATGCTGCAACATTTAGTCACATAATAAAGCTTGCACTGTATTAAAACTACAGCATCATCAAGCAAATTGTACCTGAATGTTCCCCTCAGGATGAATAAAGTACATATATCTGTACATCTATCTCGTGATTATTGATACAAGCAAGTGCATAAGAACACAACTCAAGACATATCAATGATTCAAATGATATGCTTTAAGATTTTAAAGCAATTTTATTTTTAAATGTTAGTTTCAGTTATTATGGATAATTATGTTTTTATCAGCTGTTTGGACACTCATTCTGACGGCACCCATTCACTGCAGAGGATCCACTGGTGATGAGCAAGTGATGTGATGCTAAATTTCTCCAAATTGTTCAGATGAGGAAACAAACTCATCTTGGATGACCTGAGAGTGAGTACATTTTCATTAAGATGAACACACCTTTCCTTTACATAACTACTTCCCTGTCTTTTTAAACCCATGATTTTTCTCTTCTAATTAGACATATATTGAACTGTCACATATAAAGGACAACAAAGCTCTGATATTGAATGCTGTATTTGAAATTTTGTTCAATGTAAATTCATAATAACTGAAAAATACATTCAGTACAGAATTTTCAAAAATATGCATGAATCAAGAAACAAAAAATAACAGGCCCAGTACATTAAAAACCAAAGGGTGGTGCTATAACCCAACATGGACATTTGGAAAAGAACACTGAACTAATGACCAGACCTGAAATGCACATTACAATGAATTATATAAAGTTTTCACCATATTTAAGGCTTGTTTAGGCTGTAAATAGAGCAGCAAGATCACATCTTCCTAGAACACAATAAACAGCTGTTCAAAGAGCTGAGACTCTGAACACGTGTGATAATGTCTTCTTGTTTATTCACTCATAAAAATACTTCAAATATCTGTATTTCATATAAGATGTTGCACAAGCAAGTCACTTTCAATACACAGTCAGGAAAAAAAAGCCACCAAAAATGGCAAACACAAGCTGTTTCATATCATTTGTATCTGAATACAGTGATGAGGCAGACATGTAAAAATAAAAATAGGAAACCATTTGCTAGCCAGACATGGCATTACAAATTACAACACACATCGGAATTGGGTTCAAATGCCACTGAGCAGAACTGAAATGGAAAATGAGCCCAGCCATCAAAATACAAAAGCACCACATTTCATGGTAATAACTACACCTGGTCAAAAAATACTACATTTTTGGCCGTGTAATAATCTTTCAAATGGTGTTGCATTGAATATACAATAAGATAACATCAACGTTCCTCACATTTTAAATGACAGACTATAAACCAACGTATCTGTTTTTAAAGATCAATAAAGGAATTTAAATCATGATATACTGTACATAAAATGGCACTATTAAACAGACTGGTCAGATCTCAGGTAGATCAGGCATGTTTTATGGTGTATTTGCCTTTCTGAAGCTGTGAGATGTAGAGTTTTGACTTGCTCCCATCGACTCGTTTGAACCAGACTTCATCATGATTGATTGTAGTTATTATAGCGCTGTTTGAAACAGAAGACAGGAGAAAAATAACTCACAAATGTGCTGCAAAATAATCAATATGAGCTTGGCATTTCAGGATCCCTCACCTCGCAGGATACTCGTCTTTCTTGTCGATACATATGGCTTGTCCACGGCTGTACCATTCCTCGTCGTAAAACAAGCGTCCATCCTCTGAGCGGGCAGTGTGCTGGTGTTTGTCACTCTTTGAAGAGACTAGAACAAATTATGCACGTTCTGCTGTTACTAATGTAACAAAAAACAACTTAAACATTACATAATAAAGCACCTATAGGATAAACCAATATAGCTGCAGCAACTACACAAACATGATGTGTCTATATTTAACTGGCATTTGTTAATAGGTTACCACTTAAGAGTTAGATGGGGTCATTATGCATCAACACTCCAGGAAGTTGCCCAAAGCAAAAGGGACTTAGAAGTATTTGTTCAAGGTCACTATAGGGAAATTCTACAACATTTTACTTATTGGTTTAACCAAAAGTGACAGTAAAGACATTTATAATGTTACAAATGCTTTCCATTTCAAATAAATCCGATTTTTTTTTTACTTTTATCAAAGAACCCTAAAAATGTCACAATTTCCACAAAAATGCACAGATGTTTTCAACATTATGATTACGAGATGTTTTTTTAACAGCAAATCAGCATATTAGAATGATGAAGACTGGAGTAATGATGCTATAAATTCAGCTTTGCATCACAGGAATAAATAACATTTTACAATTTATTCAAATAGAAAACAATTATTTTTAATGTGCAATAATATTTCACAATAATACTGTTTGTACTGTATTTTTGATCAAATCAATGCACCCTTGGTGAGCATAAGAGACCAAAAAGTCGTATCGACCAAACTAATAAATCATGTAATATTACATAAGAATAATAATTTACTTCTATATATTTATGAAAATTAAACACAGTAATAGATATGATCTTACCATCAGTCTTTACTCTGTGAGGTGCTAATGTTGCCATAGCCTACAAGATATTAACATAACACTTCACTTACTTTACAATAATAATTTCAGAGAAAAAAGGAGTTGTTTTTGACAGGCTAACCTTTCTAATAGCAGTCCAGTCTTCCAGTATATCCAGGTCTTGCAGCATGTAAACTATATATGGTCGTGCACATGTTAAGAAACTTACAAACGACAGACTTTAAGCTAATTCTGGACAGACTGATTATAGGCACGTAAAACAGGTGGAAGTAAAGGATATCTGACACAACGACAGGCTTTTTCTTTTTGTCTGGACTGAAGGGATCTTTCTTCTTATTTTTTCTTGATTGTATCTCATCGTTCCAGAGCTCTGTAGGGGAAATATGACAAAGATTGTATAAATAACACAAAAAACTAATTATTTGTGACAGTATTCACAATTTCAATACCTGAGGTAATGTCTATACTGTGACGGTCTTCCTCCAAACGTCTGATCTTCTCCTCTAGTTCACTTTGCACCGTATCAAATAATAACAGTTTTTCACTCTAGAAGAGATAAAATGAACCAAATTAGAATTGTATTTCATTTTGAGAGTTTGTTTAAATAGATGCATGCTTTTGAGTGTGGTAACTGGCAGGCTTTTAGTGCTGTTAGAGCATAAAACAGCTTCAAGTTCTACAAATACTCCTGTATGGCTCTGTTATGATGACTCAAGACATTTCAGACATGCACTGTTGTTTAGGTAATAGCAGATTACATCTGTAAAGCTCACCTCCCAGTGCTGTAACGCTGCTTGGGTTTCACAGTCGTATTTATTCTTCACTGATTCAAAGCACAATTCTCTGTAGATACCTATGCATGAATGTATTATTTGACAATGCATTTTCTTACCTAATAAAACTCATGTACATGCACAATTTCAAACAACAATAATCCCATGTTCAGTTTGGACATCAGACCGACCTGCAACTTTAGTTCTAATCTGCATGTTCTCCTGAAGATTTGCAAGGGGTTCCAGGTACTCTGCTGCCTTTCCTGACATCACTTCCTGAAGTTTGGCATCAACTTGACTCAGTCTCTCTTTATATAAACTAAAGAAATTATGAACACTTTGTGACCAGTGTGGAAAAGTTTGTATACACTTGTAAACAACATATATTCATGCACAGAATACAAACAAGAGGATGGTACATACTGGCCTTTGAGGTCAGTGAACTGTTTTTCTAGATTTGTCATTTCGTCAATGCATTCCACCCTTCTCCTTTCACAGTCCTCATCATCCATTTCTGTAAGTAAAAAATGTTTCATTGCTATTCATTTAAAGAAACCAAAAATGAATATTTTATGAAAATTCGCTTGCCCTCGGGCCATTCAATATGTAGAGGAGTTTGTTTTTTCATTAAAACGTACATGGAGAAATTTAGCATTACATCACTTGCTCACCAATAGATTCCGTGCAGTGAATGGGTGCCGTCAGAATGAGAGTGAAGTCACACTACATTAATTGATGGGCTTGGGTCACATGGAACATTTGTGGAAGACTTATCAGCTGTTTGGACTCTCATTCTGACGGCACCCATTCACTGCAGAGGATCGACTGGTGAGCAAATGGTGTAATGTTTCTACAAATCTGTTCATATGAAGAAACAAACGCTTCTACGTATTGAATGGCCTGATTAAATTTGATCAAATTTGTCATCATTTTTTTAATTCAATTTTCAAATGTGCATGGTTATTGTATTGCAATTTTAATTGCAAAGCATTTTAACATGTATCTATCTATTCCTATATCTCTACCTAGTGAATCATTCGCACCTGAACTTTCCCCATCTTCAGAGACAGAAGAGCTCTCTGTATCTTCATCTTCTGAGCTGCTCCCCTCTTGCTCTGCGAAATCCACATCCATCTCTTCATGGTTGCTCTCCTTCTTTTCTCTCGAGTGCACTGGCATCCCGTCTTTTGAAAACTAAGACTACCGAGAAATGTACAGAAGTGTTTGTTAGCTTGATGGTATTGCTAAAAACAAAACAGACAAATACACATCTAGATGTATCATGCTAACAAACGCTAAAATCCTGCAAATTACCAGTAGTTGTCGATTAGTTTATATATGATGAAAAGAAAACAGGCACCTTTTGCTTATTAAATCGCCTGACCTATTTTGCAAACCACAAAAACCCCTCTGTTTTGCTTTTTTTTAAGCCATGCTACTGAAAACACTGGCGCGGAATGTGCGAAATATGTTGCGTCTCTCTGGGCTTTGTAGTTGTTATGGTGACACAGATCCTTCCGGTACTATTATTCTTAGTGGACTAAAAAACTACAGTTCCCTGTCGTCACTCGTCCCGTAGAGAGCGTGTTTACGGCTACAAATACAGGCTGTATAAATCAATGGACGAAAAAATAAATAAATAAATCAATGGACGACACTCAAAATAAAATTTTGTAACATATGGTGAAAACAGATACATTTTATATTTTGGAAAAACTAAACAACAAAGTTTGAATTTTATTGTGTTTTCATTCATTAATTCATTCGTTTATACATTTTACTTGTTTGCTAGAATATACTAACTAATACAGAACAGTATCAGGGCAGGGAAACAGCTTACAAGTTATATCACTATTATTTTACGATTATTAAAAATCTGGAACTTATAGGGGTGAAGGCAGCGTGCAAACCTTTCCTCGTGAATCAACAAAAATTAAAAGGAGGTTAATTCTACGGTTAAATTGTTTATTTAATTAAATAATGTATTTCATTGTAAAGTATATGTTATATTTAAGTATGTTTTTTTTACTTTTAAATACGTAATAAAACTGTATGAATTTTTAAGTCAACTTCTGTCTATTTAGTTTTTTCATGCTGAGAAAGTAGTTTTTTGTAGTTCTGTCTTGAAGAAATGAGCACAATAAATGGATACAATTCAGTTTTAACAAATAGATATTTTCCCTTTATTGAGACACAAAGGCAAAACATACAATACAAACAGAAAATTGCATATTAATTAAAACAGCTAAAAACAAGTAAACAAATAAAAACATATAGGCTAATAAACAGATCTAATTTTCACAGTTTAGAAATGTCTTACACTTTTTTTGTCAAATCATCTATTGATACTTAAATATTGTTTATGAATGTGAAATATTCGTCCTGTGGACTCTGGTGTGTGATAGTGCTTCAGATGACGCCTGAGCGTGGAATGACTCTGGGCTCGATTAAGCTGTTTTTCATGTCGCGTCCTCCGCCATGTTTTCAGATCTTCAGAGAGAGGTGTGTAGTTCACTAGACACACACACACACACAGAGGAGGGCTGGCTGCTCTTTTCTTTTGTCTGACCTCCTCTGCAAAAATGTACGCCTCACCTCACGTTTCCTTCCAACCCATAACACCGTTCGAGCCGTACATTTGATAACCCCGTCCATGTTTGAGGGAATTAACGGAAGATTATCATTAGCTCTTCAAAACATCTCGGAATGTTCTCTAAAAAAACTCATGGAGATGTCAGGAAATCGACACAGAAAGTGCTGGACCCCAAGAAGGACGTGCTGACAAGATTGAAACATCTGAGAATCGTTATCGGTGAGAAATAACATTATTTGTACTCATTTGATGGTCCCAATGTTGCCTTACTGGGAGCTAGCATGCTATATAGAAAGGAGAATGAAGGCAGCATCAGCAATGGGGTGTTTACCAGTCATTTTTGTCTTAAAACATTTGACAAGTTTGCATTTAGAATCGTGGCCAGATATGTAGTGGTTTTATAGTGTTTTGTGTCGTTCTTTAGTATGGTTGAGTGTTTGTTGTTTTGATATGACACATGCATTGCTTTCACTGGAACCTCTTTAGATGTCAGTGAATCTGTTGAGCAGATGTTCTGCATGCACATTTTGACTTATTTTTTATTAAGTTTAAGGGTTATTCAATTAAATAATTGACATCCCTTGTTATGTTTATTAACCTGTGTATTCATGTGCATAATAAATATATATATATATATATATATATTGAAATTGTATGACAATTTCACTGAGAATCAAATAACCAGTTGTGATCAGCAAGCCATGTGCAAAATTCTGCAAATTGTAAACAATTATATTTTACACACATTTGCCAAAGCATGCAATATGCTTAAATACAAAATTAAAATCTTGTATGAACAAAAACGAATTGTTCAGAGATCTGAACTTATTGTTTTGAGAAATTAAAAATCCCGTTCAAGAAATGAGCCAAAGCAATTGGGAAAAACTGCAAATGCAGTTGTTGTCTCTCAATATCAACAAGAACAGTCAAGTTTATGGTCTGTCATTCTTAAAACAATAAAGGTAACATTTGCTGGAGATTAGTTCATGTTTTGGGTGGGGGACAGCAAAGATATGGTTCTTCAGGACTGGGTGGGACGTCACAGAATAACAGAAATAAACCAGCACTTCCTTTGGGATTTGTCGAAGGAGTCTATCTAAGGCCGGTTCCCTCAAATTCCTGAGTTGTTTAGCTTTAAAGCTGCGCTGACTTCCTGAATGTTGGACATGAGGATGGTTTATGTAACATGGCAGATTCTTCAGTGAAGGTGTGGTGTCTTTGGTTAAAGAGTCCTGTTTGAGATGTTGGCCTGCCCTGGAGTGGTTACTGTCCAATCACGACCCTGTTTCCAGAATTGCTTTCTGTGGTGTTATCTGGCTTCCTGGTGCCATTGTGTTACGCTGATGATTGTTTAGAAACTGAAAACTATGTGATGTTGCTATAAACGGCAAGGAAACTGCCTCCATTACAAAAAGGAATTGAAAAAATGTCATTGTGTCTGTGATTGATTGATAGTAACACTTTTTAGTAATATTTTTTACATTATATTATTATAACTTAATATACTCTACTGTTTAAAAGTCTGTGCTTTGTAATATTTTTCTTATGCTCACCAAGGCTGCAAATATTTAATTATATATATATTTTTTTTAATTATTACAAATTAAAATAACAGGGTCTTATATTAATACATATTAAAATGTAATTTATTTCTGTGATGCAAAGCTGAATTTTCAGCAGCCATTACGGTCTTCAGTGTCACGTGATCCTTCAGAAATCATTTTAATATGTTGATTTGGTTCTTTAAAATCATTTTAATTGTTATTATCATTTATTAAAATAGTTGTTCTGCTTAAGTTTATGGAGTTTATAGAAACCATGATATATTTTTTTACTCTTCACTGTCACTTTTGATCAGTTTATTGTGTCCTTGCTGGATAAAAGTATTAATTTCTGGATAAAATCTTAGTTTTGAACAGTAGTGTACCTTCACAAAGCATCAAAGTGAGTATGAAAAAGATTGCATATAAGTTTGAATGCACTAAACATGAAGAATTGCTAAATATTATGGTATCATCATGACACAGATATTGATTTAATGTTGTATCACTGTGCCACTGAATTTACAGCAAGGGGGAATTTGTATTATGTTTGGTCCATTTAGTTTTTTCTCTATAAAATTATAGGCTCAACATTCACATATGAAACGCTATTCATTTCATGCATCCACTTATTGTGGCCTAGATAAGAGTCTGTGCACAACAGCTTTTGTGCATCGGGGGACCTGAGGAAGTGAAGTGTAGCGTAATAAACGGATGGGTGTGTTTGTAGAGAAATGGCTCTAATAGGAAACACACTGTTTGAGATTTTAAGAACTACTTGTTATTTGAATATAATGTGTATTTAGTTCTGACTGTAGTCTGTTGAAGTTCTGCATAACTACATTAGCCTTTCTGTGCACTCGATCAATCAGCATCCTTAGCATGCTGGGCTTGAGAATAGCTGATGTGAGCAACAGTCATATTTAATGTGAAGTCAATCATTAAATGGCCTCTCAACAGATTTCTGCACACTCAATAACGTGTGTAAACTACCACAGATCTTAAGGTTGATTTATGTCTATATTGAAATGACTGCATTGCTATTACTACTGCACATACTTGGGGTTAGAGATTTGTACAAACTAAAAAAGTTACATGTAATTTAAAACTGCACCATTTGTATTATGGATATTAAAGGTATCTCATTAAAAAAAAATCCCTGTCTCTTACATTCTTTTTACTTTGGTTAGAAAGTGTCTACCTAGCAACCACATGGCAACATCCTGGCATCAAAAGGATTGAGCGTCTGTGGCGTTGTTCTTTTCGTGGCGTTCAGTTCATCTTTAAAGATGAAGGCCATTATCTTTGAGTGAGTAATGCACCGTCAGGCACTTGGGCTCGCTGCTGTGTTCTATTTAGATCACAAATATTTCTAACAGCTAGTGTAGCACCATCCCTTGGTCTGTTCTCTCTCATGTTGTGTAGTCTCAGCCAAAATTCCCCTCCGTCTGTTTGTTCTCAAAGATTTTTGAAGTACATCACAATCTGTAAAATGTGTAGGGCTCTGGTTCACTACTACACTGTTAGTCATTGTCTGGGGATGGACACTGAGGATGTAACGGAGAAAAGAGATCAAATTGGAGGATTGTGTATATATTGTATATTAGAAATCGTATATTTTATTATAGCATTATTATTTTGACATCCCTATATAATACTGTTGTCAATTACTATAAAAATAAACCCAAAACAAAAGGAATGAGTTTAGTAATGTTTATGAAAAATAATATTTGCACATCACTAATAATGCCCTTATAAATAGGATGTTTTTGAAAGTGACATGAAAAAAAATGCATTAATAAAAACATTAGGTTTTGAAAATGGCAATAAAAAACATGCATTTGTGCACACTTTCTTGTGCAGTATGTTTCCTATTTCTTTCTGTTTTCCTTGTATTCTCTTTTTAAAAGGCAATCCTCATTCTGTGGGTTTAAGGCAAGAGTGAATCATTTTGAGAAGTTCAAACAGTATTTTTACTCTCACGGTATTTCTAGCATGCCCAAAGTGATTTGCTGAACAAGTATGACTCCTCAACTGCTTATGCTGTCTCCGTAGTGGCACAAGTAACCGTTGGTCTGAATATTTATCAGCGTTTATCTGGACCAGGTCTCTGTGTTGGCTATGGTGGTCATGCTGGCTCCCAGATCTATAAACAGACTGGAGCGGGCACTTGACTGGGGTTCTCTGGATGCTGTGTGAGCATGCGACCAGGACCAGCTGCATTAGGAGTGATGAGTCGAGCTGGACTGCGTGGAGGAGCTTTAAAGCACAAATATTGATTTGTGTTGCTGGGCTGCGGCTTGCAATAGACTTCAGCATCAGTAAAAAGACCCGCTCACATCCTGATTTCTGAAAGAGACAAATCTGAAGCTGGACAGATTGTGTTCATGCAAGAGAGACAAAGCATAAAGGGGCATTTTACACAGTAGTACACAATGATATCGGCCTAATCTTTGTTTTTCAAGATCATGGAGATCTTTTCATCTAAACGTTTATCCATAAATGCATGAAATTTGGTTTGCAGATTAATATAAAGTATGCATTTATTTAGCATGCTTTTCTTCATAAAACTAACATTGTAATTAAGCCACACTTAAGATATTAAGCATTAGTTCAGATAGTGAAGGAAAACATCAACAAGTGGGCATTTGTGTTCGTTTGTAGAGGTTCTTCTCTTGCTGTTGTCTTTATCTTGTTCATTGGAGTTTGTAGGACATAGTTCTCTGTAAAAAACATTTAGTCATATTTATCATGAAACGTGCTGCACAAATAAAATGTATATGAATAAAAAATTCCAGATAATGTTGGTTTAATAACACTCTTAATATTTTTTATCACACACAGTATAAATGGGCTGTTATGCATGGAAATATGTACCTGCCTTTACATTTATTCAGTGGGGTCCATTGCAGTGGGATCATCATGTTTGGGGTTCTTGGCATCTAAACATTTGTTAAGAGACAAAACTTCTCAGAGAGCATTTTTCAGTGCTGACTGATTGCACACTAAAGTATTAGCACAATAAAGTGCTTTCCAAGAAGTTTACCGCTTACATTAATTATTTGAGACATGTCTTTTCCTTTTAAAACACCGCCAGGAAAATCAATGTTTTAAATTGTACAACTCTACAAAAGTGATTTCAGAAAAAAAACATCTCCTAAAATCACTAGTTGATTCATAGTTTTTTGTTTTTGTAGAAAATGCGGAGCCTGCTGAACTCAAACACCTCTTCGAGCAGAATTACTCCCACATCTACTATGTGTTCTTTGAAAACTTCGTCACCATCGAGGTGAACCTGAAACAGAAAGGTAAGACCTGCAGCGCTTCATTTTATCTCTCACCCACTGTCTCATGAGAATGTTCTCTCTTCTCTGTTCGATAGTTGAATGTTTTTCAGGTTTCGATTGCGTTGTTTTTCAGCTGGCCTACTCATTGTGTGCCCTCAGCAAACACACAGTCAGAAGTCACAGTGTTAATGAGTACGTTTCCATGAAATGGCTTATGATGAAAATTAGCCAGCCCCCAGTTAGCCATGTCCGGTCACACGGGCTCATTATAGTGCACAGAGAGCGCAGCCAGTGTCTCGGAACACTGCACAGTTGCTCATTGAGTATTCAGAGAGC
Organism: Ptychobarbus kaznakovi; assembly: GCA_027422405.1. NCBI lineage: Eukaryota > Metazoa > Chordata > Actinopteri > Cypriniformes > Cyprinidae > Ptychobarbus > Ptychobarbus kaznakovi. The sequence continues at coordinate 22,782,558 of CM049806.1, read as the reverse complement.
TGCTCACTGCCTTTGACCTCTCATTTGATGTCTTAACATTTTGTCTTGTTCTGTTGCAGCTACGGTTCAAGTTGTTCAGATTGCTCTGTACAAGAATTTGCCCCCCCCCCCCATGTACTTTCTTTATAATTTCATTTTTTAGGTAGTTTGCCTTTATTTTATAGGACGCTCAAATGTGGACAGGACAGAAAGGGTGAGAGGTGGAATGGGTTTGGTGCTTTAACTTTTGCCACTTACTTAATATGCGTTCTTGTCTTACTCCTTGTGCCAATGAAGACAGATATGTTATTATTCAGATAGTTGGCTCGCTAGAAACCTTGAGAGTTTAAGTTTAACTAACTTGTTCAGCGAGATTTTTTTCAGACTATTGTTGTACCACCATTACAGTAGCTGACCTGAAAGAGAAAGATAACTCTAGGAGGACCTAACTTGCATTGACAACATTTGCACTGCATTATCAATTAATTTCTGATGCAATTCTTAATTCAGTGACATGTGAAATCAGGTTTCTGTATCTGGAAGTGCCAGTGTTCATGTTTTTGCATAGAGTAGGTTCTTAAAGCTGCAATGAAATGAAAGTAATGTCAGAAATGTTCTTCCGTTTTGTGATGACTATCTGAGTGAAATGGATTATTGAAAAAGAAAAACATATAAGATGAGATCTTGGTTCTATCCACTGGTTCTTGATTGAATGAATGCAGATCAGATGCGAGCTTAGTCTTTTTGTAAGAGAGGCAGATTTAAGTGGACAAAAGGATGTCACCAGGCAAAAGTCTGCAATTTCAGAATATCAAGTTTTGTAATTTTGCTTAAAAGTCTACAAAAATAAAATAAACACATATATGAATGAATTGTTCACAATAAGACTAAATAGATAGGATTAATTTCGATGTCATGCCAAATTGGCAACTTTAATTTATAAAATCTTGAAAGCCAAAAACTCAACAGTTTTGCATCTTTCAATAAAATTGATTGAAAAGATTGTTTTGTGCTCCTGGTCTTGATGCCACATGTTGAGTGTCCCATGTTTCCAGCAGAGATACGTAATCCTTGTTTGTTGAACTATTAATAGCAGCCCTGTGGGTTTCTGTGATCCCTTGGTGATGTTCAGTATGTTTTGTGTTTGTTTTTCTACAGGTCACAAATCTCAACGAGAAGAGCTTGATTCTATTCTTTTTATATTTGAGGTAAGAAATCTAGAAAATCATTGATGGCTATTAGTGCAACTCATTAAACACATTAGTGTAACCTCATCAGCTTTGATTTCATTGTGATTCTCTCTCCTGTGTCAACTCTCATACACATACTCCCATCTGGCGCAATATGACTGTTCGCACTGTTACGTGATCCACTATGTTCATATTTACTGAGGCGTCAGTTTCATCAGTAATCAGATCATTGATCAGAGAGATTGATGTGCACCTGACAGATAACTGTGAGTCTCTCACACAGAAAACAGGTGTTCTTTACCACACCCTAAATGCTTCTTATGAGTCACGCTGTAGCTTTTAATCACTTGGTATGCCCCTATGGGCTGTTTGTAATGGTGAAGGCTGGAGACACTGTAGATGCTCCGTCATGATGAGACAGGCGTGATGTCTGCGTGTAAGAGAGCTATTGCAACATCCCAGCCTGTTGTCACAAGAAAGTCCAGTAATGCGTGTTTGCACAAATCTGTTTAACTGTTTTGAAATGTAAAAATATGCTACACTCACATTTTTCCATCTCTTGTTACATTGATTGAGTTGTTTAAATGCGTGTCCTAACATGAGTACATATAAAGGCATGTCTGTAGTCAAATCCAAGTGCTTACCTTGCAGAAAATCCTACAGCTGTTACCAGAGCGAATACAAGGAAGATGGCAGTTCCACAGCATAGGTGAACACTTCTATTTTTGTAAATGCTACTGTTTAAAGGTTAGGGGTAGATACGATTTTTAAAAGAAGTCTCTTATGCTCACCGAGGTTGCATTTATTTGTCATTTATTATCAATGTTGAAAACAGTTGTGCTGCTTAATATATTGTAGATACAAAAACTATTATTGTATTTGCCACTCATTATAAATGTCTTTTACTGTCGCTTTTGTCAATTCAATGCTTCCTTGCAGAAGTAAAAGTACTAATAAAAAAAAAAGTCTCACTAACCCCAGAGTTTTGAACGGTGGTGTAAATGGTGTGTGTCTTTGGACTAAAGGGCTTGCACTATGGGCGGAGCTAAAACAGAAACCAAGTCGTCACATATAGTTAGGGCAGACAACTCAAATTAACGTGGAAGAGATCTAATGCGCGCCTGGTTGGGGTGGTCTTAATATCTTATATTGTCCGGTGGTCTCTCCTTTTCCTCTGCTCTGAAGTCTTTTAGCAGAAGGATACACAGACCACCAAGATAAACACAGAGAACGCCAAGGACCTGGGGCCCAGAAACACCCAGATCTGACCGAGAACTCTGACATTACAGTCCTTCATCAGTGAGATAAACAATATGTGACAATAACAATAACACAAAGGATTTTCAGATTTATTTTACTTTGCTCTTTTGTTAATAAACCCACATTCCATACAAACAAATAAACATCACTGACAGATTATAAGCAAAGAGACCAGAGCAAACATGTTTTCCAGAATTGTCTAGTAAGCCAGCTCATTTAGAAGCTATGAATTTGTTCCTCAGATTAAACTTCTGTGTTGCTTCATAGGTCTCATTCTGAAGAAACTGCTACACACTGGAAACTCCCTAAAGGTATTACATGTCTAAATAATTACATCATTTACATTATATAAAATGTCAAATTCTCAATAAACATTGTCATTGTATGAGTTATTATTGTTCTTTTGTTTTGAAGAACATAGTGCATAATTATTCAGTGCATGTTATGTAGAGTTTTTTTGTTTGCTGACATAACCATGGTTGGGAAGGCTGCTAAAAATCATTTTAACCAATGATGTGGTTGTATGTGTGGTGTATAGATCCGGAGGGAAGGGGTGCGTCTCTTCCTTCTGTGGATGCAGGCTCTGCAGCACTACGCTCTGAGAGAGCAGCTCTGGATCTTCGCCTGTCTAATCCCAGGATTCCCTGCACCACAGTCCGAGCTAGGCCCTCGAACCCTGGATAATCTGATCAGCCCTCCCCTTAACCTTCAGGAGCGTGAGTGTTTGTTTGCAGTCTCTCACAACTTAAGATTTAGCTAAAAATATTTAATTTTATTATCTGATTGGGACAATCTCTCACCAAAATAGTCAAAATGTCATTTTTCATGACTATTTTACATCCTCTTTCTGACATTTAAAATTACACGGGATGTTTTTGCCTCTGTAGCTTTAAGACTTATTTAAATTACATTTGCAGGCTATATTAAAGTGTTTATTAATGTTTTGAATTATTTGTTTTAAAAATGTAAAGCTTTTGTCTATTTTTCTATTTTTTATTATTTTTATTTAGCTTTAATTTAGTTTTTATTTTAATTATTTAATTATAATTTTAGTACGTAAACGTATTGTCTGTTAGTTGACGGAGCAACGTTTTGAATATTTTTTTTACATATATTTAAATTAAATTTTACATTACATTGATAGCAATTAACAAATAATTTGTAATAGTTTTAGTTATTTAGTTGCAGTGGTGTAATGTAACAAAGTTATAATACTTCTCTACAGTACTTAAGTGTTTTTTGGGAGTATCTGTACTTTACTTGAGTTTTTATATTTCAGCCAACTTTCACTCCACTACATTTCCTAATTAAAATGTATGCTTTCACTCTGATACATTTCCCCGAAGCATCTTCATTACTTACTAAAAATAGTCAGAAGTCAAAAGAACACGGACTGCAGGAAAGCAATCGGTGGTCTAGTGTTAGACTCCTAAAAACACCTTTGCTCATGTGCAAAAAAGTGCACGGATGATTTCATTTTCCACTCAAGTCCTACTGGCGGTTTTTATTTCACATTTCGACTATTCTTTTTCATGTCTTAAATTATTTCAAATATCAGTATTCAACGTTTTATGTTAAAAAACAAAACATTAGGTCTATTTATGTATCTGCAACTGCAGTTTAAATGCATCCATGTCCCCTCTGAGATGCATTAAGTTGTGTAAAAACATCTAAATGCTATTTCAGATGCAGATTCCAGAAGTGTTTTCTTATGTTGGAATGAAAGACACTAAGTGCTGGATGAAGTGCTTTTTATTCTTACCCAAAAATACAAAATGGAAAAAAAGAGTTAAAACTGAACACTCAAGCTGTGTATGAACATTTTATATATATATTTATTTGCTTCTTTTCCATTTTGCATTTACTTGTACTTTTACTTTCAATACTTAAGTACGAAAAGTATTTTTCTTTTAATCTTAAACGTACTTAAGTACAATAAATATCACATACTTTAAGACTTTTACTCAAGTAATATTATGAACGGTGACTTCAACTTCTAACAAAGTCATTTCTGGTAAGATATCTGTACTTTTACTTAAGTTTGGCTTTCAGGTACTTTATACACCACTGTTTAGTTGTTAATAAAGAACAACACTGGCTCATTGTTGTGATATCATAACCACAACTACTTCTGAATGACTCGGTTCAGCTTCAATAAATGTTTTGTGTGGACTGCGCAGGAAGATTTGTGTTAAGTATCTCTTCAAAGTAAACATATTTTTGTCCATTTCTGCAGCTCAAGTGACCCCAGAGGAGATCAGTCCCCTTGTGCCGCCCCAGTCAGGAGACAAATCTCAGGAAGATCTAACTGGCTACTTCCTGGAAGCTCTACTAAAATACATGGTAAACCAGGTACTCCCCTCCTCCTACTAACACTGCTGATGCTAACACGGCTGGCGCAGACCCAACTCTAAAGCTGCGGAAACCAAACTTACATGCCACTGACCCCAGATCTGCATGCATTTGATGCCAGATACCCTTGCTGCAGCGGTGTGTTTCCCTGGCGCTGTAACGGCTGCTCTGCTTCACACCCTCCCCAACATAAACAACAGCACCACGCACCGCCTGCCTCCACCAACCCCACTGTCCTCCACCAAACACAAACGGGCTGTTCTGTCCCAGCTGCTGTGTATGTGCTCAGCTTTCCATGTGTGTTCTGTCTCCCTACAGGCCAAAAGTCTAGAGTGGAAGTGCAAAGAGAACCACGAGAAGGGGTTTGCCTTCTTGTTTGCCAATTTCAAAAAGTATTACCTGCCCCATATCTTCCCCAACTTCTCCAAGGATACCAGTTTGTACAATCCTATTCTGGGTAAGAGTTAATGATCATCCTTCTTTTTATAAAAGCAAGCAAAAAAAAAAATTCTCCTTGTTTTTGAGGAACTATTTATTCAGTTATAATTGCTCAGGATGATAAGATGTCTAATTTGGATTTGTGTCCTGTTTTATAATAGAGGTTCCACCCATAAGACCAAAGCCTTACTACATGGTTGTAAAAAGAGACCCAGAGACCAATGAAGCCCTGTACTGCACTAAAGAGAACTTCCTCAATGCCAGAGTCATATTTATCCGCTGGCTGGTCTCCTTCTGGCTGGAGCCACGGTCAAACACAGGAACAAACATCCCTGGCATGGAAGGAGAAAACGTGCCAAAGAACATCCAGGTAGCAACACAAAGATCTTCACGTGTATGATGCAGTAATGGTTTTAATGTAGTTTTAGGGTTGGCGTTACTTTTAAAAGGGATAGTTAATCCAAAAATGAAAATCTACCAGTTATTAAAACTTCCATAAGGTCCATAAAGGCATTGTAAAAGGAATCCTTATGAATCAAGCACTTTAGTCCAAGACTTGTGAAGAGATACATTTGCTACATGTGATGATCAGATTTAAAGGGATTATTCACCCACAAATTAAAATTCTGTCATTAATCACTCCCCCTCGTGTCGTTCCAAACCTGTAAGACCTTCATTCATCTTCTGAAGACAAATTAAGATATTTTTGATGCATTCCGAGAGCTCTCTGACCCTCCCATAGACAGCAAGGATCCTAACCCAATCAAGGCTCAGAAACGTAGCAAGGAGATCGTTAAAATAGTCCATTTCACATCAGTGGTTCAACTGTAATTTTACGAAGCAACGAGAATACTTTTTTGTGCACAAAGAAAACAAAAATTATGACTTTATTCAAGAATTTTCATTTTTGGGAGAATTTTCCCCTTTAATTTAAGCTTTTATTTACATCTAAACAATGATCGACACACACAGAGCACATATGGTACACACATATGGTAAACACGGAAGCTCAAATGTGCATGCATGATGCACAAGAACCAGTGTTCTAGCATGCTATGCACATATGTTTACCAAATGTAATTCACTCCATGTATTAATGTTTATATTTAAGTAAAAGCCTGAATTAAGTCTATTCATCAAGTGATTGTATCTCTTTATAACACATTGATTAAATCAGTTAATATGGATTTGTTTTGCAGTGTCTTTATCTTCAAAGTTTTGGTTTCCTGAACTTTTAATGGAGGGTCTGAAACCTCTCAGGTTACATTAAGAATATCTTAGTTTGTGTTTCAAAGATGAACCAAAGTCTTATGTTTTGAAATGACATGAGGGTGAATAAATGATGACAGAATTTTCATTTTTGTATGAACCAACCCCTCCAAGGTCTGGACTCGTAACCGGGAGGTTGTAGTTTAAAGTCTTGCTACACAGTTATTTAACCCCAGGTAGCTCCTAGTGTTGTCTCAACGCCATTGAACAAGCTGAATTTTTTTGCAATGCTGCTGCTGTTTCAGAGAGCAGCGGCGGGCCTGGCTGCCCGAGGGGAGAATGGCGGCCTGAGACCAGATGGTCTGGATGGGAGTGGAACTGGCGAGCCGGAGCAGTCGCACTCCAACACCAGCACCCTGACGGAGAGAGAGCCCAGCTCCTCCAGCCTCTGCAGCATGGATGAAGAACACCTCACCGACATTGAGGTGGTGCGCCGGGTCCTGTGCTCTTCTAGAACCAATGTCAACTTTATCACCGAGATCTTTCGACAGGTAATTCTATCATGAGGAACAGAAGGACTTCAGCAAATCTAAATATCATTGAAAGAGGAAGAAGTCTGGCACATTTTGAAGAAGTTGTGATGAGAGAGGTTGATTGTTCTGATCAGGGACTTCTTTGTCCTAAGGTGATTGGAGTTCACAAAGAGGAACTGTTATGTGTGAGAATTGTTAAAGGGGTCATATAATGCTACATGCACTTTTAAAAGTTGTTTGAACTGAAATGTGTGCTGGCAGTGTGTGTACACAAAACCACCCTATAATGATAAAAATCCACCCAGTTTTTTTATCTACTAAAATCTTTATCCCTTTCTCAAATCGAGCCGTGTGACGTCACACGGACGGAGGCCCCTCCCACGATTGTTGATTGACAGTAGCATTTCAGCACAGACTGCACTGGTGTCTTACCCCAGACCCGCCCTGAGTGAGCTTTCATCAGTTGTTTCACCACCAGAGCAGATGTAGACGAGAATGACTCCTAAGCGATTGAGGTGTTTTGTTGTTGGATGTAATAATGAACATAGCAGTCGTCATTTACTCCCGTCATCTGAGCCGCTGAAGAGGATTACGTTTGGTTTTGAAGGGAATACTCTATGTTCGCGCGAATCATTCGTGATCCAGCTTCATCTACAGAAGTGGGTACAAGGTTTTTTAAATTAATCTTTGAAAATCGCCTTTCCTAATAATGTCATAATTAGCAAGTTTCACGATGAATGCGGCTAAAGTAAACAGTCCCTCAGTGAGTGCTCGGAAGAGAGGGGCGGAGTCAGCAGAGCTCCTTCTCATTTAAAGGAGAATGACACAATACATATGGCTTTCTCTGAAAAGAGCTGTTTTGACAGGCTAAAAAAGGTGTTTTTACACTACCAATGAAAATTTTTATCCAAACGATGTTACAGACTTTTCATTAAGACCCTAAAGAATAATATCAACTTGTGGAAAATGGGCATTATATGACCCCTTTAAAGAGGTAATATGATGCTTTTTTAAAAATCATTATTTTGTGTATTTGGTGTAACAGAATATGTTGACATGCTTTAATATGAAAAAAACACATTATTTTTCAAATACTATACATTATTGTAAGTCCTCTATGCCCCGCCTCTCTCAAATGCTTCGTTTTCTACAAAGTCCCTCCTTCCGACAAGCGCAGTCTGCTCTGATTGGCCAACTGACCCAGAGCATTGTGATTTAGCTTTCAAAATAAATGTAAAGACAGTTAATAATGTCCTTAGTTTTACCATCAGTTCAAGCCGAGAGAGGAACAGAGTTGCGTGATGTATTTACACACAAGCCAATACATTTTATTTCGCCTAGAAAAACACAGCTTCTCCCTAAGATGTCTGCATCAACACTACTGCGGTTACTGAAACCACGCCTTATGCAAATATTTCCACATCGTGACATAGACATGTGGGGGCGTGTTTGAATGAGCCGTTTTAGGGGGGCGTGGCAGAGTCTTAACTTTGATAAAGAATATCTCTTTGGTTTTGAGACTTTAGTCTTTGCAACTTCAGGGATCTTATCTATGCACAAACAGCTTGTAACACTCCAAAGAGAAAGCAAAACTTGATATCGCATCATATGACCCATTTAAACATGAATAAGGATTGTAATGGCTCATATTCTGAAGATCTCAAAGACCCTGTTCAAAATGGTGCACTTGATGTGTACAAAAGCCTTTTTTGGTGTGACCTATTTAGTCACTGATACCACTAAGTATATACGATCTGTACAATGATTCTGTCTGTGAATATAAGTGTATTATATTTTTACAGGCGTTTCTGCTGCCCATGTGTGAGGCTGCAGCCATGCGTAAGGTGGTGCGGGTGTATCAAGAGTGGATCTCTCAGCAGGATAAGCCTGTGTTTATGAGAGGGCCAGAAGAAGACCAATTCACAGGCCAGCTGGACTCTACCCACGAGCAGAGAACTGATAAAGAGGAGGAGGTAGGTGTCTCTGAAGTTAACAACAGAGGAATGCAAATGCGGTTATTACACACTGAGTCAGCCTGCACAATAGGGCATAACAGTGGTGGTGTTGGCTAATACATTCACTTTTTTAATTATTGGCTTCTGTCTGGCAGTTGATGTGAGAAGCTTAAATCAGGGATTATTTTTTCCCAATTAAAAAAAGTGTGTACTTTTTCTAAGCTAAGTTTCTGTAGTATTAAAGTGCCCCTATTATGCCTTTTCGAATATTAACTTTCATGCAGTGTGTCATGTAGCTGTATGTGAACATAAACTATCTGCAAAGTTGTGAAGCCGACAGTGCACGATAAATAAAGTTATTGTCTATTAAAAAAAAATGTCTGCTCGCTATCGCCTAAACGATTCGTCAGGAATTCGAATCTTATTCTGTTATAGCTGTACGTCACAAAGTAACACATTTGCATAATGTCCGCCCACGTTCTTGTGAACAACTTGCCCGTCCACAAAGTAAAATTTCCGTATGGTTAACATCATTTCGAGAAGACGCTGTATCCTACGCTGTGAGAGTACATTTGTTTTATCTCATCTTATAATTACTCCAAACTTGACACTTACCCACCACTGAGAAACGTCCTGCTCCTGCTCTTGTTGATCAGCCACTTCAACCATTTCATTATCAGACTCCGGCTCAAATTGGTAAGGTACAATCGATACCATCTTTTCTATGTATTGACATGTCTCCAGTCATTCCGTTAAGGCAATGGGCGTTTCGTTTCCAACACGGGCTGTACGCGGTAGACCAATCACAAAGGACTGTGCCATCTGTCCAATTACAGCAGCGAGGGCTCACGGAGAGGTTTAGAGAGACTGATACTTCGAACTGCTTCGCACGAGTTGTTTACGAATCATTTAGAAATTAGGTAAATTAAAATAATTTTTTTGAGAAAACTAAAGTATTTTTTGACCTAAAACATAAAACAATATTAGCAACCTTAAAAATTGCATAGTAGGGGCAATTTAAATGAAATGTATAAATATAGTATTTATTTACTGTATGTATTTATTACAAAACACAGGATTAAATGGTTCACTTTAGTAGTAAATAGTCACCAACTTTTTATTGTCTATAATATTACAGTATAGTATAATATAATATATTATAGTATATTTTATTAAATCATTGATTATAAAATTGAAAACAACATTGAAATTGTATTTTAGTGTGAGATTTATTTATTTTGTTATTTTAAATATATTTTTTCCATAAAGCATATGTTTTTATATTGACCATCTAAGCCATTGGCCTCAAACTCAATTACTGGAGGGCCACAGCTCTGCACAGTTTTGCTCCAACCCTAATCAAACACACCTGATCCAGATAATCAAGGTTTTCAGGATCCCTAGAAACTTCCAAGCTGGTGTGATTTGGAGCTGGTTGGAGCTAAACTCTGCAGAGCTGTGGCCCTCCAGGAATTGAGTTTGAGACCACTGATCTAAGCAGTTATCTGTTATTAATACTGTACTGCTGTTGTTTACCAGTCGATGCTTGTTCTGTTTTGTGTGTAGGATATTGGGCTCACAGTGTCCGTTCACAATCGAAACCCTAATTGGTGTAGTAGGAGTAGATCATCTGATTCTGAGGTATTGGAGTATAATGTCCATGCTGGTGTCCAGACCACACTACAGGTAAGTTTAGGTGTTGATGTACAGGTGGTTTACAAACTAGACTGGAAACTGAAAGATTGTAGGTTCACTTCAAACCCTACAAAAATAGCTGGTGTTTTTTTTTTTTTTTTTTTTTGGGGGGGGGGTGAAGCAGAGTTCAGTTCATGGAAAGTTTTGTGAAACATTTCTCCTTCCAGTCTCAGTTCGCCACTACAATATTTTTTTCTTGCAGGCTTTCATCACCAACTCCTCTAACGTCTTCTTTCTGGAGGCAGCCAATGAGCTGAAGTCCCTTCTGGAAGAGCATGTTGACATGTGCAAGCGTGTGCTCAATATATACCGCAGTCTGGTCATGCATGAAACCATGAACCAGAAGACCTGGTATGACCATGACATTGCACTTCGTTACTCTGGTCTCAGGTGTCTGCTTGTAATATGTGCTCATCCTGATTGTATTTGTGTCCGTCACAGGGAGCAGATCTTGCTGGTGTTGCTAAGGGTAACTGAGTGTGTGATGAAGAGGCCTCCATCAATTATGCCTCATGGGAAGAAGAGTAACACTTTATCGGGCCGTTTGGCTGGGGCCATTTTTCAGGTACCACCCCACTAAAATATCACATAAATTACTAAAACTTCAACTATAATTAAAATTGAGAATATTATTAAATACTATATAATATATAAATAATAAACTATAATATTAGTAAATAAATTACTTGATTAATATTTAATTAAAATAGTTTCTAGTTAATATGTTGAAGTGTCTGATGTAGTCCGTACACTGTTTGGTCTGTCTTCCTGTTCAGACTCTGATTGTGGCCTGGATCAAAGGGAATCTGAATGTGTACATCTCTCGGGAGCTGTGGGATGACCTGCTGTCTGTACTCTCATCTCTCACCTGCTGGGAGGAGCTGGTCACTGAGTGGTCCCTCACCATGGAGACACTTACCAAGGTATTAGCACGCAACCTTTACAGCCTGGACCTGAACGAGCTGCCCCTGGACAAGCTCAGTGAGCAGAAACAGAAAAAACACAAAGGCAAAGGTGAGTTTGTACAAAAATACAAAATCACAATGAATACTTTTAATGCTTGTACACAGATGAAGGTAGTTGCACAACATGCAAACTTAAGCTCTCATACCAGCTTCACTATCATACGTATACATGATATATTTGTCCCTGCTACCTCTAGGTGGTGCCCATGAGTTCCATAAAATCACTGTGGATAGGTCGTTCTCCAAAGGCTGGAGTCGAGACCCACCAGGCCAGGCTACTGCCATGAGACAGCGCAGTGCTACCACTGCTGGCTCACCAGGCATCGAGAAGGCCAGAAACAGCGTCAGACAGAAGACAGTGGGTGAGTGTGTTTCAAACCCTTCTTGTCCTCTCTTCCCGTCAGTTTAAACCTATTTTAGGTTATTTTAAATTGTGCAAACTTTGCTTATGTTTTTATCTGCACCACTCTGTTACTCTGGTTCAGAAAGACAAAGATGAAGATATTTACAAGGAGAGAACATGATTGTGTTAAACAATGTCCTTTCTTAAGGTGCAGTCACATTAGTGTAATTTCGGCAAAATTTAGTGGGCAAAAATGTCTATTGTCAATAGTGTAGAGATGTATGAAGCACCGCTTAAACAGATATCACATTCAAACCAAGCAGCTTTTCAACATAGTCAGCATAGTGTATTCACGTAAATAAATTGAACCTATTGTGAAATTTGCTCGGGAAAATATTTCATACTAACACGAAATTCCAGGTCGAGTGGATTTCTATTGAAATGACTGGATTTCGCCCACAAAATATGATAAATGTGACTGCACAGATTGCATCACAATTTGCATACTCGGCATGCACTTTTTGTCAGTACTACATTTGTTGTTATATTATGATAGTATAATATAATACAATTGCTTTTGATACATTTACTCTATTGCATACATTGTGCTTTATCTTCTAGTTAAACTCATTACTGTAAAATTCATTATTAAATTATTACTACTGCTATTATGGTAATACTTAGAACATTGTGAAGCTGAATAACTCGTTTTTTTATAGTGCAAGCATTGTGGGTAATATTAATCCATAAAGCATACACTGATGTATAATAATATTAATACACTACTGTGCAAAATATTTTTTAAATGTTTTTGAAAAAAGTCTCTTATTTTCTATTATAATCTATTTTAAAGTGTAATTTATTCTTGAGGTGTCAAAGCAGAACTTTCAGCATCATTACTCCAGTCTTCAGTGTCACATGATCCTTCAGAATTCATTCTAATATGCTGATTTGCTGCTTAAGAAACATTTCTTATTATCATCATCAATGTTGAACACAGTTGTGCTGCTTAATATTTTTGTAATACATTTTTTCAGGCTGATAAAGACAGTCCAAAAAAACAGCATTTGTTTAAAATAGAAACCTTTTGTAACATTAAAAGTGTCTTTCTTAACTTTCGTATTATTAACATGATGCATCCTTACTGAATAAAAGTATTTTCTTCAAAAAAATTACTTATCCCAAGCTTTTGAACACTTGTGTGTACTGCATAACATCTGGGTGTTTTCACATACTATTTTCAACACTTTGTGATTATGTAAATTTATAGTATGTAATATTAATGTCACCTAATACCTAATCTTGCAGACTACATTGTGCTCATAGTATGTAAATGGGAATGCAGCCTTAGGCTAAAACAAACACTGCCATATGATGTGACTCATCCAAAACAAGATGCAATGTCTTTAACACGTCATGTTTCTCCTATAAACCTTCACAATCTAGATATACCAGTGACATGATGTTCATGTGTATGTCAGTGCTGATCTGATATGCACTGATAAGGTCACTTCTTTACCTCTTGTTTGTAATGCTTACTGCTTTTTGCCATCACATTCTCTTTTTCTCTCTCTATCATGTCTTTCTCTTCTCTAACTTCTCCTGTGTTCCCTCCATCGCTCCTTATCTCTCTCTGCCCCATTTCTCTTTCTCTCTCACACTCTCTGTCTTGTCGTTCTTCTCTTTTTCTCTTTCTGGGTGTGTGCGCGGTCTGTAGCTCTGCGTAGTTGCTCTACGGGGGACAGTCTGCTGTCCTCAGCCTTTATCCGCAGTGCTAAAAGCGCACCGGTCCTGATCCACTCCGTACACCCTCTCCTGCCTGATTCTGTCCTCACTCCCCTAGCTGACGAGCTGTCAGGTAGAGCCCTCTACGCCCTTATCGGCACTCTCGCCCCTGACTGCGTCCCGGTCTATGTATGTGCATGTATATGTATGTGTGCACTTCCTCTAGTTAGCATCCCCTGTCTGTTTGTTTTATGTGTATAGTAATTTTCATTTAATAGACCTGAATGAGTTTTTGTGCAAGATTTCCTTCTCATTCATCATTGCTTTAAAGCCTCTTGCATTGATGCAGATGCTTTCTGACAGGATGAATCTCAAGACAAATGTTAAGAAATGTTTTGGTCAGATTGATCCACAAATTCAAAATCTTTTGCTTGGTGAAAATAGGATAAAATGTATTTTTATTCATTTATATTTTCCCATCTGGATTTATTTTGCGTTTTGTATTTTTTTGCTAGAAATATTATAAAAATTTGAAATAATATCGGTACAATTTTACAGTAGGGTACAATTTGTTAACAATAGTTAATTTAGTAGTTATCAAACTTAACAATAAATACAATTTGTAACATTTATTAGTCTAGTTTAATGTTAATTTCTTAATATACCCTTTTAATTGTTCAGAGTACATTAATGTCAATTCATTAGTTAAATTTGAGTTTTAACTTAAAAAATTAAACCTCTATTAATATGTGGGAAAATGAGCATTTACAGCTTAAAATAATGCAAGTTAAAAGTTATTCTTTGCTAGTTCAGGATATGGAATTCATCAATGTTAATCAACCTTTTAATTTGATTTTGGGGTGGAATTATGACCCAGACATTTATTTGTGTGCACTTCTCCCAACAGATCTATTGAGTTCTGCATGTGTGTGTGTTTGCATCTGTACTAGTTTCTTTTCTTCATCTTTGAAAATCTACAGTAGCATCCTTCTCGCATCACCATTCATCCAATATAATCCCTCTTCACACCCAAGGATTTCTTTAAGAAAAATACCCTCTACAGGATTTACCTTTGTCTGCATTTCATGATCATAATATTTACTAGAAGAATGTCAAAATTGAAGCATTCATTTATGTGTCTTTTAAAGTGATTGGCTTTCTTTTTGCTTGTGATCTTATGTCTCGTTTACCTTTGATATTAATTTTTAAATGTCATAAGATTGAATTGTTTTATGTATGCATGTGTTTTTTGCATGTAAAATGTGGCCACTGTGGATCAGTTAATATGATGATACTTTCTAGGTCTTTTCATCACCTCTTAGGTATCTAAAATTAAGACTTAAAATGTAAACTTGTGTCTTTAAGATAATATTACTGACCATATTCTTGAATAAACACTTGCACCTTTAAACGTGCTAATCGATACATATCTGTTCATGTACAGACCTGGAGGAACCTCCCATTGTCCAGCGTGGGTCGCGGATCCGCCACTGCTCTCAAAGTGAGGAGACCCCATCGTCCGAGGTGTTTTCCGCCTCCGGTGAGCTGGAGCAGCCTCCGCTCCCCCGCAGCAGCAGCGCCTCTGACATCATGGAGCCCTTCATCTCTGAACGGGTCAAAGGTGCACTTCCTGTCTCTGACAGTCCCTCTCACTCCTCCCACTTTACCACCACCACCACCTCTGAGTCCCCCCACAGTTCCCCGACCCCACACCAGCTTACTGACCCACACCAACCCCCCGACAGCCAGGCATCCCTTGAGGTGGGTGAAAGCATCTATGACCATCTCTGCCAAATGCCGGGGCAGCAACCCCCCTATATCCCTGATTGGTCCTGTCCAGCAGCGGCCTCGACCAATCAGATCGAAGGAGAAGGGGAAGAGGATGTCTTCAGCACTTTTAGAGAGATTTGTAGCAAGGAGGATGTGAAACTGGAAGCCAGTGTAGATAAAAGGCAGGTGCAGTTTGGGGGAAGTGGCGATTGGGTGCTAGAATGGGATAAAGAGATGGAGCAGAGTGCGAAAAGTTTGTACGAGTGCTTAGAAGAATGTGATTGGGATTTAAGTGTTAGTTCGCAGCCAGCAGAGAGCAGCAAAGTCACGCAGCTACACCGGCAGAACGCTACGGACAGGGTTAGCGAGAGCGAGCTTAGTCCGCAGGCTTCCCAGGTTGCAGTGAGGCCCAAGCTATCCCATCTTGACCCCAAAAAACGCCACAGCGGTGGTGTCAACGTCAGCTTCCGCCCATCCACAGAGTCTGTGCAGTTTCACAACCCTCTGGACCCCAAAGAGGCACACTGGAAGACCCGTCTCCGTCGTCTCGGCCACTTCAGCAGCCACTCGGTTGGGGCGAGCGGGGCAGTGGCGAAGAGCATGGGGGAGGGGGTCACCTGTAGCGAGGCAGTCGAGCGAGATAGAGGCTCCATCAGCGGGGCTAGACGTGGTCGACTCGGCCGCCCGACTCTCCGTCCACGGGGATCCCGCTCTAGGTCTCAGGAGTCAGGGTGCAGCCCGTCGCGGCAGCAGCAGGCGGTGCTATTGGGCGGGGTCTATAAGTCTATGGTCCACGCTCTCTCCAAACCCAAGGCCCAGGCCGTGTCGCCCCAGCGTCACAGCAAAGCGCCTGCCACTGAGGCCCACCTGAAGGACCTCTACTCTCACTTTATGGGCTATTTTGGAAGAAAAACATCAGGTGAGGACTCTGTCGGCTCGATGTCAACATTGAAGACATGAAAAATGTGACCAAAGCGCCTGTGCGTTTTCCCTTTTTTTCTCTCTTTTCTTGTGACTGTTTGATTTTTGCTGAATGTGGATTGAATTGAAGCCTCTTTTTGTATTTTCTTTCAAAGTAGCTCAATTCCAAAAAAAAAAGACTCCCAAAAGACCAACGGTCCCCTACCTGTGGGACGGCTTCCCCTCCTCCAGCTTCTGGGACCTAATCTCTGCTGCCCCTCTTCCCCTGGATGCTGCATGCGACCTCATACCTACCTCCCCACCCTCTGTCAATCTCTCACACATGTACATGCACACACATATGCTCACTGACACATCCATAAAACACAGTGATCTTTAATACTACTTAATGTTATGTTTTAATCTATACAATTCTTAATAACGTCAATTTACTGAACAGTGCACCCAAAAAAATGATATTTTTTTCATCTTTTAAAACCTCATGTTGTTTAGTGGATATCCTTTCCCTTTTTATTTTTTAGGGCTTCAAAAATGACAAAAAAAGCACCTTAAAAGTCAGCTTTCTTAGTCATATGATAGTATGATTGCACAGACTATATATATGTGTGAAGAGACAAATTAGATTTAAATAAAAAATACTTAAATTTAATTAATTAAAAAATAAAATATTATATATGAAGAGATTGCATGAATACATTTACAGTGCTATTACAATTGTATGTTTATAGAATAATATTTTTTTTAAATAACACATTATGAAATTATTTAAGGCACATTTTGATTGTTTTTTGCAAAGTGAGTGACAATTAATAGTTTTAGCTTGCACATTTTTTAAACAACAATTATGATATTATTGTAGACAATATATATATTGCACACCACTATGATGCTTTTTTGTCCTTTTTGAAGCATTTTTGAACAGTTTCTGATGACAGAATTTAACACTATACAGCTGGTGTAGTTGCAGTGTTTTCTATGGCCAGTAGAGAGCAGCACTATCACTCTCAAAGAGCACTGTTTTCTAAACTGAAGTCTTGTGGCACTGTGTGTTAGAAGCTTGCTGGCTTGCCTGTAGTGTAGTAGTAGGAATCACCTTAGAACGGCTTCTGTGGACAGTTCAGTTGCACAAGCTAGTAGTTAATCAGGGCCCTCGTGACTTATACACAGCTTGTAGTCTAAACTAACCAGACTTCTAGAAGTATCCAAATGCACAAAGTCACCACCCCACCATGTTGTGCTGCCGTGTTGGAATGATTTGTTGTTAACCAGTGGCTCCCTAACCCTATGCTTTGGGATGAAGGCTGCCTCGACTTGCTGTGGGTGGCTCCTCTAACATACTCACTGCTGTATCACTTTAACCTCAGTCAGCATAAGGCTCACTAACTCTTAGATTTGGACTTCCAGGGTTTGCTTTGTCTCTCTCTCTGTCTGTCTCTGTTTGGGGACTGCATGAACTGTGAGTAACTGCATCGCTTCACTGGATGAAATCAGTTTTTTGGTTGGCTTCCATTAAAAATGTGGGTTTTCTGTATGTGTTCTGGTTTAGTGTTATATGAGTTTTAATGTCAAAGGATTTTGTTTGTGTTTAAAGGGCAATAGTGCTGAGTTTCATTCGCTCATGTTTTTCATCACAAACTATTTTGCTGTCTTGGGAATGTTTAACGTAGATGCAAGAATCCCATCTATGATTATTTGGTGTCATGCTAATTTTAGCTGAATTTACAAGATTGCATTTTTACCATAATGTGAAAAACATTCACTCCTCTTCAAAAGTTTGGGGTCAGTACAATGTATTTATTTCTTTATTTTGTAATGGAATTAATACTTAATGTGCACGATCAATAAGGACGTATTAAATCGCTAAAAAGTTACAGTGAAGTTGTTTATATTTAACAAAGCTTTCTATATCAAATAAATTGTGTTCTTTTGAACTTTCTATTAATCAAAGAATCCTAAACCAAAAAATGTATCACAGTTTTCACAAAAATATGAAAAACATCAGTTTCCAAAAACGGATTTTATCATTGAAAATGAGAAATATTTCTTGAGCAAATCAGCATTTTAAAATTATTTCTGAAGGATCATGTGACACTGAAGACTGGACTAATTACTGCTGAGAATTCAGCATTGCCATCACAGGAATAAATTGCATTTTAAAATAAATTATAAAATTACAGTTATTTTACATTGCAGAAATTGACAATATTATTTTACTAAATTTTTGTAACTACTTTTAAAAACATTAAAACATCTTACCCACCCCAAACCTATGAAGCAAAGTTATATTTTATTATTAATTGAATGTGAACAGATTGCCATTATGTAAAAAAAAACAGATATGAAAGAGGCGAATGTAAAACATTAGCAAAAAACCTAATGGCACTGTTGTCCTTTAAGAAAAATGCATTTATTTACTCACTGTCCCCAAACTCAAATAAACTAATTCATAATTATATTCAAGTGCTGTAGAGAGAGTCAGACACCACTACAAAGAGAGAGTCAGTTAGTACTTGTCATTCTGCTAGATCATCTATGTTTGCACCCTTTTTGGGAGGTCCCTGTAAAATACTGATGTGCCTTTCTGTGCCTGTTGTCTCAGCCAATAAAGATGAGCTGACGCCGAAGATGAGGCCCATGTCCAACGATGCTGGCAGCAGCAACCCTAATGTCAGTGACCTCATGGACGAATTCATCCAGGAGAGACTGAGGGCCGGAGGCACTTCTGTATGTCCATGCAAACATTCAGTATGCATAGTCTCTAAAACTACATCTAATTAAAGGATTGTTCTATCTAAACTTGAACTGCTAAGACGGTAGAAAAATACAAAAAGTTAAAATATGTCAATTTAACGTAGCATTTTCTTTACAATTAATCACACTAAATGATTATGTCCACTAAATGCTGCATAATCCTTAACTAATAATCCAGTTTTTGATTCTGCTGTTGTATATTATTTTTAATGTAACATTATGGTTTTCCTATGTTCTTCTTAGGGCATGACGAGGCGTGGCAGTAGCCCAGGAAGTCTGGAGATCCCCAAAGATCTACCAGAGCTCCTGAACCGTCAGAACGCCACGCGTCCAGCTGATGACCCCGGTGTCCCCTCTGAGTGGACCTCCCCAGCCAGCGCCAGTGGAAGCGACCTCATAAGCTCTGACAGCCAATCAGATTCCTTCAATGCTTTTCAGTATGACAACACATTTGAAAGTAAGTAGTTCAGGTGGAATTTAATGTGACACACCAGTACTGGGTTTTAAAAGAGGTTGATAATGTTGAACGTGTGTTTGTCTGCAGATTTCAGCTTCCCCCCTGAAACATGTGCTCTGGCCTCAGTGGATCAGGATAGTTTGGAAGGAGGTCAGACCGCAGAGGAACAGGAGCTTTCCAGTCTCACAACACTCCACATTGACTCCGAGACCAGCAGCCTCAGTCAGCACGGACTGTCAGCTGACACTGTCACTATTACTGGTACACACTCACACTCATACAACAGGGTGTAGAGGACAGATAACTGAAAGTTTGTAGATTATGAACTGCTATCATCACAGTAAGAAATTATCTTAAATGCATAACAAAACTCATAATTGTAAAAAGTCTTTCATTTTTGGGGGACGGAAAGACAGTAAATCGCAATACGGTCTGTGATTTATTAGCATACAAGGAAATAAATAAAATAAAATTAATAGGTAAAATAAGTAATTAATAAAAGTAATAATGTGCAGACTGGATATTAAACTGTATCTGTTTCTTGTGGTTTGAAATTTTAATTAAAAAATGTGCAACTACATAAGTTATTTTTATAACTGGTCTTTATGCATATTTGATTAATTTTCAGTATTGTACTATTTGATTCCAAACCATTCACAAGTTTTGTTTATCTTTAAGTTTCAATTTTAACATGCACAGAACATATGTTGTATTTGCATTGCATGTTATTCAAAGAATGTGAACTGATCACCGAATGTAATTTCTGCAGAAACCAGCAGCAATGAGAAACACATTATACTGTAATAGGCAAATAATTCATCATCAGTGAATCTCTGGCAATTAACACAGATTGCTTTCATTCCGATTGCATACCATACTTAAGTCCACACAAACAGAATAATCTCTTTAACCCTTATTTTCAAGAGCACTAGGGTGTTGTTTGGTAAACCCAAAAGTATCCAAACTAACCCAGCCAATGAACATTCCCCATGTTAAAGGGACAGTTCACCCAGAAATGAAAATGTTGTTATCATTTACTCACCCTCATGTCATTCCAAACCTGTATGAGTTTCTTTCTTATGTTGAACATAAAAGAAGATATTTTTAAGATTGCTGGTAATCAAACCTTTGAGGGTCCCCATTGACTTTCACAGTTTCCCTACTATAGAAGTCAATGGGGACCAACAACTGTTTGGTTCTTCAGAATTCTTCAAAATATCTTCTTTTGTGTTCTACTTAAGAGAGAAACTCATGCAGGTTTGGAACAACATGGGGGTGAGTAAATTATGACAAAATGTTCATTTTTGAAAATAACTATTCCATTTAAGTGTACAGAAAGTTTCTTTGGGTAAAAGCATCTGCTGCTTGATTCCTTGCTTCAGAACACTCTGGTATCAGTCACAGTGTTCCCATATGCTGTATTTTACTGTCAATGGCACATTGCAACACATTTCTGTGACATGTTTAGAGATCTAGGTGTTGATGCTCTTGATATTTCCTCAGGTTCTGAGAGCGCGTCTCCAATGCACTCTCTGGGAGGCTCACGATCACAGACGCCGTCCCCCGCCACGCTGACTGCCGAACACGTCCAGCATAAAGATCTACAGCTGGATGAGAAAATGCACCACTCTGTGCTGCAGACCCCTGATGACCTTGGTAACGTATAGATGGATAGATAGACATACTTCGCTATGAATATGCAAGCTAGTATTCTATCTGTTGCATCTTTGCCATCTTTAAAATGAGCCTGCTTGATTGTACCTTTCAGAAACCAGTGAGTTTCCAACAGAGGACTGTAGTGTGATGGCTGGCGGCACTCTGACCGGCTGGCACGCTGATGTTGCCACAGTGATGTGGAGGAGAATGCTAGGCATTCTGGGAGATGTCAACTCCATCAAGGATCCTGAGATCCACGCGCAGGTCTTTGACTACCTCTGCGAACTCTGGCACAACCTGGCCAAGGTGAACACACACACACACACACACACTCCGAGTCCTTCAGAGTGCTCTGAAAGGATGATTTACAGTGCTGCTACTAATCAAATTCCAGTTGAAAAACGCCCTTGTGTCTCTGTGTTTTTCCATCTCTCTAGATCAGAGACAATCTCGGGATCTCCCTTGACAACCAGTCGTCTCCACCCCCACCGGATTTGATTCCACCTCTGCGGATTCTGACTCCCTGGCTTTTTAAAGTGAGTTCATCAATATATGCGTCTATCTGTCTGTCTGTCTGTCTAAACAAAAAGGTTTGTTCAGTTATTCTACTGTTTGTTCTATCTGTCATTCATTTGTATTGTTATTCAGTGTGTCCTTTTATCTTACACCTTTAACTCTATAATTATTCAGGTAGGGTAAGGATAGTCAAATCAAGCCTAAACCATGAAGCACTCCCTCGCCCGCAGGTTGAAGTTCTTCAGGAATGGTGTAGAAGCCTCCCTTGTGGTTATTCTTATTTGAGGCTTAGTTTGTAGTTATAAGTAAAGTCTCATGAGAGGCAATAGTAACAATAAAATATCTTATTGTATTGGTTACAATACAAAACGGTTAAAGCAAAAATAAAACAAAATCAGCTAAGCTACAACTCTACAATCAAGCTCTAAACAGCAATATTGGAGATACTGTTAAGCACCCCTCGATAGGGTATCAATGGAATGTTTATACTACTTTTTGGGAAACTCCAATTCAATATCAGTCTCTGTGACTCATGTCCGATTGCCGGATGTCCTTCCGTCTTCTCCTATGCTGTCACCTTCTTTTAGCACTCTTCTCCTTCTTTGCTGTAGTCTTGTTTGTTTTGCCTCCGCTTGTGGTTTTAAACCATCTCTTCACCCCCGTGTACCCTCATAGTAACCTTTGTGGTTAGTTACAAACATTGTTTTCACACCTGTTCTACAGTATAAACACAGGAAGTCATGCACATTTACCTAAGCTCTACAGCAATATCATTTAAAGCATTTTAGGTACTTTCATATTCAAGCATATATGGCATCAACTCAAAAGCAAGCAAAATATAATGGCATTGAAACAGGTAAATGGCAATCTCATTATCCATATCCAAAACACAGTATGTTTGTTGGGTTTTTTCAGTTTGTTTGTTCTATTTATTGTTTCAACAGTGATTCTGTTGTTTGTTCTGTCTATCATTATTTCATTTGTTCTGTCTGCCATTCTATCTATCTATCTGTCTATTTCTCTGTCTATCTGGCTATCTATCGATCTATTGATAGTTTATAAAGGTTTTCTGCTGTCTGTGTGCAGGCCACTATGTTGGGCGAACGCTATAAGCAGGGCAAACTCCACTCCTATAAGCTCATCTGTAAGATAATGAAGAGAAGACAGGATGTTTCGCCCAACTCTGACTTCCTAACGCACTTCTACAACATCATGCACTCTGGCCTGCTTCACCAAGACCAGGTGTGTTTGTGTGTACCTGGTCACCATGTGGATTGACAACTTTGCACACAACTTTTGTGTTGACCTCTTCCTCTTTGACTCACAGGACATTGTGAACACCATCATTAAGCACTGCTCTCCACGCTTCTTCTCTATTGGACTTCCGGGTGCCACTATGCTCATCCTGGACTTCATCGTGGCTGCGAGTCGTGTAACGGCCTGCTCGTCCCTCAATGTGAGAAACCACCAAACTGCTTCCAGATATTACTGCCTCTACATTCATTCAAATCTATGCACACATGCTGGTAAATGTTACATCCAATGTGCCTTTAATTTGCTGTTGTTAATTGCTTTTTTCTTTCTCTTCTATCTGTCTTTCTCCCAGGCTCCACGGGTGGAGGCTCAGATCTTGTTGGGCTCCCTGGTGTGCCTCCCAAACTTATACAACGAACTTCCTGCCCTGCACCCTACAATGGCTGACATCCTCTTGACGAAATTCACAGATGTCAAGGTATCACATCCTGTCCCAGGAATTTTTTGTGTAAATAAAAATGACAAAAAACATCATAGCAAAAAATTATGGATGTGTCAAGATGCGTGCAGTACAGGTGCATCTCAATAAATTAGAATGTCGTGGAAAAGTTCATTTATTTTAGTAATTTAACTCAAATTGTGAAATGTGTATTAAATAAATTAAATGCACACAGACCGAAGTAGTTTAAGTCTTTGGTTCTTTTAATTGTGAAGATTTTGTGGGTTAACAAAAACCCACCAATTCACTATCTCAACAAATTAGAATATGGTGACATGCCAATCAGCTAATCAACTCAAAACACCTGCAAAGGTTTCCTGAGCCTTCAAAATGGTCTCTCAGTTTGGTTCACTAGGCTACACAATCATGGGGAAGACTGCTGATCTGACAGTTGTCCAGAAGACAATCATTGACACCCTTCACAAGGAGGGTAAGCCACAAACATTCATTGCCAAAGAAGCTGGCTGTTCACAGAGTGCTGTATCCAAGCATGTTAACAGAAAGTTGAGTGGAAGGAAAAAGTGTGGAAGAAAAAGATGCACAACCAACCGAGAGAACCGCAGCCTTATGAGGATTGTCAAGCAAAATCAATTCAAGAATTTGGGTGAACTTCACAAGGAATGGACTGAGGCTGGGGTCAAGGCATCAAGAGCCACCACACACAGACGTGTCAAGGAATTTGGCTACAGTTGTCGTCAGAGGCGTCTTACCTGGGCTAAGAGAAGAAGAACTGGACTGTTGCCCAGTGGTCCAAAGTCCTCTTTTCAGATGAGAGCAAGTTTTGTATTTCATTTGGAAACCAAGGTCCTAGAGTCTGGAGGAAGGGTGGAGAAGCTCATAGCCCAAGTTGCTTGAAGTCCAGTGTTAAGTTTCCACAGTCTGTGATGATTTGGGGTGCAATGTCATCTGCTGGTGTTGGTCCATTGTGTTTTTTGAAAACCAACGTCACTGCACCCGTTTACCAAGAAATCTTGGAGCACTTCATGCTTCCTTCTGCTGACCAGCTTTTTAAAGATGCTGATTTCATTTTCCAGCAGGATTTGGCACCTGCCCACACTGCCAAAAGCACCAAAAGTTGGTTAAATGACCATGGTGTTGGTGTGCTTGACTGGCCAGCAAACTCACCAGACCTGAACCCATAGAGAATCTATGGGGTATTGTCAAGAGGAAAATGAGAAACAAGAGACCAAAAAATGCAGATGAGCTGAAGGCCACTGTCAAAGAAACCTGGGCTTCCATACCACCTCAGCAGTGCCACAAACTGATCACCTCCATGCCACGCCGAATTGAGGCAGTAATTAAAGCAAAAGGAGCCCCTACCAAGTATTGAGTACATATACAGTAAATGAACATACTTTCCAGAAGGCCAACAATTCACTAAAAAAATTTTTTATTGGTCTTATGAAGTATTCTAATTTGTTGAGATAGTGAATTGGTGGGTTTTTGTTAAATTTGAGCCAAAATCATCGCAATTAAAAGAACCAAAGACTTAAACTACTTCAGTCTGTGTGCATTGAATTTATTTAATACACGAGTTTCACAATTTGAGTTGAATTACTGAAATAAATGAACTTTTCCACGACATTCTAATTTATTGAGATGCACCTGTAGTGAGGTCAGCTATCTACCTTTTTCCCTTTGTATAATAATATTTGTATTTTATTTTATCATATATTTATTATTTATATGTAAAGTTTTTTTTTTTTAATTTTCATTTATTTTATGGTTTTAATTATTTTTGAGCTGGCCGGTATATCTGTATCACGTTCTGACGTTCTCACAGTTTATTAGCGTTTTTTTCCCCCTGACTTTGCAGAACCACTGTATTTTAATCACGATCCAAACAAACATGTGACACGAGCAGTTTTTGATGTAAATTAGATTGGATAATTTCAAAATTTAAGGCAAAAACAGAGTGGTCTGACCTTAGCTTTGTGAAATTATGCTACATAAAAACATCTGCATGAACCAAAAGCAGCAGACAGGCAGAATGAGATGCAGATTCACTCTCTGACAGCAGGTGGTGCTTATGGAACAGTAGTGATACTTCGTTTCCTTGGTTACTGCTGTAAACAAAGCACCTGCTTTTGAATGCTACATTAATATGCATTATATGGAGGTAAGATGAAAAGAAAATACCATGTACATTTTTTCTGAAGTCAGTTTCCCTCATAGATACATTCAAGTAAACCTCACCCACAATTCAGTATTTAGGATTTTCTTCCAATATTTTGCGCATGGTGAAGTGAGTTTGCTCTTCCTTCTACAACAGTTTGGATAATATGTGGTTTTGTGCATCTTTCCTACAAATAATCTTTGATTTCATGCTGCTACACTTTGACCACTGACCTTCAATTAGGACTTCCTCATGTGCTTGTATCTGTCATCTGCGTTTAACATCTGATCCACCGCCTGCCCTTATGCAAATCCAAGTGGCTGAATGTATGCCACTCCAACGGTTGTTTAGAGTGCTGTGAAATCTGCTGTAATTGTTCCTGCTGACACTAATGTGCTAATGGGCGATCAGCAATGCAGGCTGCATTGAGCCATGCTCCATAGAGCTGTTGTTATTGTGTTGCTGTGTTGTTCCGAGCGACCGTAAGGAGCTAATGCCATGCGTGGAGGCGTCCGTCACTCGCATGCAGAAATTCACATGATGGCATCTGATAACCAGGAGCAGACCATGAATGACAAGACCGTGGTTAACGTGATCCTTTTTCTCTGTGTGTGTGCATGCGGACAGATGCTTCTTTTCCAGATGGTTGGATATGTCATGTTTCGAGTTGCCAGATTGCTGGTTTTATGTCAGATTTTGTGTCTGTTGTGAGCGGCTCTGATCATTATCTGTTTGTCTGTCTGCATTATCTCGCTCTGTGCATCTGTGTCTCTGGTGGGAGTGTGTGGAGTATTGTGTATGTTTCTGTGAGTGAATGTACTGTGGCTAAGAAATGGGTGCATATTAGCTGACACACTCTAGATGAATGAAATTGATCGGTATCAGGATGTCCCCAGATCCTTGAACAGGATTTTATGCACCCTGTATTTTCATTGACTGCCTTTCAGAATCGTCTATTTGTTCTGACGCAAGGGTATATTAAATTGATCACAAGTACCAGTAAAGACATTTATAATGTTGCAAATTTCTATTTCAAATAAATGCTGCTCTTTTGTTTTGCTTTCAACATTGATAATAAGACATGTTCATGATCATGTAAAGACTGGAGAAATTCTACTTAAAATTCAGTTTTGTTATTACAGGAATAAATTACATTTTAAATTAATTTAAACCTGAAAATTATGGAATTAAAGGTAATTGCAACTTATCTCACAAGTCTGACTTTTTTGTCCAATTCTGAGAAAAAAAACTGAGGGTAAAAAAAAAAAATAGATAGATATAATTATTTAAATTTGATGTGTGATATTCACAGAAAACCTAAAAAAAAATAAGTATGATTTTGACCCCGTTAATAGTGATTGTTTTGTGTTTCTGTTTCAGGAGCATATAATCAAGCACATCCTGACCTCTGCCAGAGATGAGCCATCTGCACCAGCAAGGTACAAGCCCTGAAAACAAATTTAATTCAAGTTTATTTGTATAGCGCTTTTCACTTTACAAGCACCTTGTGGTGCTTAGGTAAACAACACAAGTTTGAATTTGGCTTTCAGCTTTCCTGGTCCCATTCCCCTACACCAGGCATCCTCAAATCTGGCCCACTCCTGCAGAGTTTAGCTCTAACCCTAATCAAACACACCTGAGCATGCTAATCAGAGTCTTCAAGATTATTAGAAAATCACAGGTAGGTGAGTTTGATCAGGGTTGGAGCTAAACTGCAGCAGATTGGCCCTCCAGGGAAAGATTTGAGGAACCCTGCCCTACTCTCTCCACATCATTTCCTCTTCTAAATAAAAAAAAAATGTGTGGAAAACATGTCATCTTAGCTCATCTTAGCTAGGTGTTTTACCTGTTCTTGCTGAATGCAAAATGCTGTATGCAGCAACTAAATCACAGCTGAACAGACAGTATGAAATTTCAACCAGAGGACAAAAAGGTGGGTATGACAAAAAAAATACTGTAGATACTGTAAATGTGAACATCACTAACATGAACATGCAAATAATACGGAGCATAATGCAGAAAACATGTCACGTCATTGTGCATTAAAATGCATTATACTAATTCCATAAACATAAATCTAACTTTAACAGGCGATTGTATAATTAATTAATTGATCCCTTGATGTAGCTTGTATAGTATCTTTCATCAGGAATGTATTATTATTCCTAAAAAGAAAAGAAAATTCAGGTCAGGTTGTTTTTTCCAGGTCAATGCATCCTTCTTTTTAGATTTGATTTTTAAAATGAAGCAAGCAAACCCCATGGCAGACAGATTAATAACTACATTACGGTCAGTGTTAGACCAGTGTGGGCTATGTGTCTGGTGACTCTGGTCATATCTAGACAAATTAGGAGCAGTGTCATTTAAAGTAATCCAGGACTCGGTAGGATTAGAGTGGATTCTGATGGGGCTCAAGTCATTAGAAGCCCCCATAACTCCCGGTGGAAAAAGTTTGGGTGTTTTTCAGGGAAAAGCTTGAGGAAGCCTTAGATCATAGAAGGGGCAGACAGGAGGCAGGATTAAATATCTGTATGGTCTAGTGGTTAGCGCACGTGCCCCAACACATTGAGCTGTGGGCCTCATTCAAGCCATGCAAATTGGAGTCAGCTTTTTTTTTATGTGCAAAAAGTATGTATAGATGCAGAAGCTGATAAAGAGGGAAAAAAATCCTATTCAGCAAGGATTGATTAATTCATTGAATTGAATACATTTATTTATCAATTGAACAATTTATTCAATAATTGATCAGAAGTGACAGTAAAGTCAAAGAATGAAAATAAATCAAGTTAAAACTGATTTACATACACATACGCACATAGATTTTAACAAATTTACTTTTTGATTTATATTTATTCATTTAAAAAAATTATGTTTTAGCTTGAAGTAAATTCTTTACATGGCAGATGTAAACATTTGCATTTCCATATCTATAGCACAAATATTATTAAAGAGATTGTGAATCTGTAAATTGTTTGGATGTGTATTTGAAATGTGTTGGAAGTTATCAGTCGATTTTAAATGTAACATTTTGTCTTTGTTTCTTTTTGAAGATGTGTGGCTCTCTGTAGTCTGGGTCTTTGGCTCTGTGAAGAACTGGTTCATGGCACTCAGCATCCGCAGATCAAAGAAGCGCTTAATGTCATCTGTGTCACTCTCAAGGTAATGGATGCTTGATTATACAACAAAATGTACATATATTCTGCTGTTAAAGATTGATTATGAATGGAATAGAAGCATCTGGGTTTTAAAAGAACCTTCACTGGCAACATAAGTGAGCACAGCAGAGAAATGATGGCATTGCCCTTGGCCTGAGTCTTCTGAAGCCGTTCCTGATGCCTGGGCTCACTGCACTGGCACAAGTGTGCTCTGTTCATCCAGAAGAAGATTATTCCATACTCCCTGCACCCACCCCTACCAGCCTTCCTAAATCTGGACCGTCAACATGTTTGGCTTCTCTGCTTCTCACAGACAGAAGGCTAATCCACTGAAGAATGCACGCTTCAGAGACTTCAAGGAATTATTACATTTCTGTCTCAAATGAAGGCTAGGGCCAACAGACACACACACAGGACTCAAACTCTGGTCCAATCAGAAAAGTCTGTTTGTGATCGGGTTGATTCTATTGGCTTGTCAGAGAATCAGATGTCAGTGGAGGGTTAGACATGAGGGTCTCTCTCCTTTGGGTGTGTTCCATGAAGCAGAATTAGGCAAAGACTCATCCCGTCTTAATCAGCTCAGATGAGGCCCACGACACAGTTTTTCCGTTTTGCTCCACACATGTCTGAGCACATTAAAGTTGCTGATTGCTTCCATTTTAACCATTAATACCTTTCTTCCAGTTCTCAAATAAAAACGTTGCTCTGGTGGCATCAGACATTTTGCACCTGCTCATCAATTATGTGGATGAACTGCAGAAATTCCCACCTGACACTCCAAAGAAAATAGTGGAGGTAAAGTCAGTCACACTACAAGTTAGCTGAATTTAAAGTTAAGCATGGTTTAGATTTGTGATGTTTATTTTATGCTTTTTAGGTCCTTATTGCAACCATCACTTACCTTCTTCCAGTCACAGAGTCCTCCCCTCATGAGCTGGACAAGAGGGTATGTATTAACAAATGCACCCCAACACAATGAAAGAACACACTCATGTTCATGTGAAATAAATGCGTTTTGTCAACCAACAGCTCTTGATGGTGTTTTATCAAATAGAACGTACACCTAAAAAAACAGAACAGTTTGTCCTGTCTAGATGCAGCATATCAAGTCATTTTCCTGTTCGGCGTCGAAACAATGGCAGACTCATGACAGCCCACTCAGGGCGGGTCTGTGCTAAAACGGCTGGATCAATCAACAATCATGGGGGTGGCCTTGGCCTGTGTGACGTACATCTGGACAGAATCTGAGAATGTCTTGATCTGAGAAAGTGCTAATTTTTGGGGGGAATTTTAAAAAAGTACTGGGTGTATTTTTCTCATTATAGAGTGGTTGTGTACACACACTTCCAACACACATTTATGTTCAAACAACATGTAAAAGTGAATTTTGCATCTTTAAATTGGTCACCAGATTGACTGACTTGTACATAAAAAAGTGGCAGTAAAGACATTTGCACGGTTACCAAAAAATCTATTTTAAATAAATTATAAAAAATAGTGCTGTCAAATGATTAATCGCATTCAAAATAAATGTTTTTGTTTACATAATATATGTGTGTGTAAAAAAATCAGAAGTCGTTCAACCCCTAGTAAAGTCGACTTCTATGTGATGAAAGTCGAGTCGAAGTCGACTAGTCGCTGATGACGTCATTACTGAACAAATAATTCTGGAGCTGTGACAAACACCTTGAGCACAGCTATGAAATATGACACAGCGCTGCCCACATGGCTATTGCTCCTATAACAGCTTATTTTTTTCAGTTCTTTCGTCTTTGGGTCGTTATATTTCTCACAGATTTCTGCTCGTTCTAAATCAGATACAGATAAGTAGCACAGTAAATATTATATTTATATGAATGCATTAGTGAGAGCGATTGTTGTGTGAATTAATTCTACCTGGCAGCGTCTCTCTACTAGTATGTATTACTAGTATAACTAGTAATTATTGAGAAATAAATGCTTGAACTTATCAGTTTCTAAGCTATTTTATTGAGAAATCACAGAACAGTGTTGACTGAATGACAGTACATTTCCTCGCTAAATGATTCTGTGTGCGAGTGATCTGCGCGCGATGTACGCGCTACTGTGTGTAGCCCATGTGTGTGCGTTACAGTGCAGCAGTGCATTAGATTAGAACGGTGATTAACTTACCTGTACAATAATCTGTTTAAAACGTGCATTCTCCCGTTCAGTTTCCAGCATCCAGTAATATAATCACACATGTCTTGTGGAGCACTTTCAGAGTATGAATTAGTTTGTAATTTTAATTGTTTGGAAACGGAGCGTAAATGTGGATTTCTTATCCTGTTGCGCCCTCTATTGGACCAGTGACTAGTCGACGTCAAGCTTAAAGCGTCATGGCAGAGCATTAAAGTCGACTAGTCAATTAGTCGGTGCAACCCCTAGTGTGTACGGTGTATATTTATTATGTATGTATATAAATATACACTCATACAGCATATATTTTGAAAATATTGACCTGTATTTACATGTATATATTTATATCATATATAAAAATATATAAACGTAATTTTTTTCTGAAATGTATAAATGCATGTGTGTGTATTTATATGTACATAATAAATATACAAAGTACACACACATATATTATGGAAACAAAAACTTTTATTTTGGATGTGATTAATCACGATTAATCGTTTGACAGCACTAAAAAAAGTTAAGTTAAAAAATTGACCACTCTACCACTCAACAATATTAAGCAGCACTGTTTTCAACACTAATAATAAGAAATGTTTCTTAAGCAGTAAATCAGCATATTAGAATTATTTCTAGAATTATTTAGAAGGATAATGTGACACTTAACATTGTAGTGGGGCTGCTCAAAGTTTTTTGGCAGGAATAAATTACATTTTTAAATATATCAAAATAGAAATCATGTATTTTGAATAATTTTCGTAATAATTGTATTTATTTTATTTTGTCTCTTTCCAGCTGGTCGTGTCTCTGCTGCTATGCTTGCTGGACTGGGTGATGGCTCTGCCTCCTAAAACTCTCCTGCAGCCGGTCCAAGGAGCCTCAGACAAGGAGAAAACTGACAAGTCCGTCCTCAGCTGCATCTATAAAGTACGAGGCCAACACACACATCTGCTATTAAACATCATTTTTATATCCCAATATGCATAATTTTATTTTGCATCGCTCTTTAATTTTTATTTTTCCCCTTCCAGAACAGCTAAACAAGTTCAACCCACTCTTTATTTCTTTGTATTTCTAACCCATTTGTTCACACCTCAGGTCCTCCATGGCTGTGTATATGGGGCTCAGAGCTTCAGTAATCCCAATTACTTCCCCATTCACCTGTCAGACTTGAGCAGCCCAGACTACGACCCCTTCCTACTACTGGAGAACCTGAAGGAGCCAGAGCCGCTTCATTCACCCGACTCTGAACGCTCCTCTAAACTGCAGCCCGTCACTGAAGGTGAGCACATGTCTTCTGCCTCTCTTGTACTTGTTTTTACCTCGCCAGTTTCTATTTCCTATGCCTTGTCCTAACCAGTTGTGATATGGCAAGTTTTGGGCATCAAGTAATTTTTCTGTCCTCACAGAAAGCCATTGAGAATGATTGACTGTTTAATATGCAGTTATGCAAAGCACAATTTGAACAGTGAGACGTTACTGTGGATCAAAGTGACCTACAAATTATTTTGTCATGCAATTTTATTAAATAACAGCTTTTTACTTGGATTAACATAGAACTGAATCGATCATTTCTCACTGTTGCTGCAGGATAAGACAAAAACATGTAGAAAAAAACAGCTTGTCGCACAGTGTTAACCATCAGCCACCACATTTCTCCTATCTTTATCACCTTCTGTAGTTAAAACAAGCAGAGCAAATCAGAAGAAGCAGGAATGAACTAGTTAAATGTCTTCATTACCAAATCTGTTTGGATCCCTCATGCTAGTTTCAGTGTGTATCAGGGAGAGGACGGGTTTGAGATTGACAGCAGGGGGCTGGTTTCCTGTGCTGCCGTTGCTGTGTCTCTCTCCATCAGGCGAAAATAACTAATCATTACAACCCTGAGTGAGACATGTGTCCACCACTTTCCTACCTCCATTACTCTTGAAATTACTCCTAGTGCTGGATTCTTACTAGATCGGAGGGCACTCGGCGGCTGAGGTGGTCCATACAGAAGAGCGCTTCATCAGGATAAAATCCCTCCCCCTGAGAGCTCCGGTCTAAGAATGTTTTGGCTCATTAAGGCGGTTGAGTGTCGCTGAATGTGATTGGTGTGCTGTGTTGATTGGGGGGAGTGGGCCTCTGGCACGTCGAGTGTACTGGTATTGGGCTGCTCTCTGCATGATTTCTTTGTGAGTTCTGGCAGTGTGTAAGAAGGAGTGTCTCCATCGGGAGCTTCTAACCAGCATCGAGGCATCTGCACCTCTCCCCAGGCATCCTGCATTCTTCATCACACCCTAATGTCCCTGTATTCACACGAGCCGTCTGCACCTTCACTCATCTCGGCTCCGCAGGAGTTTAACACTGATAGATCTGAAAATCACTACATCCCTGATGGAACAAGTGCCTAAACTCTATTCCTTTACTTGTTTCTAACACCTTTTCATCATCACTGCAGTCTCACTTTCTGAGTTTTGATTAAACTCTGCACGATAGATTTAGGGATGGATCATCCGATTAGTCAATAGTGAGGTCAACTACCTAAATTATATTATTATTTTTTTATGTATTGTTTAATTTCTTCTCAATTTGTTAGATGTTTTATTTTATTTCGGTATGTTTATTGGTGATTTACTTAATGTGCTAACAGCATCCTGTTAGTTTGCACAGTAAAACCTCTCTAAAAAGTTGCATCATTAAATTTATCCATGTTTAGAAAAATGAACTTTCAGAACGATAACTGCTGGCCATGTGTCTTGTATTTTATTTTATTATTTGCATTTTTAGGCCAACATGTCAACTTTTTGCTCCATCTAGATAAATCTTCTTGTAAAAATGCCATTTTATGTAAGAAACACGGCTGATTATGCCAAATGACCTGAAACCGCATATATAATAAATATACAAAGCTCCCATAATACAAATTGGTCAATAAGATGTTCGGTCAAGTTGATCTAATTCCAAGAGAACATTCCAAATAGGTTTAACCTGAGCTTGAGAGTTACTTCACTGTTATTATTTACTAAAACGTCATCAAATTAGAAATACTTAACACTTGAGGGATATGTTGAACCTTATGAATGATGGGCACTCTAATTGTCTTTGAAAATCTCTAGAAATGTCTTCACATACAACTTCTTTAAATACATCTTTGTCTTTCTTTCTATTTGTAGTGAGGAGTCGTATTCAGCAAGGCCTTATTTCAATTGCGGCACGCACGGTCATATCCCACCTTGTCAACCACCTGGGTCACTATCCGATGAGTGGTGGTCCTGCCACTCTGACCAGCCAGGTATGCGAGAACCAGGATAACCCGTACAGCGAGAGCGCAGACCTGACTCCTGAACTCTTCGACGCACCCAACTTACAGTTCTTTGTGCTCAATGGCACCACCCTGCTGTCCTATCTACAGATCCGGGCAGAGGACGGCCTGCCCGGCGGCGGGATGTCAGCTGGCCTCACCACCACCAGTGCCTGCGTTCGGGTGATCGTGAGGGACATTTCTGGAAAACACTCCTGGGACTCTGCTGTACTGTATGGTCCACCTCATTGCATCACTCCAAGTCAAACTTTGCACCTCTACTCGTCCTCCAATCAAGCAGGGGGCAATAGAGAATGTGGTCGAGATGAGGACAGTCTAGTAAGAGGCAGTCAAGAAGAACCAGAGGATGGTGCTTTTCAGGAGAACGAAGAGGACCTGGATGAGCACGAGGAGGATGTGAAAGAAGACAGGGAGGAGGAAGAACTTGAGGAAGAGGATGAGGAGGAAGAGGCAGGGCTGGAACTGATGGCCCCACAGGCCAAACGGCAGTGCAGAGAGGTGATCCCAAGCTGGGACTCCCTACAGGATGGGGAGGACTCCTTGGACGAGATGTTGCAGTACCTGGGATACTCCAGCCCAGAGTGCCTGCAACGCACTGGCGCACCGCTCAACATTCCAGCCCCGTCGCCCATCTGCGTGTCTGAGAAGCAGGAGAACGACGTCATCAACGCCATCCTGAAGCAGTGTGCTGAAGAGCGGGACTTTATGTTGCATCGTGGGAATAACCTGAACATGAGGGCTGTAGTACAGCAAGAGCCAAGCCCACAGAGACCCCAGTCAGCATTTTACTACTGCAAACTGCTCCTCAACATACTAGGCATGAACTCCTGGGAGAAGAGGTAAGACTCAGGACCACTTGAACACACACTGCAGTTGCAAATGCTTGGGAATCCTAAGGGAAGGGGTTCTGTAGGCCCGCCAGCACTACATTTTGTAGGTCTACATTAACAGACACACCCAATTCAGGTCTTGCAGTGTCTACTAGCTGAGCTGATGAGTTGAATCAGGCATGTTAGATGAGGCAGGCATGTAAATATGCAGTACTGGGGGGCCTTCAAAACAGGTTTGAAAACTCCTGATATAGAGTATCCATAAGTACAAATCATAACTGTAACAAACGTGTTTTGGGATGGTGTACCCCAGCGTTTCCCAACCCTGTCCTGGGAGGCCCCCCAACAGTACACATTTTGGATGTCTCCCTTTTCTGAGCCATTCATTTCAGGTCTTGAAGTCTCGGCTAATGAGCGGAGTTGATTCAGGTGTGTTTGATTGGGAAGAGTTTGAAAATGTGTAGTATAGACCTTTTTCACAGTCCTCGTGTCGTCACATCCGGCTACGATTAGTAGCGTAAAGGAATGGACAGACGTCAGTTTTGTGAAGAAAATGTAACTAATTTAGTTGGACTTAGCAATAAACTACAATATTTGAAACAGTTTATTTATACTGATGCCCTACCATGTACGTCATCCTTCATTGTAATGTGTAATCTTATCCGATCGACGCGATTGTCAGCGCTGCTGCCGGTTATGAAATTAATGAATAGCAGCATGCTGCTCAAATTACTCCCAGAGGAATAATCGGGCTGATTTAAATGTATTTTTAATATTATTTTGTTTATTCTAGCAATATGTTTATTGTGATTAGTCTCCCGTTTTTTGTATACAATACACTGCTGTTCAATTGCACTCAATTACAGACTCATTATTAAGATGATCAATTAAGTTATTTTTAAATAATCCTCAATGGCCTGGAAATATTTGTTTATTTTACAACTTTAGATTGATGTAATTACTAAGGATTGAATTGTAAAAGTAAGTGCATGAAATATGTAAGCATAATTGTTTAAAGGGGTCCTATGACGTTGTTAAAAATAATAATTATTTTGTGTGTTTGGTGTAATGCAATGTGTTTATGGTTTAAGGTAAAAAAAAAACATTATTTTCCACATACTGTACATTATTGTTGCTGCTCTATGCCCTGGTTTCTGAAACGCGTTGATTTTTACAAAGCTCATTGTTCTAAGAAGCGAGGTGTGCTCTGATAGGCCAGCTATCCAGTGCGTTGTGATTGGCAAAATACCTCAAGCGAGTGTCGGAAATGTTACGCCTCTTACCTAGGGATGGGCATTTTCCAAAAATTTTGCATTCAAATATTTTGGCTCATAAAAAAACTAATATTTGATTATTTAAATGAGCTTTAATGAGAAAGTTATTTTTAATTATCAAGTTTTTGTCACAATTTCTGAACAAGCTTATGATTAGCCTTTACACAACAATGTTCTACAACAACGTTACGTTATATCGCAAGGTTTTATTTTGGCAAAAAAAAAGCATTCAAGATCAAGCAGAGAAAACGGGAATATCAAGCAGACCGTGCCAATTACAGTACAGAACGTAGGCTACATATACTCGAGTAAGCCTATATTTATTGTGTTTACATTTTCACATATTAATTCTGAGAGAAACAATAATATCCCCATGCTCGGGTGAAAGTTTGTTCCTCAGTCTGATAACAAAAAGAATGCGCTGACAAAGATAACGTGTGCTAACAGTTTCTTTGTGCTTTGTGTTAAACCACTCTCCCTCGAGGAAACTTTATATATGTCAGATGCGCTCTCTTCTCACCTGCAGTCGTGAATGCAGTGATGGACAGCTGTCTGTGCTTTGTGATGTCTCAGTGATGGAAGATATGATAAATGTTTTACAGAAGTAATTACATCGTGTCAGAACACGCAGATGTATCTGTGCTGAATTTTACATAAATCACAACAATCCCGTGTTATGGGCACTGCCATTGATACAGGCTGCAGCGGAAGATTTTTTATGCTACTATTTAAAACTTCCGCTCTTCGAACGCGGAAGTGTGAAAAAGGCCTATTGGGATGCCTTCAGGAACAGATTGGACAATACTGGTTATAGGCATGCAATAGTACCTAGAAATTGCAATGTCAAACATGTATAGGAGTGATCCTTCAAAAAATCCAAACCCCAGGCATCATGGAGTGCCAATGTGGTTTCCCCATGCTAGACTTTTTATTTTATTTTTTAATTCCAGGGCCTAGATTTATAAGAATGTTGTTTGGAAGTTCTTTTGAAAAATACTAATATTTTTTAAGAACATCTTGAAAATGACAGGTTTTGTTGTCTGATTTTATTAAATGTTTTGAAGATTGTCCGATTAGGACTTTTTTGGGGGGATTGCCTGCAAATTACTGCAGATATACCTGCGATAATCATAAATGTGCTCACTACTTGCATTGCAACTGGCTTGACAGGAGTTCAGCACCCGAAGTCCAATTTTTTAATGCACTGTGTATTTTTTTTTAATTGTTCATTATTTTTAAAAAGCCTATCTCACGAATCGGTTATCGCAGTTATCCATATAATAAATTCTAAGTTGTTAATTTCACCATTTCCATGTCAAAATCAACAGAGAACATAATTGTGTTGTTAGTGTGTTACCAAAGCTAGTCACTTTTTGTGTAAATATTGAGGTTTTTGGGCAGTTTATTACTAATAACAGAAACAAATTCCATCAACCATAATTTTTTTAGCATTGTTTAACCACTATATCAGAGAGTTAAATCATTTGGTCTAGCAATTAAGTGATCAGCAACCCTTCATCAAACCATCATGCCATTTTATTCCCCAAAATAATCACTACATTGTTTTGCTAGAGTTTGTTAGCACTATCTGGGTGACGCAGTTGTTGAAGGCTGATAATTCATGTAAACATCCTGTTTGCTTGCACCTCTCCCTGATTGCACAGAGCCATGTTAATCTGCTTTAAACAACCAACATTTTTCTGATTAGCTTATCCACCAATAGATACTATAGTGGTGCTCACTTACTGTCCAAACCTCAGTTTCCATCCCACTCCAAATTGCCTAATGGTTCCCCTCATTGCATTTGACTGTGAGGGTTCAATCTCATTCCATTTTGTGGTATTACAGAGAATGGTTAAATATTTCCAGATGACAAATAATTGGAAAATTGGGGTTATTTTTCACCTTGAATGTAATGGCATTAATTTTCATGATATACATACTCTGTGTTATGAGATTAATGAAGGAAAATTGTTTTTTCACCATTCCCTCATAGAGCCATCAGGAGGGGAAAAGCTTTTCTTCAGCAGCTCTGGGTGAATGGTGTTTGTGTGTGTGTGTGTGTTCACGCACGCAGCTTTTATGGGGGGATTAATTCTTGAGGGGTCTGTTATCTGCCGAGCAGCGGCGGTACTTTTCATTCTTGCCTGATATGCCGGGTGAAAATAAAAGGCTGCTACCTTTCGAATGTGGCTGGAGGGTTATTATGAGTTGGAGAGCTGGGAGAAAATGCATAGGGGCTGTTTAATGAGGAATTGTCCTGCTGCCGCTCTCCAGGCATTCATGTATCATTTATCCGTGGTCAGAGACTAAGGCATTGCAATCCGCCGGGCCATTGTGTGTGTGAGCGCGCGCCTAATGTCGGCCTTTTATGCTGTTCGCGCGTTCGCCTCCTGAAATGGCTCACTTTCAATAGAGAAAATGAAGACCATTACATTGCAACAAGCTAATAAAGAGACCCCTGCTCAAAGAAAAGGAGAACAAAACAAAAAGTCCTTTTAGAGAGCATCGTGTGGCTTTTCCACATGACTCACGCAGCCACTTGGAGGGAGCGAAAGATAAAGAGGGGGAGAGGGAGAAAGTAACTGAACTCTGAACTATAAAAGCTGCAGACAGAAAGAAGTCGCACTATCTTAGATTTAAGGTTTTTATTTTTTATGACGTGTAGGTTTTTGTTTTACGGCTCATCGTGTCATAAGATTTTTTTCAGCGCAGGATCTTCCATTGTTTGTTTTCATTTGCGTTTCTGTCATGGGGTCAGATTTTCCGGGAGACTGTGAGAAAAACAAGGAAGACTGTAATTAAGCAGTCGGCCGCTTAATGAAAGAGATCTAATGCACAGCACTTCTCCAAATAGGGTCTGTGAACAATAGCTAGAGTGTCCTCTCAAAAAGAAATATATCCAACTATCCATCCATCCATCTATCTATCTATCCATCTATCGTTCTGTCTATAGTTCTATTATTGTCTGTATATTCTGTCATATCTGTCCATCTAGATATATTTTTTTATTACATAAATGTTGTTGTTGATCGCCTGTCTAAGTGTAAGCTAATTAACCTGAAGTGATCGAAGACGAGTCATCTGGTAGGATATTTCTCTTCATTAGCTCTTATGTTTAAATGTCCTGTCTCCAGGAACAGTTTCCACCTGCTGAAGAAGAACGAAAAACTACTGAGAGAGCTGAAGAATCTGGATTCAAGGCAGTGGTATGTTATGCCACTTTTTATCCAGTGTTGTTTCTTTTAAAGCTATTAGGAACGATCTTGTAACGGCAAAGGGACATTATTTTCTAAAGTCTCTGAGACCACCTGACAAAATTGTACACCTGTTTTGATCCTACTTTCTTTTTTATTGACTTTTTTAGTCGTGAAACGCACAAGATTGCTGTGTTTTACGTGGCAGAGGGGCAGGAAGACAAGCACTCAATTCTGTCCAACACAGCTGGGAGTCAGGCCTATGAAGACTTTGTGTCAGGCCTGGGCTGGGAGGTAAAATCTTGATAATGAATTGCTGGGTGCCAACTCATTAATAAATGTCCTTTATATATATTTAAATTATGGGCCCTAACAAACTCTTTCCTCAATGCTCAGGTGAACCTAACGAGTCATTGTGGCTTCATGGGCGGCCTGCAGAGGAACAAGAGCACGGGTTTGACCATGCCTTACTTCGCCACCTCTACAGTTGAAGTGATGTTCCACGTCTCCACACGCATGCCTCCGGACTCAGACGACTCGCTCACTAAAAAGGTAAACTTTTAGAAGTGGCCATTTTGAAGTCAACTTACGATTTTAGTCAGGTTACATGACAAATTTAGTTAGTTTAGTATTATTTAGAAACTATTTTAGCATTTATTGGTATTTTGAATTAGCTTGTCTTTATTAGTGCTGTCAAAGTTAACGCATTAATAAAGTTATTTGAAAAACATCTATGATATTTGAAACATGTCTACTCTTCATGCTCTGTTGACTATGGTTTCAATAATAAACATACATTTGCATAAAGCATCCATATTTGCCCATGTTGATTAGAGTATTAAAGACTTGAAAAGTATTAATTTAAGGTACCTTCATAACAAATAAAAATGTGTGATTAATTGCGATTAATCGCGAGCTAACTCATGACAATCATGCGATTAAATATTTTAATCGATTGACAGCCCTTGTTTTTATATTTTCAGGTTTTCGTTTTTATGTTTGTTAAAGTTTTAGTAATTTTGTTATGTGCTTATGCTATTTTTATTATTATTTTTTTTAGTTTTTATATATATAGTTTTAATTTTATTTAATTTATTACTAAATCATCACTCTTTTCCAGTTAGTTGCCAAGGCAATATTTTGAAGTTTAACTTTTTTAAACAATTTTTTTTTAAATGTAATCTTGATTTCAGTTAGCGAAAATAATCTTTTATACGTTGTTTTAATTAACAATAACAAAACAGATTTTTATCACATACTGATACTTAAGAGTGTATTTTTTTTTTTTTTTTACAAATTAAAGTCCAAGGGTTCAAAACATCTAAATAACCCATTTTGCAGATTAGCCAATTAGACTGGAGCTTTGCCTCGTGAACACATA
The DNA here is from genome assembly GCA_027422405.1 of Ptychobarbus kaznakovi. NCBI lineage: Eukaryota > Metazoa > Chordata > Actinopteri > Cypriniformes > Cyprinidae > Ptychobarbus > Ptychobarbus kaznakovi. The sequence continues at coordinate 22,741,676 of CM049806.1, read as the reverse complement.
TCTGCATAGTACACCAGTCTCAAAAGAACAAGTAGGAATCTTGTTTTCCTTCACTCAAAAGCTGCTGATTCTCTAAAGAGTTCAACTTTCCCCCTGCCAGCTCACCTGTGGCAGGCCTTTTAGATTGTAGTCTGTCCATGTCTTTCATAGCTCTTCTGTCTCGAGTTGTCTCCAGCAGTGCGGCTCTGCTCCTCCTGTGCGGTGGGTGAAGTGGGACACAGAACCTCACTGACCTGTGCGTTCACACCTCATCATTAAACCTAACCCAGGCTAATCTGAGGGGTGGGACACTTATACCTGCCGAGAGCTGCGCTTTTGTGTTTCAGAGTTCCCCGTAGAGAGAAAAGGTCCTATCTGCTATCAGAACAGGGAAAAGGAGAAAGTAATGACTCCTAACAGCTGTACTTTATTCTCTCGTTCTGCCTCTCCCACTGGCTTTTATCTTGTCTCTCTTTTATTTAAAGAGGGATGTCGCACCCTTTCTTTTTCTCACTCTTCCTCGCAGTCGATGTGACCTTATGGAGAAACATTGCTCTCTAGTTTTTCTCTTTGTACAAGGGTGTTTCTTCAACTAGACACTTTTTTGCCCTGTGGGCTTTTATGAATTAAACTCTCTTTAAACACACTTTTTATATTCTAACTAGTTTATTTTATGTCTACTAATAAAATCCAACAGTGTACACACATCTCAAATGATGTACTGTTTAATCGTATTCAATGGTGGTAATGGCGATGGCAAAAAAAGACTACTTTGTCTTGCTAAGGCTAATTTCGTGCAAACATGTATCCTAAATATACATAATTAATATTTTATATTTTGGAATGGCGTTAAACACAAACAAACAAACAAAGGTAAGCAATAAAATATAGTAGCAAAAAATTTAATAAAGGCATGGTAAAAAGTTGCCCTGCCAAATCGGTTTTATTGTGACCTTCATATAACAAAAATAATTGTTACAGCTATTAGTTTGAATACAAATCAACCCCTGGGACATTAAAGTGTCCGTACTTGAAGAAACAGCCGTAAATGTCTGTCTGCATGGGTATTTTTTTTCCGTTCACATGGGAAGCACAAATCTAATAATGTGCAGCATTATCCTTAATGAGCTTGGCTGGAAGGCTGTGATATGGGGCTGTTTGTGGAGCGGCCAGCCCCATGCTGAATGACCAATCGCTTGTCATTAGAGCTGTCCCCTTACTTCCTCACTCATACGTCTTCTGGGGCAGAGACGAGGCGATAAGGTGCTAATGCGCCCCAAAGACTTATTAATGAACGCAGATAGAAATGTGATATTGCGGTGAGGGACCGTGGGGAGGGAGGGAGGGCTACAGTGGACCGTAAGAGGGACGTTTCATTGGGTGCTTATTCGGTGGTAAAGGGGGGCTCTAATTAGATTACCACGTTTAGTCTGAAATGGTCTCGCCTACAGCTTATTGTGTCTACTCTGTTTTTATGAGCTGGGCAGGTATGCTGAAAGGGGGGTTGTGGGATATTGTCGGGAACATGTTGGACTCTAATTGGCTTTAAGCAGAAGGATGACAAGATGTTAGGTCCTTTTTCGTGGCCCACTTTTTTTAAACCGATGTTTGTCCCTGTTGAGAGAAACGGAGGATGATGAATGACATGCACATTAAAGTCAATGTGATTTTACTTCTGTGCCATATTTCTGAGTAAAACTCAGAAGATACTCAATCAGAAAGAAATGTAGAATTGAAGATTTGCAAATCAGTATTTGATTGATTGATCTATGGATTCTACAGAAAGTACAGTAGTAAAAACAGACCAGCGAGAGGGTGGAAAGTGATCTTAAATGAGTGAAATTCAGAGAGAAAAATAAAATGCAACATAGGTATACAATGTAGCTACTGTAACATAGTTTCTCATTACTGACACTTTTTCTGTTAATTTTTTGTTCAGTTCATCACTTTTTTTCCTGCGCATTTGTACAAATTTGAGCTCAAATGATTGTAAAATGTACAAAAGCACCCAACAGTGTTTAAAAGAAACAGTGTTTAATTTTTTAGATAGAAGATCATTGTGTTGAATGAATTTCTGATGTGATGCTACAAACTGGTATGTACCATTTGTCATGATGATATATGATTTAAACTAAGATAGCCGAGATAAAAGAGCATCTTTCAGTGCTGACTACTTTGTTTTTACTCGTTTTATTTGAGAAGAGGTTGGCCACTCGCTCATCAGGTAATGTTCACATTTCACATCACACTATCGTTCAAAAGTTTGGGGTTAGTAATATAATGTTTTTTAAGAAAGTCTATTATACTCACCAATCCTGCATTTATCTGATCAAAATACAATAATTTAGTGAATTATTACAATTTGAAATAACTGTTTTCTGTCTTGAAATACGTGAGATGAAAAGCTGAATTTTTCAATACTACATTACTAATAATAATAATAATCTTTATTTTCCATAGCGCCTTTAAATGTTACTTCTCAAAGCACAGTAGCATAACCAAATAAAACATCAAAATACACCATATAAAAATACAAAATAAGCAAAATAGAAAGACAACGTGCATTCAAAACACTTGTATAAACACTTAAAATAAAAACTCAAGTAAAAGCTACCCTAAATAAATGAGTTTTATGGCGAGATTTAAAAATATTAAGAGATTTTGCTTGCCTTATTTCAATAGGTAAGGAGTTCCACAGTTTTGGAGCAAGAGCAGAAAAAGCCCCATCACCCATCGATCTTAAACGGGTTGATGGAACAGTTAAACAACTAGTATCAGAAGAACGACCGTTCTAATAGTCTTCAGTGTCACATGATCCTTCAGAAACTATTCTAGTCCGCTAATTCTAATTTTGTGCATTTCTTATTATCAGTGTTGAAAACAGTCGTGTTGCTTAATATTTTTGTGGAAACTTTTTTTCAGGATTCTTTGATATAGAAAGTACCAAATAACAGCAATTATTTAAAGTAGAAATCTTTTTAACAGTATAAATGCGTTTACGGTCTCTCTTGATCAATTTAATGCATCCTTGCTGAATAAAAGTATTAAAAAAAAATGTTTTTAATCTTCCTGATCCTAAACATCTGAACAGTAGTAAAGTACAGTAGCGAAAACTGTTAGAAAGGGTCAAAGTCATCTAAAATATGGCATATATACATGGCTTTTTTTGGAGGAAAATAAAATTCAGAACTGTAGAAACGTATCTTTAACTCAGTAAAATCACGGATTTATGCATTCATAACCATAACTACGGTAAGCCAAATCACTTTGCTTCTATAATTCAAACATTTCTTTTCTCTCTGTTTTTGTGTCGTTGAAGTGACTGAGCACATCTTGCAATAATACATTTAATGCAGATCTATATCTTCTTATCTCAATGAGAATTTCTACCAGAATGTTGCGACGATCTGCCCTACAGGCCGCCAATCGGATGTGGTATTTCTCAGAATGATATTACATGATTAAACAAAGATGGCTGAGAGATGAAAGAAATCTCTCAGTCCAGACCACCTTATCGTCCAATAAAACTCCAATCATTTTGTCACACGGACACACACCCTGGAACGAAATGGCAGTCCCTGGTCTGCGGCAGTGCAGCTGAAGGCTGGATGTAATTCATGGCTGTAATTTGAGCGTGAGGTGAAGTGACGTGTGGGGCGGTTGGGCCAGTGAAGGGGTTTTGGACTGCCGTTCCTGCCCTGCAGGGGAGCTGAGGGCACCTCCACGCCACACACGGCTATATTCCACCCAAATTAGATTGAGTCTGCATTGCCTATCATGACTTCTCAGAGGCAAATTGGATTTGCAAGGGCTGCTGGAGAGGCTATCCGGAGCACGATCCTCCGATAGCAACTCTAAACCATGTTAACTAGACACTAAAGCGTGTCAGCGCGGCCGCTGGTGCCACAGCGCACACACACTTTTTCTTCTTCTCGCGGCAGCTGTTTTATGCACTGTCTATCATCTAACATGCTCTCTGAAGGATTCAAAAAAATGTCCAGACTTGCCAATTGCAAGTAAATTGAGAAAATTTGTCAGCCGTTATGGTCCATGAAAATGACAATGTATTATTCTAAAATATATTTATCAAATATTATTTAATTATAATTATTTTAATATAATATTTCATTATAAATGTAAATGATCTGTAAATTATATATACATTTTTTATATTATATATTTATTGTCTTTCTGTCACACAATTGCGACTAAATTCAGAGAATTTATTAGCCATAAATGTTTCTTAGTCCATAAAAATGTACAGGTTTAAATGTTTTTTAATTATATATATTTCAAAAACATTTACACTTGCCAATTGCAAGTGATTTGAGAGTGTTTAGCGGCCATCTTTTTTTTTTCAGAATCCATCAGAATACATATGTTATTAATATTTGGATTATATATATTATTTAATAAATGTATTTATAAAATATCATAATGTTAAATAGTTGATCTATTTTAAATATTTTTATTTTTTTACATTTATATACTATTATTAATTTAAGATGTTATATTATCTTATTGCAGTTATGGCAATTATTTTGCTGCTTTGATTTTTTTTGTATCATCATAAAAACTCGTCACTGCTATATACATTATTTGATTAATTTTGGACCTGTTCAGCTTCACGTTCCTATGATTCATGCTGTTTTAAATAACTTGAGCCGCAACCACAAAGCAGAACTCTGCAGTTAAAGAAATGAACGATGTCCATCGCTGAATCCAAAGGACAGAGTTTGTCATTGGTTGCATAAAGGTTGTGGCCGTCGCCCGGGACAGTTGACGGGTCGCTGCGCCCATGGCTGTGGCAGTGATTGAGCGCGTCCCGGGAAGATGGAGGGATCGGTGGAAGATAGATGAGAGGAGGAGAGATGGACCGAGTGTCTGTTCACTCAACTGTCACAGTGCAAGGTTAATAGCGCTGGAGTGGATAGCACTGTACCAGGGCTACATGCAGTCGAGATTCAATTCAAACCAGTTACATTTTTGCTTTTGTTTTGGAGAATGTGACGGTCAGAAAATATGACCAGCATACACGCTCAAGGCTTCTTGTATTGTTGCAGAGTAAACAATGCATACAAGTGTACTATGCATGTGAACCCCACTACGAAAGTGAAGTATTACCATTCAGCATTAAGTTAATATAGAGGAACCATATATTTAATAAGTATACTTTAAATCTGTTTGGACAAAAGCATAATCTAAATGACATCTTTAATGTATTCTCTCTCTCCATACAGTTAAGACACTTGGGTAATGATGAAGTGCACATCGTTTGGTCCGAGCACTCGCGGGACTACCGGAGAGGCATCATTCCTACTGAGTTTGGAGATGTACTCATCATCATCTACCCCATGAAGAACCACATGTACAGCATCCAGATCATCAAAAAACCTGAGGTGAGCTCAACAGTGAACCAATAAGGACAGAACTGTCATTTAATTATTTCTGATTCCTGTCTGTAACTAGAGATGTCACAAACAAATCATTTTATGAATTAAATCATTTTTTAAATATTTTTAATTTATTCAAATAGATGTGTAAAATATTTTTAAAGCACCTGACTCTAGTAGAAAACATGATCTGTGAGTAAAAATGCAGGATGGGAATAAAATGTTTGATATACACTATCATTCAAAAATGTGGAGCCAATAAGATTATTTTATTTATTTATTTTTTATTAAAGGGTTACCCCAGCCCAAAATGAAAAGTTTGTAATTAATCACTTACCCCCCCATGTTGTTCCAAACCCGTAAAAGCTTTGTTCGTCTTCGGAACACAATTTTAAGATATTTTGGATGAAAACCGGGAGGCTTGTGACTGTCCCATTGACTGCCAAGTAATTAACACTGTCAAGTCCCAGAACAGTCACAAGTCCACAAGCTTTTACGGATTTGGAACAATATGGGGGTAAGTGATTAATGACACAATTTTCATTTTGGGGTGGAGTAACCCTTTAACAATAAGGTATTTTAATTATTTAAAAAACAGTTACAATCTTTAAAACAAAATCTATTTCATATAAATGTTCTTTTGAACTTTTTTCATCAAAGAATCATAGTTTTCCCAAAATGAACAGCACAACTGATTTCTGAAGGGTCATGTGACACTGAAGACTGGATTAATGATGCTGAAAATTCTGCTTTGCGTCGCAGGAATAAATGACATTTTATATAAAAATAAGAAAGGTTTTAAATTGTAATACAGTTTCACAATATTATGTTTTTACTGTGTTTTTGATCAATTACAGCCTTGGTGATCAAATAAAACTTTTAAAAAATGTTGCAAAAAAATTTCCAACCTCAAAATTTTGAACGGTAGTGTAAAACACTAATAATGAACAGCATTATATAAATAAATATTTACCAAAAGAACATGTCACACCTTTTGAGACTTTCTGTCACCTGTGAATTAGTTTGAAGCAGTTAATTGAAGCTAATTGTCTGAACGGGCCTATAGGCTAAATGCTTTCGAATTCCCTGAAACCCTCGTCCATACTTTGAGCAGGAAGAAATTCTGACGGCTGCTGAACAGAGAGATCGTTATACAGTAAAGCAGAGATATTTGTTTGTCCATCACATCCATTAGTTTTTCTGTAAATGAGCTCAATGTTTCGTACAGGAGACAGTGGAAGCATATCTGTCTTTGGGCACTACCAGCCATTGCTTCCTGCTCAGTTATGTCAGGGCTAATTGAATGAATGGGATTCTCAGAATCGAATTCCGCTGTGGAGATGGATCCGAGACGAGAGGCTCAGTCTTTCATGCAGTCTGAGGAAATGTAGAAAGATGAAGAGATAAAGAAAGACGAGGCCTGGCTTTTATGAAAGTCCATTTAGACCCCATTTCAGTGCATGAGGGCTATTCACTGTGTCTTTTCTGCTTAATGTCAGGGATTTTTTCATGTGACAGGCTGAAATACGTCGGAGGTTTTGACATTTCCATGCCTCCTTTTATTTGAAGGATAAAGCTGCTAGCTTATAGGATGTGTAAAGCCCTGTTCACAAAAAAAGTATGATGAAACTAAGTATTTGCAAACAATACAAACAAAAGTGTACCTGACTATAATGTTCTTTATCTGAAAAAATGTAAATTCACTACCGTTCTAGAGTTTGGGGTCGATAAGATTAATACTTTTATTCAGCAAAGACACATTCTGTTTATACAAGTATAAATAAATACCTTTTATAATGTTACAAAACATGTCGAATAAATGCTGTTCTTTTAGACTTAATGTTCATCAAAAAATAATGAAAATGTATCATGATTTCCACAACAAATATTATGCAACAATGATTTCAACATTGAATAAAAATAAATGTTTCTTATGCATCAAATCAGCATATTAGAATGATTTCTGAGGTTATGACTGAAGTAATGATGCTGAAAATACAGCTTTGATCACAGGAATAAATTACATTTCAGAATATATTCCAATAGAAAACAGTTTTGATTAAATAAAAGCAGCTTTGATCAGCATAAGAGAGACTTCAATAAAAACATAAAGTATATCTTAAAGACCCCAAACTTTTAAAAAAAAGTACTGTATAAAATAAAATAGATCAGAATAAAAAACGAACCATCACAATACAATATTTCAGACTCAATGTGAAGGAGTTTATAGAGATTCATTGTATCATTTTAGAATCTTGTCATGCACATTTTTCATGCTGAAAATGTGGATTTATGGGAGTGTGAATAGGCCTTAATACTGATTGAAGTGTGTGTTTTGTTCCTGCTTGGAGCTGCTCATATTTTGCTCTTCACAGGCCATTAAGTGTTCATAGATCATGTCATCTCATTTTCCACAGGTGCCGTTCTTTGGTCCCTTGTTTGATGGAGCCATAGTGGACGGAAATATCTTACCCACAGTGGTGCGAGCCACAGCCATCAACGCCAGTAGAGCTCTGAAATCCCTCATCCCTCTTTACCAAAATTTGTATCCTTTTCCAGACTTTAACGAGTGCACGTGGGCTTTTGTCATGTTTAAGGTGGCAGAAGCCTAGTATCATTGTTACAGCCTGCTTGGTTGGTTTTCCACTCTCTCCTCTTGCCGTACAGACCTGGCTCACGTATGTAAGGATTGACTTGTGAGCGGTCAGGTTGGTTCTGATGGGAGCAGGTAGAGCCGCTCGATGATTATTGATGTCTTATTTCTCAGCTCTGCTCATGTAGAGCACCGCTCTCTGCTCATTCAGGCGGGTGATGGAATCATTCTGATCACTCCTCAATGCCTGCTAACCGTGATGCACAGCCATTTGCTTTTGAAATGCTTCTCGGGCAATTTAGTGTTCTTTTCTCCCTCTTTTTCTGTCACACGATCTAAACCGCTGCTGTTGTACTTAATCTTTTTTGTGGCTTTTTCAACCTCTTTATTGTTATACATATAAGTTGTTGTTACACATACACAACATGCATTGTCTCTTAAAATAAGCTTAAATAGTATTAGTTTTGGCTTGTTTAACTTTATGTAATATTAGGCTGTCAACTTTAATGTAGAATTTTGTTTTATAAATTAAACTAATAACTTTAGCAAATTTTTCTGCTCATAAAGACAGCAGTTTTATCAAAAATGCAAAAAAAAAAACTAATACTGTGAAATATTGCAAATTAAAATAACTTTTTTCTATTGTAATATATTGGTCTTCAAGAAACATTTCTTATATATTATTAATACTTGTGTGGAAATATTTTTCATGATATATATATATATATATACACACACACATACACATTGTACAAATATTGTCAATTTTTATATATATATATAATATTTTGTATTTATTTTTAAGTAGAACAATATACATTTCTTTACTGTCAATTTTAATTAAGTTAATACATCCTTGCTGAACAAACGTATTATTAAAAAATATAATTTTACTGACCCCAAACTTTTTAACAATAATATTTCTAACGTATTATTATGCTTTCTTTGACTTGGTCATCATTTTTTTCCCCCTCTAATTCTGATCCTTTTTAACACTGCATTATATTATGAGATTAATTGCAATTTATAAATCTAATAAATTGACAGCCCTAATAATTAGTGGTGCTTACCAAGGTTGCTAGTGTGTTTTAGTGTTAATGATTTGGACCTTTAGTATTAAACTTCAGCTATGGCTTTAAGTGATTAGACTTGCGAGTGGGAAAAATCCCATAGTTTTACATTGAAGGATGAACCAGAGCCATATCTAGAGACCAGAATATCATTGATGGTTGGCTCTTTTGACCCTTAAAGGGTCATTTTGATAAGAAAAACCTATTTTAAGAGAGAAGAAAGGTTGAAGGCCTTTCGTCAGAATGAGACAAGCAGCCTGGATTTGAACTTGTAAACAACCAACCATCATCATAATTTTTGCACGGTCAAGTGCCACTATAAAAATCTAGTTTCTTTTGCTTTGACAGCCTGCTTTGTTTTGTCCAAAAACAATTATTGCTAGCTAATTACCGCCACTGTATGCATGTGACGATAATGTTCAGTATCCAAACCTTTCCAAGTCCAAATCCAGCCTATCTTGTCTTGTTGGCACCAAAGACCTTTAACCTTTCTTTAAGAGCGCTCTTTTCTTCTCAAAGAGATGCTACTTCCAGAAAACAAAGCGAAATCGGCGAGGAGGGGAGAAAAGAGAGAGAGAAAAGGGGGGGGGAAAGCGATTCTCATCTGCCATGTCCTCCAAGCCAGAGAGATTGTTTGGCTCAGCTTGAGTCTTTCGCTCGCAGCAATCTCGCCCATCTGTGTGCCTGCGCGGAGCTCGATAGTGGACTGAGCTATTGATTGGCGTGAGCCGCACAGGTCGATGCTCCTGACAGCCTGAATTACAGTAATCTGTCATTATCGACGGATGTCTCTCCAAACCTTTTCTCTCTCTCTCTCCATCTTTCTCTTTTCTCTCTCTTGGTCTGTTTTTCTTTCTGTCTGATTCCCTTTATTTTGAAACTATCCCTCCCTCTTTTTTCTCTTTCTTTGAGTGCCCTCGCACCTTTTCATTCTGTCCTGTGCGAATAATTGATGACTGTGAGGGATGGATGGCAGGCTAGTAGTGATTAGAAGATCTATGTGCCAGACGAGCTGCTCTCCTACAATGAAAACGGGCCGTGAGACTGAGAGGACCCCAGGGATGTGAGGAAGGAAGTCACAGTATCTCCTGCTTACCTGTTGATGGTGCCGCCACATGCAGTCATTGCTGAGAGAGAGAAAGTGATGTAGCCTAATTGTCCCTCTAACATCCTCGTATCTCTGAATCAATCACTAACGGGAGGTGGGGTGTAGTAGTTAAAGTGCAGAGCTGGTAAAGTTGCTGGTTCAGTACCCATAAGGAACTAGTCATGTCGTTCCACTCACCCTCACCGTAAGGTCATAAATTATAAGATATCTAGAATTTTAGGGTTGGGTATCGATAGAGTTTTCCAAAATTGATTCGATTCAATTCACAAGCTCTCAAGTTTGATTCACTCTGGTTCAATTCTGATTCATTTGAGTATATTGTAGTAATATTTTTTTTCTTAGAATTGGTTACTTATAAAAGTTTTCTACTGCTAATTCAGTAAATGGTACAACACATATATTACGTTGTTATTTAGTTTGTGTTGGGAATCGAGTTACATTGGTCACACAATTTTTTATTTAGTTAAAGAAATGTATTGATTAACTAATTGTGCAGTTTTTTTGTTGTTGTTGTTTTGGACAACAAAACAAAAGAACCAGTTCATAAGAGTTATTTGCTCATGAATTGTATGTTTTTCACTAAAATAGCCGTCTTATAATATTTATAATATTATTTATAGCCTAAATATTATGATATCTAAACGATTACATTTAATTTAATAAATAATTCTACTCACCAATAATAAAACACCTGATGCTGTCGGGAACCAATTTTGTGAAATTCAGCTTGAAAGGAGCAACAGCACAATGAAGTTGTGATTGTAAATTGCAGTCTGTAAGACGCGCACGGAAGTGTTACTTGACACGCGACATTGCAGAAAGTGTGCGTTCACAAATGTAGCCTATGTTGATCCAAATATGGAACGAATTTTCGAATTTAATAATCTGAGGTTCTCTTTAGAGATGTTTTGCCACATTTCTGTAATAAGGATTATTGCTGCGTAGTAGTTTATGGGTGTTTCTCTTTTGCTTGAACATGGGTGGGGGGCAAACCGAAAGTAAGTCCAGCACTCTCTTCACCGCTGATGCTGAGACTATTCTTGTTTGAATGCGTTTCTTCGCTGGCATTTTCCACATTTAGTTTTTCCCCTTAACAAATTTGTCCATTCTGATGCTCAATTTTACAGAATTAATGGCTTCTGATGACTATTTGAATTTAATTCTGCCAAAGTGCGCGCTTGTAAGTGTTCGTTAAATGCGTAACATTAATTACGTGAGTAGCTACATAGGTCTGCTCATGTCTGAAAATAATATATGAAAAACAAAATTATTTTACATAAAAACATTAGCTTATGTTTGTTTTGTACATTTTTAAATGAATGTAAAAACTCAAACTAATTGTAAAACTGAAAGTAATTTTTTTATTATGTTCAACACATAAGACTGCAACATTCAGCATGGTGGGCCGCATTCGGATTCGTGACGGGCCGCATGCGGGCTGCGGGTTGAGAACCGCTGACTTAAAGAATTGAATCCTAAGAGTCAATGATTGGGTGAATTGGACTGCACTAGTTGCAGTCACACAGTTTTAGTTCATTTGTGTAATTTGAAAGAAGTGGAAGTAGTTAAAATAAGTACACTTGAAAAGAATACATTGGCTTTCAAGTCTTTTTCCATCCGTATAATCATACTAATTTTCTTCCACCTGAATTGCATTGCACGCTGAGCCCCAGTTTACACCTTTAGTTTCACAGAAAAACTAAATTAGATTTGGTCTGTGTGCAAATGTCAGGTGCTGTTCTTGCTGAAGAAGTCCTCATTTAGAAATGTTCAAATGATGCACCAGCTGGCGCATGATCACAGTAGCCCCTCTTTAGCTCAGCAGAGACATGCGTTGTGAGGTAAATGATCTAGATTTAAGAAAGACAGACCAGCATTTTCCTTTTATAAAAAGTCAGCAGTATGCCTTTTTCAAGCAATGTCAAAACATCTTTTTTCCCAATTTTTTTCCCTGAAACTCTATAAACTTTTTAATTCGCTGTTCTCACTTTTTTTCCCATTCATCTCTTCTCTTTTCTCATTCTGTAAGCCAACACGCCACAACCTCTCTTGTGCCTGACTCTAAGTTCCAGTTCCTTCTCTTGGCCCCGGGCTGCGTCCATCTGCCTCCCCGCACACTGATCCCTCATTCGGCATGACTGTGAAATTAGGGCCTGGAATGGAGAGAAAGGGGCCTCTTTGGTCTTAATGTCTGTTGGAGGGAAAGGGGAAAAAAACAGCAGATAGCAGGTAGCTGGCGTGGGTCAGTGTTATGAATGCTGGGCAGACAAAATAACAGGGTTGAACCGCAGGAGTAATCCAAAGGGCCATGTGTGGAAAAAGAGACCGAGCTCGGGGCCTTCTAAGCAGTCTTAGTCTCTGAGGGCACCATGTTGGGTCTGAGTGATAAAATGTTCTGGGCTGCCATATGTGGAAGTGTGTATGCGTTTTAAACACCCCACTTCAATTAGAGCTAGTTGACCTGTCTTGCCCCCAGGCTACCGGATCGCTACAGCTGCTAGTCTTCTTGTAACGCATCCTGGAATGAAGTGGATCTAGATCTGGTCCTTCAAGCCCCGATTGCACGGCGAGAGAAACCCACATTATCTGATCCGTCTGGCTCGCGGCTGTGAGTTGGCCGGGGGGAGATTGGGTGTTGTTGGCTTGGACACTTCGGTGAAAAAAAAACATGCAGGTTTAAGAGTCAGGGCCATCTTCCATCTGTCAGTGGTCGATTGGGATGCAGGGGGAGAGGAGGGGACGTGCTAAGCGGCTTCCCCATTGGCCGTGCCAGTCCAGTGGTGTGTGTGGGACCGTTCCAGCTCCGGCGTGACAGCGGGGGCAGGGCCGCTGGCTGCTGATTGGCAGCGATAAGTGCCGGGCTGCTGGGGTCAGCATATGGCAGAGCGTGATAGCGGAGAGAGTGGAAGAGCTTTGGGTCATAGCCTCCTTCCTTCTGACTCTGGCTTTTCCAAAGGCAACCGAGCTGATGGAAGCAGCAGGCCAGCGCTTCCCCTTTTGTCCCCATGCTTGAGCAGCCTGTGCACACACACACACTCGACGTAGCCACAGCCAAACGCCTAACGGGCAGCGCTGCCACATACTGCCAGCTCTCACAATGGGCCCTATTGTGTCCTAGTAACAACGTGGTTTGCTGGTGTGTGTGTGTGTGTGTGAAGGGGGATGGAAGGTTGCACTATTCACTAATTGTCCCATCAGTGCTGAAAAAGGGGGTGGAACAGATTAAGGGGGTGTTTGAGGTATCGGTTGGGTCAGTGCTTAATTGCTTTTTCCATTTTTTTTTCTCTTTCTGTCTGTTTATCTCTTTATTTTGTGCATTAGTCATTATTGTAGCTGCACAAGCGACACCAGTCACTGTTGTTTTTTTCCAGCGCAGTTCACCTCAGTGGCATTAATATGTCTATCAATCACTGAGCCACTCTTCCTAACTTCTCTCCTGTTTTGACCTGTTAGCACTGACAGCTTCATCCCCAGACTTTCCAGTCAGTCAAACACCGGCCGTGTGTGAATGAGTGAGGTGCAGGATGTGTTAACAAAAAAAAATGTTGTTGTGTGGCCCCCTCTGGCTTGGGATAGATTGGTAAACAACAAGCTCCCTGGGGGTGCATGGGGAATGTGAGTCTGACTCTTACGAAGTGTTTAGGATGCACTGCAGGCTTCTCTCATGGAGTTTGTGGTTAGTGTAGCAGAGACACATGTCTGTCTCTATCTGTCTGTCTGTCTATCATTTTTATATATCTGTCGCTGTCATTCATTCTACCATTACATCGGTTCTATCTTTCTGTCTATCTATTTGTCCATCTGTCTATCTATTTTTGAAAGCAGAAGAAAAAACAACATTTTGCATGTATTTCCAAATTAGTTCTGTGAACTAAATTTTTTGTTTTTAAGTTTTACTTTACTTTGTAATGACTTTTAAGGGATGAATCCAGAATGAATTCTGAATCTATTGTTCTATCGTCCTGTCTGTTAAAATTCTAAAATTCTATTATTCTGTCTATCTATTTGTCTATTTGTACGTCTGTCATTCTATCTGTCTGTCATTCTATAATTTTGTCTGTCATTCGTTCTACCATTATATGTTGTTCTGTCTCCCTGTCTTTGTCTTATCTGTATGTATGTCTTTGACTATCGTCTATATATTGTCTGTCTTTCATTTATTCTATTGTCATTCTGTTGTTCTATCTGTCTGTCTGTGTTCTGTCGGTCTCTGTCTGTCTGTATTCTGTCTGTCTGTCTGCTATCTGTCTGTGTTCTGTCTGTCTGTCTGTGTTCTGTCTGTCTGTCTGTCTGTCTGTGTTCTGTCTGTCGGTCTGTATTCTGTCTGCATGTCTGCTATCTGTCTGTGTTCTGTCTGTCTGTCTGTCTGTCTGTCTGTCTGTCTGTCTGTCTGTCTGTCTTCTGTCTGTCTGTCTGTCTGTCTGTCGGTCTGTATTCTGTCTGTCTGTCTGCTATCTGTCTGTGTTCTGTCTGTCTGTCTGTGTGTGTTCTGTCTGTCTGTATTCTGTCTGTCTGTCTGTCTGTCTGTATTCTGTCTGTCATGTCTGCTATCTGTCTGTGTTCTGTCGTTCTGTATGTCTCTCTGTCTGGCTGTCTGTCTGTGTTCTGTCGGTCGGTCTGTCTTTCTGTCTTCTGTCTGTCTGTGTTCTGTCTGTGTCTGTCTGTATGTTTTGAAACTTAAACAGCTTTTTGTATGTATTTCCTAATTAGTTCTAGGAATTTGTATTCGTTTTATGAAAGTTTTACTTTACTTTTTAATGACTTGAAAGGGATTAATTCAGAATTAAGTACCCCCAGATCATTCATGGAGCCTTTGTTCATAGCAAGCATAAAGATAAATCACACAATCACTTATTTTTAAGGAGGGTGGAATATTCTAGATGTGTCTAGAATTGCCTAATTCTACATGAATAAGGGGCTAAATAAAAATATCTTCACATCTGATATTATTTTGACTGGTAGAGCTGTGAAGATAATCCACAGAATTGGATAATAATAATGTCTTTTTTTATTGAAAAGTTGCACGTTTGTCCAGCGGCCCATCAGAACCTGCTGAAACATGTTAGAAGATAAACACTCCTTGTGCGAATTCAGACCTCGACTGTTTCTGCGAAGCTAAATGTGATTTAAAGAATTAATAGCATGGCATTTGAAAGCCGTGGTGTAAAATCTCCACTCTCTGTAAAATCACAAAATCAGGTTACTGTTTAAAAAGACATGCACGGTAGGCAGATGGCAAGCCCACCTTCACTCATTCATACTAATCAGGCCGCCACGTACGTGTAGATCGGCGTACACACATCCCTCTCTGATAACATTAGCGCTGACTTGCACGTTGTGAATGTTAAATAAATGTTGCATTTGCAACGGCAGCACGCACATCACTTTCCCCCTGGGGCGCGGGGACAGGACGCAGGGCGATAAATCGGGCCGGCCGCTCTCGGGGCTGTATTTCACGAGCCCTTCAATTTGGTTTCAGCTGAGATTAATAGGAGAGGCTGTGATGCTGGAGCCCGGGCCCAGATCAGTGTCTCGGAGCCCCAGGCAACGGTGCATTAGCCTGGGCTATCTCTCCTCTCATCTGCTTGTGCCACGCGGAGACATTGGCCGTAATGACGGGGCTATGGCAGCCAGCCGCAGCACCGTGCCTCGCTAATAAAATCACTGTTAGGGCCAGGATATCAGCAGGCATCAGATGGAAAAATAAACCGATTAGCCTTCACTTCAGGGCACACATAGATTTCTGTAATTATACTCTGTAAAACTCCTCAAATTTGATTATTTGTGTGATGTTTTTCTCTGTCACTTTTCTGATCTCTTTCTCTCTCTGTCTCTCTAGCGTTGGTGCGGATGTATTTGTATTGGTGGATTTTGGCAGCTCATATCTTCATTTTTAAGGATTCTTTTCTAAGTTGGTTTGATCGACATTTTAATATTTGATTCAGAATTGTTCAGTGTGTATAAGTGATTAGACAAGTGATCTGATTAGATTTCTTGATCGATGGCAGATCTTTACAGCAAAAGTTAGTTTGAAGTGTAGACTTGCAAACACTCCATTTAAAGGAATAGTTCACAAAAAAATGGACATTTGCTGAAAAAATACTCTTTCTCAGGCCATCCAAGATGTAGATGAGTTTGTTTCTTCATTGGAACGGGTATTTGAGAAATGTAGCATTACATCACTTGAGATGAAAATGAGATGATAAAAACATCACAATAATCAACAAGTAATCTGCAATAAAATACAAGTCCTCTATTAATAATATTGCATTCTTCATTGGAAGTTGTCTTATCTGAATCAGAAAGGAAATATCCACACCAAGCACAGTTTACAAGTGAAAACAACAGTCTAAAACCATTCTAAACAAATATTTTGATGAGAAAAGACAACAGGGGAGGAACTGGAAGAAGCGTTATTATTTTGCTTCAAAAGATTATCATCTTTGCTTCACAAGAGGCTAATTGATAGACTGAAGTGGATTGCTTGTGGATTATTGTGATGTTTTATCAGATATTTGGACTTTCATTCTGACGGCACCCATTCACATTGATGAGCAAGTGATGTAATGCTTAATTTCTTAAAAGAAAGAAACTCCATCTACATTTTTGATGTTCTGAGGGTGGGAAATGTTCAGCAAATTTCTTATTTGGGTGAACTATTCCTTTAAGCAGCGTGACTGAAACTGTATATTGGCTAAGTGATTTCTCACAGGGTTTGACAGACGTGTCCTGACAAAAGCACCTGTGGAGACCCTGCGGTTTGTGGTTTGAGTGTGCGTATCCCATCGGGTTGTGTGTGAGGATACGAGAGCCGATCGGCAGCAGGACAGTGGCTCGCTCTGTGGGGCTGCGGATCCTGTTCTGGGTTTCTTTTGAAAGGTGCCAATGCTGTCCTACAGAGGAATTCTCAGCACAGATAATAACAAGCACACCATGTGGAGAAAATGACTGATCATGTGTGTAATTAAAATGAGGCGTGTGTGTGTGCGATTAGGGACAGTGTCTCACCGGGCGCATCAGTTACTGTGCTGTGTTAATTTGCAAGGCGAGAGCAGGGAATAGCTGTGCTCTCGGAGAGGAGATATTGGCCGTGTCTCATCCTTTTACTGTCACACATTCGATTGTCCCAGAACTCTCAGATGAACTGATGTTTCCAGGCACAAATGTCCTTTGAGATGCCAAGTTTTTATTTGTGTTCATACTATATTTTAAGATTCATTTAGACATCAGTTCAGTATAATGAATAGGTTGTAGCTGAAATTGAAAACTGGATTTTAATTGAGGTGACAAACAGGATGCAGAATTAACTTAAATTTGAATGTAAAGAAAGTGGAATTACAATGGATTCAAATTCATGTAACTAACTTTTAAATAAAAAAACAGATTTTTAAGACAATCTTTGAATGTTGAAAAGTTTGGGGCAGTAAGATTTGTTGTTTTTGGAGTCTCTTACGCTTAAGGCTGCGTTTTGAGGGGAGGATACAATAAAAACAGTAATATTGTGAAATAGTATTACAATTTAAAACAACTAATTTATATTTTAATATATTTTGAAATGCAATTTCAATTTTTTTCTGTGATGGCAAGGCTGAATTCGGAATCATTACTCCAGTCTGAATGTAACATGATCCTTCAGAAATCATTTTAATATACTGATTTGGTGCTCAAGAAACATTTCTTATATTATTAATGTTGAAAATAGCTTTGCTGCTTAATATACACTACCAAACTAAAGTTTTGAACAGCAAGATTTTTAATGTTTTTAAAGAATTCTCTTCTGCTCACCAAGCCTGCATTTATCTGATCCAAAATACAACAAAAGCAGTAATATTGTGAAATATTTTGACTATTTAAAATAACTGTTTTATATTTGAATATATTTTAAAATGTTATTTATTCCTGTGATCAAAGCTGAATTTTCAGCATCATTACTCCAGTCTTCAGTGTCACATAATCCTTCATGAATCATTCTAATATGCTGATTTGCTGTTCAACATTTATTATTATTATCATCAAAATTAAAACCGTTCAGTACAATTTTTCAGGATTCTTTGATGAATAGAAAGATCCAAAGATCAGCATTTGGGAAATAAATTATACAAATGAATTATTTTATTTAGCAGGGCTGCATTAAATTGATCAACAATTATGATAAAGGCATTTATAATGTTTCAAAATATTTTATTTCAGATAAATCCTGTTCTTTTGAACTTTCTATTCATCAAAGAAACCTGAAATAGTTCTATTCTGTTTTCAACATAATAATAATAATAAATGTTTTTGAGCACCAAATCAGAATATTAGAATGATTTCTGAAGGATCATGTGACTGGAGTAATTATGCTAAACATTCAGCTTTGAAATCACAGGAATTACATTTTAAAATGTGTGCAAATATAAAGCTGTTGTTTTAAATTGTAAAAATATTCCACAATATTACTGCTTTTGTTGTATTTTGTTTCAAATAAATGCAGGCTTATTAAGCAGAAGATAATTTGTAAAAAAAAAAAAAACTGTTCAAAAACTTTTGACTGGTAGTGTATTTTTTTTTTTATAAATAGAATGTTTTTCATTTATTTTGAAATAGAAATTTGTAAATCTGTCAAACTGCAAGAAAAAAAAAAATCCTACTGACCCCAAAGTTTTTAAACTGTTATTGACATTTCATCACATGTTTGTGGTCCAGGGTGGAATAAAAACTGAATTTCCTAGAATTATCTGTGTTAATTCTTTGAATTACAGTAAGTAAATTCCTCTTCTGTCATTCCAATTCATATTCCAATTCCAACTTCCTGTGGAGCGTGGCCAATTCAAATTCACAATCATGAATTAAAAGGAGCTAATTCTTCAAATGTTCACCATGGTCATTGTTTTCTTATGCCAGCGGTTCTGATGTCTCTCAGATGTCATTGCCACCTATCTAAAAGTGTTCACCAGACACCATGTTGTCATAGAGGAGTTGTCAGGGTCAAGGTGGCTGACATGACTTTGACATCGTGAAACGCTTCTCCTCCTTTCCAGAGGCATGCTTCTGTTCTCCAGCGCTGCCGCCGGCTTCGAAAGGGGGAGGGAATTGAATCGAGGGTAGCAGGAGTGATCAATTTGTAGGCTATCAGCACCAGCATGTTCGGAGTGCTGAATTAACACACCACCAGGGACTGTTCCTGGAGCCCACCACGAGCCCTCCCACTCCTAATGTGCTAACAAGCTCACTTTTGCTGTCTCTTCAGTGGCAATTTCTCTCTTTCCTTCCAGAGCCCAGGAGTTCAGCGTGGTGACAATGAAAAGCTCCGTAGGAGGGGGGGAAGAGGCCAGGAGTATTTTTCCCCCCTTCTGCCTTTCATCCACAGGGAAAATGAGTTTCTGGTAATGCACAAAAGGCTCTTTTTTATCCTCCTCTCCTTCTAGCATGTGATGCTAGAGAGGGCGCGAGAACCCGGCACGCACTCTCTTAAAAGGACTTTCTCCTTTTTAACAAGCCGTCATAAAAAAACACCACCCATCAAAAATTCAATTACAGTGGATGCAAGGCCCGGGTTATTTGGGTGAATACATAGTGCAAAAAAGAGAGAAGGGAAAAAAGAAGAACTGTTTTTCCCTTTACCTCTCTCTTTGTGACACACAAAGAGCATCTGAAGTCAACAGCGGAGAGGATTTGTTGTCTTGGTGACAGGGTGGCATTAGAGGCTCATCTCAGGTTCAGGATGGTGACCACATGTTGGGCGGCTCTGAGAGGGCTATTAAGACGCACAGCGGTGCTGCTCACGCTCTGCTCTCGCTGGTTGGAATGGTTGCCCGGTTGTAGCTGGACTATCGGCATAAAATCTGCCCGACTTTGCAGCTTATCTGGTCATGAGGCATCCACGAGTTGTAGTCAGGACTAGTCCCTGTCAGACCCAGACCAGTAACAAACCCCCAAGATCCAGATCTTGACTAATACCAAACAATTCAAAACCAAGACCTCTCAAGACTCTTAGACTTTTTAGTCTAGTGTCCTGAAATTGAGAAAACGCTGATTTAATTCCAGCTTCAAAGTTTTTGTGTATTTGTACTTTTTTAAATATAGATTTGAGATATTTTAGGTAAAATATTTCATGTCATATTTATTGTAGTCAGTTTTATGCTGACTGAAATGGCATCTAAGTTTTAACTTCTGTTTTGTGCAGATTTTTTTAATGTCTCACATTATTGTCAAAAGCACAGAACAGTAATATTATGAAATATTATTACACTTTAAAATAACCATTTTCTGTTTGAATATATTTTAAAATGCAAGTTATTCGTGTGATGCAAACCTGAATTTTCTGGAGCATTACTCTAGTCTTCAGTGTCACATGATCCTTCAGAAATCATTCTAAATTGATTTGGTGCTCAAGAAAAAAAAAACGTATACATTTTGAAAGCGGTTGTGCTGCTTAATAACGGAAACTTGAACCTGAGACTTTCTATTCTTTTATGAATAGAAAGTTCAAATAAAACAGCTGTTATTTGGAACAGAAATCTTTTGTAACATTATAAATGTCTTTAACATTTGATTAATGCATCCTTGCTGAATAAAAGTAATATATATATTTTTTTAAATTGACTTACCCCAAATTTTGAATGGTAGTTATATTACATGTATTCTGTATATATCTGATGAATCTCTTATGTATATAGGATTTTGTGTATGTATTTTGTCTGTTAATATAAATTAGTCTGTGTCAGCTGAACTATCTGTTAGTGGTTCATGAGACAGTGGCACTTTTAGTTTTAATAATTTGGAAGTGCAGAACAGGGAGGCCACAGCTGTTGTCTACAAACAGAAGCTTTGAGTAGCAGTCGTGACTGAATGTTCTAAGCTGTTAACACGGCTGTCAAGACCGTCACCGGCTCTGTCATGTTCTGCTTATGGTTGTAGTACAGCATGTGTCTAATTACGTCTCACCCACAGACACTTTCTCTAGCTGCTTTCTCTTCTCCTCTGTGGGAACCTCTCACCCACTCACACTAGTGTTCGCTCTCAAACAGCGGGACCCGTTGGTAGGAAACGGGTCTGCTGGAGACAGGAAAAGGCAAACGACAGAACTGCGTGAGTGTTGCGTTGCCTTACGGAGACGCTTCCTACGTGTTCCTCTTCACCCGCAGAAACACCCAAAGAACTAGAGCCGAGAATATCTTCCCCCTGCCTCGTCCCAGCAGGACCTCAGTTTCTCGCTCCGTTCCTCGCCGCTCCTCCATCAAGTTTCTCCAGTGATGCAGCATCCGTCGTTATCCGAACCGTGTGCTCTTAGCTTACTAAGTTATGAATGCAGCACAGACCATATGCCACCGGTCTACTTAATCAAATCGTCCCCATTAACAGAATCCCTCCGTTTTTAAACCCATACACAGCGATTTAATCCAATCCCTTCCATTTACTCAATACCATCATTTTTCTTAACCGAATAACACAGACAGTAAGATGTCCATTGATACCCGATGTCACCATACGTAAAGCAATGACAGCTTCGTAATACGGTTTACAGTATGATGGGAGAATTATTAACCCATGGCATCCTGGCTAACTGTTTGACCCCTATTGATGTGTTTTTGTCGCTTATGAAATCGATGCACCATTCTTGTTTGACTTTAACTCGTATGTTTATCAGCTACGAAGAGAGAGCGAGATATCTGGAGACCATAGTCCAGCACCACTTGGAACCGACAACGTTTGAGGACTACGCGGCTCGTGTTTTCTGCCCTGCACCTTTCCACCATCTTCCCTCTGAAGCAGGTGGGCGTTGACTTAATGAACTGATTCTTAATGAATCTGTTATTTTACACCACTCACAATTCACCTTCACTCACAATTTCATTCTGTTCCAGGCTTATAGAATCACATGCACACTTAATATCTGTCCAGTCACTACATTTACATTTTATGCATTTTGCAGATGCTTTTATAAGAAGCAACACTGCATTCGATATGCATAAAACACTACCATTCAAAAGTTTGGTGTCATTAAGATTTTTTTCTGTTATGCTCACCAAGTCTGCATTTATTTGGTCAAAGATGCAGTAAAATCTAATATTGTGAAATGTTGTTACATTTCAAACACCAACTGGAGTTAGCCATGTTGATAACGTCATGCTGATAATGTCGTGCTGCTTAATATTGTTGCAGAAACCGTGATGCATAGAAAATGAAAAATAAACATTTATTTGATTTGATAAATGTCCTTGCAGTCACTTTTGACCAATTCAATGCATCCTTGCTGAAAACAATTTCTTTCAAAACTAAATCTTACTGACCTCAAACGTTTGAACATGAACTTTACTTTTCTGGGAATCCCATGGCCATGGCATTGCTCTCCTGCTCTACTGTTTGAGCTACAGGAATGAACATGACAGCTGAACTTGAAGCAAAGGCAGTCCAGAAGTAGCCTTAGGCCCTTTTTGTGGAAGACATTTCCGACAAAACAATTGCAGATAAATTAATTTCAAGAGAATTCATTGATCATTTCCCCAATCACTCACTGAGAATGTAATGCACAAATAAGAGTCGTTATCCAAGCCTTTCATTCACATGCATGACTATACACAAATTAATTTGTGTTTTAGTTCAGTTATTTGCTTTTGGGCTGAAAACACTCTTTAGTTTCGTATTTTATGCAAATTGAGTTGTTTTTCAAACCCAAAGCTTTTATTCTGGTTTTGTGTTTGGCTCCTGGTACCTTCTGAACCCAAATGATCATTTTCTTTTCTTTTTTCATTCCCATTTAATTTTTGTTATTTTTTATTTTGTTTATTTTATGTTTCCCCTTCAGATCATAATCTTTCACTTGTGTGTATCTAAAGGTAAGATTCCTGAAGATGCCGTACACTGAGCTGTTTGTTTGGCTTGTAACGACGTTATGAGCTCCTTCTCTTTTCGCTTCATCTTGTTTGTTCGATTCCTTTCTAGACTGAAACGTGTTCCCTTCTTTTTCCATGTTTTCTGTGTTTTGTTCAATGGGAAGTCTGGAGCATTCATTGCATGGCATGTTCACACAAGATCCCTAATACTGTTCACCTCTCTCTAGGAGTCTAGAAGTGTGTGTCCAGCATGATCTCACAGCTTCACTCACCTCATCTTCTGTTCTTTATATCACACATATGTCTGTCTATCTGTGTAAATGTTGAATGGCATCACCAGAATGGTACAGTATAACAGCTCTCATGTGGATGATAGCGCTCAGCAGTGGCAGCTGCCAACTTTTTTAGCAGCCTTCGTTCCAGAAGTAAGTGTTTTTGAAGATTCTTAATAAAGAGTTCTTCAACCAACTCTTGATTGAATCACAACATAACAAAAAAAAGGTGTAAAGTCTCTTAGGAGTGGAATTAACTACATGTTACACAAATCACTGCAGATCATAACTTGTTGTGCCTGACTATTTTACCAATACATTATTTTCAGTAACCACTGCTACCACTGTGCTGTAATGCAAACATCCAGTTTAAATTATTGCAGTTACAACAATGATTATTTGACTGTACACTACCAACATTTAGGGTCTGTATGATTTTTTGTATTAATAAAGGACACTAAAATGTATTTAAAGTTCACAGTTAAAGCATTTATAATATTACAAAGCTGTTCTTTTGAACTTTCTATTCTGAAAAGAATCCTGAAGAAATTATACCATGGTTTCCATAAACACCATTGTTTTCAATAGATCATAATCATAATAAATATTTCACTGAAGACTGGAGATATGATGCTGAAAATCTTTGCATCACAGAATAAATTTAAGTACTGCTAATTTTAAAATATATTCAAACAGAGAACTGTTATTTTACATGTAGTAATATTTCATAATATTACTGTTTTATTGTATTTTTGATCAAACAAAGCATTAAACATGTTACCGAGCCTATATTTTTGAATGGTAATATATGATATCCCTTTTTCAACAGCCGCAGAACTCATGTAGGTCTTTTTTTAATAATGTTGCATTATGTGAATGGCATTTACTTCCGGAACCGTACTGCTGAGCTCGATGGCTTTACAGAAGTCATTCAGGCACTTCTGCAGATGATTTCCTTGTATTATTCAAACACCGGAGAGTATTACATGTGGTGTTGCAGTATCGTTTCAGTGAGGTTTGTGTCACAGCATTCGTTTTTAGACTTTAGCTACTAGTGGGGGGTAATCCTGACATCTTTTTGCGTTGTGTGTGTGTGTAAGTTGAGTGTGTGTATGAATAATAACCCTTCATGAGCGTGTGGAGAGATCAGCTCTTGCATTTGTTGTCTTGTATTCTATGTGCACCTGCTACTGTTTTCCCTCTCAGCCTGCTCACACCTTTATCTTGTATCTCTTCTTCTTTTTCTTCCTCCTTTCTTTTTTGTATTCTTTCTCTACTATCTCTTACATTCCACATCACTTTGCATCTTTCCCTCCTCTCTCTCTTGTCGTCCTTTCTATCTGTCCATTCTCGCACCCCAAGAGAGAAATGCTGTGATTTTTCTGCTCCTTCCCAAACCTCAACTAGAAAGCATTGGGCTCATCAAGGTAAAGGGAAAAGGCTTGAAACGGAAGGTCTTTCACGCTAGCTGTGAATGGTATGCTGGAACTGAAAACGGCAAAGTACCTTCTCTGTTTTTTTCCTCCCCATTCCTCTTTTACTATCTAGTTTGTGTTTGTGCGATATTGTAACTGCACCCCTGTTGGTCTCATCGAGGGACGAGGTGTCAGATCTCAGCGTTGATTAGTCCCAGCATCCCCTGTGATTCGCTCTGTGAACTTCACCCACAATGCACTGGTGCATTAACCTCTCACACCCCTCAGAAAGGGGTTTTCACACTTATTTTGCTCTCCATTGGTTACTTCTGGCCTTTATGTACCATTTGCCAAAATTTGTGTCTAACCGAGAGGTTTTTCCCGTTCAAATCTGAGTGAAATTCACAATGATCACAAAAAAAGTCTTTATTAATATAGACATTTATTTCCCACATTTCAACCCAATATGTATTTCATATACTAATTCACAAACCCAAGCTAAATGTAATCCTGTAATGTGATGTCACATTCGAGATGTAGATGTGTTTAGCGTGTGAACGATCTTGAGTCGTGATGTTCTGATCTGTCTTTTCTACTTCCTCCACCCCATCCCTCCCCGACAGGCTCATGCCTCGAGAGTCAGCTGGCCGAAAGTCCAGCAATACAGGTAAACGGGAGCGACTTAGCCTCGCCAATGTCACCTCGTGCTAGCAAGAGCCGGATGTCCATGAAGCTTCGCCGTTCCTCGGGCTCCGCCAACAAGACTTGACCTGAGTGAGCAAACACACCCTTCACTCCACTCGCGCTCACTCCGGAACTCCGCCCACTGCACTGTCAGAGACAAACCACGCCCTCTTGCATGTGGTAGCCACGCCCCCAATGGTGTCTGACTCCTCCCATTCAGAGCCAGAGTGATCAAAGATGACTGAAATGTTTATTTTTGTCGATCACTGATGAATATCGCGTTGCGTTTTACTTAAGTAACTTCCTCTGCTGTTGTCGTAGCTGGTGCCACTGAAGCTGCCCACTACTCAGAGTGCCAGTGATCATTAAGAAAAAATCATATGAAAATGTTTCTTTTTGATTGCCATCGTATCAACCACAACTTTTTATATTTCTAAAGAAGACGCGACAAATTGATGGCAGAAAAAACGTGTTCCAAAACATGTATGTGGAGCAGATTTGCATTTAAACCGAAGCACTTCTGGCTGTTACGTATTTCAGTTTGTTTTCTCTCTTAATGTGGAACATGTTTTTATATAACATTGACACTCACGTTTGTTTGTTTATTTGCTGGTTTTCTTTATGGATCACGGTTTATTGCAATTTGTATATGCAGTTTTCTCTTCATTAGAATGTTACTGATTTTTTTTTCATGTTAATGTTATACTGAACCGCCCCTTTGTCATTTGTAATGGTTATTTGTGCTTGTATATATCTATAAATATAAAATATATACATATTTAATGTATGTGTATAGTGTATGAACAGTATCTGATCTGTGTACATATTTAACAGTATTTAAATCAACCAAAAAACAAAGTCAAAAGGCCACTTAGAACATGTCTTCAGCTTGAATGTCTGTCTGTGGCTAGATTTTTTCTGGACTCTGTCCCGTCGTTTTATTTTGTTGCACAGCAGCCTTCGAGACGAGCCCATGCAGGTTTATCAGCATAAATCCTTTGACTGCATCGCTCTTTTTGATTCGTCTCATCTTAGATGGGATTTTTAAGGAAAGTGTGAATGAATTGCCACATTAACAGGTCTTGCAGGGAGACGGCGACGTTGCCAAATTGAACTGAACTACTCGCTTCAGGACTTTTCGAGCTAGTGGATGGCGTGTTTTGAGACAATTGAACAGCCTTTTTTTCTAAATGTGTAGATGTGGAAGTGTACAAAAAACATCATTGACACTAGCTTTGGTCTGCACTTTTCAGTTATATTTTGAACGTTTAAGGGATATAAGGTTATCTAGCGCTGTAGACTACGGATGCAAGTTATAATAACTGTTGCCATGTTTAAGATAAAATCCAGTTTGTATATTTTCTTGAAGGCTACGTGAGACTTCATGAGGGTCAGATTTTATTATTTTTCTTATTAATTTGAAATCATTTAGAAATGTATCAGAAAAAAATATATATATTTGTGGCGTTGAAATCATGCAGCACCCTAATTTCAATCCAAATTATAAGGTGTATATTAAAGGCCTGCACACAAGCAACTGAGACCTGTGTAATTTCAAGAGGAAAAAAACATCCTCATGGGTAGATTTTGTGTATGTTACTACTGACCAAATGCTGCATGATTCCAGTACTAACTGCATGTGTTGATAGAACAGCTGCACAACACACAAGCACACGCACAGATCCACAATAATGTCGTATGCTAGTATCTCTACATTTGTATCTGATGTCGAAGGAGAGTGGATGTGCAACTACACTTAAGAATAAAAGTATTCTTACAACATATCGAATCCTGTGCAGTTACTGGGTGCACCAAATATTTCACCATTTATGATTTCTTTTAATGCACTGATTTCTGTTTTTCAGTTTTAAGCAGCAGCTCCGGTGGATTTGTGCAAATAACACATGCTACATTTAAAGGAATATTTAAAGACAGTTCGATTTATTGACATCTTCATTTCTCCCGTAACAGCTGAAAATGACTACATATGAAAATATAAATATGACACTTGTGGTTTATTACATGTTGGCCTCTAATAGTCTTGATGTATGCTATGGCATTTCCTGACAGTTATGATATAAATACATTTTTTTGCAGCTACTGTTGTCAATCAAAATATACTGAAATGTACAGTACCTTTATTTATGATCTAAAAATCAAAGCACCTAAGACAATTGAGACTACGTAAGCTTTCCGTGGGAGCTACTTTTACAATGAGACACAAAATATATTCATTCACTTTTCCCATATTATAAGGATATATTACTGAAAACCCTGCTGTGAGCCTTGAGTCTCAAGCCTGATAGATTTAGAGTTCTCCCGCTATAAACATGAAATCAATTAAACCGGCAACATTAAGTACCTTTAATGAGTAACAGTTTATAACCTTCAGTAATAATTTCTATTGATATAATTCAAACCTGAAAGTGGTTATAACAATCAAATTTAAATGTATATGAACAAAGTATTATATACAGGGTTCACGTGGTCATGGAAAGATCTGAAAGATTCAAAGAATTGAGATTTCCATGCCTGGAAAAGTTACAAACATTAAGAAATGTCATTATTTAACATCTGTATTTCTTGTTATTCTCAGTTCTGATACATTTACTTGATGAGAAAGATCCTTGATTTTTTTATTAAGTTTTAAAATAATAAAAGCTGTGAGAAATGTCTTATGTTGTCTATTTCTATAGTTAATATAGTTCTCATCTCTTGATTTAATTGACTATATATGTATTTGTGTGTGTACACACACACAAATATATAGAGAGAGTATCAACTGGAAAATGCATAATCAAAAGTGAAGGAACCCTGTATATAATGTCTGTTAATAACTTGCTGTACTATTAAAAGTTATAAAGTGATACCCAAGATTATCAAAGGTTACATAAACTATTTCTGCTGTCGACAAAGAACATCTGCAAGTTCGATATTCCCACATAAAGACACTGGACCTATTATTAGTGATAATATCAACAACAAGTCGTTCGACACAATCTGAAGTGTTCGTGAGATCAGCATCCGGGCCTGACGGCCATCTGTAAGAGCATCACCTGTCTGTTCTCTGTGGGGTGAGTCTTGTTGATGTGTCTGGTCAAACCCGGAGAACTGAAGAACGTGGAGGGACAGTGTTTGCATGAGTATATCTGCTGTTCTCCAGGACTCAGATCAGGTCTGAGGAGTAAGTCATCTCTGACCGCGTGCCAGAGTCGGTGTTTGTCCCTGATCTCCGCGGAGGGGAAGTGCGCTCCGCACAGGTGACACGGGAAAGTGATCTGTCCGCTTTCAATGTGAGCGTATGAGGATACTTTGATCGTCTCGTGCGCGGCCAGGTGTTTCCTCAGGTAGGCTTGCCTGCGGAACTTCTTGCTGCAGTAGTGGCACTCAAACACTTCTTCCGGACCGGACGAGGGCAGGTATGGGGTGCTGGACCTGTCGGGCTCCTCGAACAACCTTGAGCTGTCCGCGGAGCCGATACGCATCTCAAAGCATTTCTCCGAGGACGGGAATCTTTGGTCCAGAGGAGGGTCTTGGGATCCCCTGTGCATCATGTTGCTGTCCGGTGCTGATCTGTGCTGTTGGGAGCTGTCCTGACTCAGCTGGTGCTGATTGTTCAGTCTCAGCTTGCTGGCGTTCTCCTTCCCATCAACTGATGTCTTCTCTTGGTTGCGCGCCTCCAGCGGAGACTTCTTTGCGTCTCCGGTGCTCAGGTTGCGAGGTTTGTGCCATCTGCGGTGGGACGCGAGGTTGGCAGGACAGCTGAAAACTTTGTCGCACTCCGGACAGCGGTACTCAACCCGGACGATCCTGGAGCACTTGTGCTGGGCTAGAGAAAACGGATCAGTGTATTCTTCCTTACAAAGCTGGCAGATGAACTCACCGAGCGGTTTTTTTCTACCACTTTGTGGTGCTAGTTTTGACTCGGGAATTTCTTTTTTTATTTTAAGCCCGAGGACCGGTGAGGTGGTGACTTCGTCTTCAAAACTGAGCTTTCTGATGACTTTAGGCTTTTTGGGTGGTTTGCTTTTGCGCTCTGAGTCCATGAACGCGCGTTTTACGCACTGGTGAAAGGCAGGGTAGGTGGGCACCGATGAGGGCACCGGTGTGCCAAACTTCATGTCAGAGTGGTTCATTAGCAGACGCTCGATTGAAGACACCGGTGTGGCCAAGGAGAATGACTCGGCCATAGCTGGTGAGCTGAGACACCTGTCAAAAAGCTCCGTGCTGATGGGTTTGATCGGGCTGTAGGAGTCGGTGCTGTTGCGCGGAGATGACGCGCTCTGCTCCGGATGGTTGAAGTAGCTCTGTGCGTAATCGACGCTCTCTCCAATAACCCCTCCAGAGTCCTCCAGAAGATGTTTAGAAGTTACATCACTTGTCCATGATTCCGTTATAGGTTCCAGCACATCGAGCACACTTGTATTTGGAGTTTGGTTGGGCAGGTCCTCTGTGCGCGGCTCTTTTTCTTCTTGCGCTCGCACCTTGTAGGATGCAGATGAGGCACGTTTACTCCGTTTCACTAAAAATCCTCGTGGCATCTTCACCCAAAGTCCAGATGAAACTACTGAGGAGAAGATGCGGGCTGGATACTGTCGCCGCGATGCGCCCCGCGCGCGTTTTATCCTTTGGGTCGCCTTCAGGTTCTGTGTGAGGTCACTGTCAGTGCCGCAGTTGTGCCCAATCAGTGCTGACATTCAAACGAGGAGGGGGCGGGGCGAGCATTCACGAGCTGTTCCAGTTACAGATTCATTTCTAATGGGCAGCAGATTGTTATCTCAAAGGATCGATGGGCTCTTTAACCTTTACGGTTTCCTGTTCAGTAATGCGAGATCAGTCCACTGAACTTAAACTTAAAGAATATGCGACTATATAGAGAATAGAAATAAACATATATGAACTTATATTAAGAGGAAATTATTTATTAGACTATACTTAAATTTGCTTACATTTTAAATATGCTACCCTGTCCCAAGACAAAATAATATTATTTTCAGAATCATAATAAACGTAATATTAATAACTAGTAGTATACATACATACATACATACATACATACATACATACACAAACAAACACACACACACATATATATATTAGCCTTTCAACTTTTGTCAAATTTAAATAAAAGTTTAGAAATTATATTTCTAATTTGTATTTTATATTTCTAATTATTTATTAGTACTTATTTGTTTTATATAAAATCATTTATTATTCTGAAAAATGTATTTGATTTAAAACAAATAAGTTGTTTTTAAAAAAGGCAATGTTTTATTTTCTTTATTTCTTTCCTTATTTGTATTCAATTAGTGTGCTAAACTTTGTAGCCTCAGCAAATGTTAATGTTGTTAGCTTTAACATTGCTTTGTTTGTTTTCGTTTTTTTTCATTTTCATTATTTTCTTCATTTCATTATTATTATTATTGTAAAATAAAATGATAAGAATATTATTATTCCTAATAATATTGTATTATTCCTTTGGTGACAGGAAAGCAAATTTCAGTTTTCATAGTCATTTTTCTAATGATATCAGAAGCTTATTCAAGTAGCCTTTATGCTAATCATTAATTCCCCCTAAATAAAAATGTAGTTAAACATTTTCTTAATCTCAATACAGGAATAGATCGTGTTGTAACTGGTGGCCACGCTGGGAACACGCGCCGCTGGTTTTCCCATGTTGAGGGTGTTTGGGGTCAGTCAGGCTGCTGATAACCTGCAGAAGCTGCGGACGCTGATAACAGATGCAGCTCTTTATTCTGTGGAGCAGGGGGCGGATGGATGCTGCTGAAGCCACAAACCTGTTACCATCCCATTATGCTGAGCTGGGATTCTCCTCCCAGGACACTCATCTGGACGGAACATGAGCGTGAGAAAGCGTCGGTGGAGACGCCTGGCCGGATTGTTGAGGGGACGATCAGTGTTTAAAGAGAGTTTACTGATTAAGAACAAATTTCATTCTGACAGACAGACAGACAGACAGACAGACAGACAGACAGACAGACAGACAGACAGAGATAGACAGATAGACAGATAGATAGATAGATAGATAGATAGATAGATAGATAGATAGATAGATAGATAGATAGATAGATAGATAGATAGATAGATAGATAGATGCTGGTTGGCTCTTGATTTCGCTCTGCAGGAGATGATCGGCTCCAGCATCAGACTCTGGCAGCTTTATACAGACAGATTGTTGAATAATTAATGTTTAGTCATATTTAATTAAGGCTTGTTTTGCATTTATCACTAACACAGTTTTGGTCCATTACCTTAAAAATTATCACATGGACGTCACATCAATTTAACTGAAAAACTGAAACACAAAAACAAATGAATATAGTTATATATATATATATATTTTTTTAATGGTCCTCTCCATTAATGCATTTTTAAATAAATAATTAATAATTGTGCAGGCCCGGTTTCACTCAGTCACTTTAACAAAAAACAACTTACCGGTTAGTTTATTTAGGATGCTTTTTAGCTATTTAGATTCTTAAATGTTCAATTCTTATTAAAATATATACTTGTCATTATTGTAAATGGATATGCAAATGTATAATACATCTATATCATTCAAAGGTGATGATTATTAATGTCTGCGTGTGATTTCTGTGTGAAGTAATCGCGCACACAGTCACTGAATCTACTGTTTATTACAATCTGTTGCCATCTTGTGGAATATTCGAGTAATCTCTCCCTCCATCTCCTTCATTCTGTTGCTCTCTCTCTCTCTTTCATTATTTACTGTCTTTTTCTTTCTTTCTTTGTTTGTTTCTTTGTTTCTTTCTTTCTTATAAACAGCCATTTTTAAAATGTTTGACACACTGTGCAATAAAGTTATTTCATATATAGATAGATAGAGACAGACAGACAGACAGACAGACAGACAGACAGACAGACAGACAGACAGACAGACAGACAGACAGAGAGAGAGAGAGAGAGAGAGAGAGAGAGAGAGACAGACAGACAGACAGAGAGAGAGAGAGAGAGAGACAGACAGACAGAGAGAGAGAGAGAGAGAGAGAGAGAGAGAGAGAGAGAGAGAGAGAGAGAGAGAGAGAGAGAGAGAGAGAGAGAGAGAGAGAGAGAGAGAGACAGACAGACAGATGCGTGGTCACTGCGGTGTCTGTGTGAGTGTAGAGACGGAACAGGTTTGTCCATCAGAGGGCGGCAGGGAGCAGAAAATCTTCTCTGGGGAAAATCCTTCACAGATTCCGTCTGGAGCTGTTACGTTGGCAGACGTATGTTCCAGAAATACTTCGTTATGCTACTAAATATTTTTCAGTGGATAGGCTACTTATTATAAATTTTTTTTGCGTCACTATTTTACCAAAAAAATCACAAATTCCATGAGTCTGAGTTTCCACATTGTTTCTATAACTGAATTGTCTCACCAGACAAAAAAAAGAGACAAAGCCATATGCATGTAGTGTAGGGTGGGGTGGGGTGGGGGGGGATGCCACACTACATGCATATGCTTTGTCTCTGGGCAACTTTTGCGTGTGATGAGAGAGAAACCTGTAAGTGAAGTATGCAGGGAATCCACTGGACCTTTAAAATCAATACAGTCTCCTGCATAAAGGTTACAAAACTACTCATAACCATTACATAACCTGTAGAACTGCTGCACCCTTTCAGGTGAGATTGGTGTGGAATCACATTCCGTTCATACTGTTGAAACAGTGTGATTCATGGACGAGCTTCAGGAGTCCCCTCGGTGTAAAATTTGTAAAATGTCCTTTGCTTGAAACTGGGAAAACTGTGATGACTTGTTTAAAAGTCCTGTGCACTGACACACACTGCAGAATCCCCAGTCACACCTCTGGGGCTTTAAACAGCAGGTCTGGTGATGGAAAGATGGGGGAAACCTGAAGGTGAAAGGTTAGTGATTTACCTTATTTTCATGTTTACAAAGTGTCCTTTAAGTCTAATGTCTAAACTGTAAGTGACAGAGGAGTCTGGAAGAAAATGTAAATTCCAGTGGTGTTTGGAGAGGGTGGGTCACACATCTAAAGATTCAGTGTGATTCAGTGTGAGTCAGCAGGTGGTGTGTCTGAACATGCCGTTTCATGTGAGCAAGTTTCATATCAAAATTACGTTATGTTTACACATGAGTGAAAATCTAGCATTTTTTTAGCCTGACAACTACTGGGCAAAAGTCACCATCATATATCATAGGACACCGGGTGCCTTGTTTAATCAGGTTCAAGAAATAGTATCTCAAATTATTTACAGGAATTTACATACATTATCATTCAAAAGTCTCAAAGGTTTAATTTATTTGATCAAAATACAGTAAAAACAGTAGTGAAATATTATTATTAAATTAACTATTTGAATATATTGTCAAATGAAATGTATTCCTGTGATGCATAACAGGATTTTCAGCATCATTACTCCAGTCTGAAGTGTCACGCGGTCCTTCAGAAATCATTCTAATATGCTGATTTTATTTGCTGTTTAAAAATAAATAAATAAATGTTGAAAACCGCTGAGCAGCATAACATTTTTATGGAAACTATGATATATTTTGGAAGTTTATTGATGAATAGGAAGTTCAAAAGAAGATAATTATTATTAATATCTATTATTTGTAACATTATAAATGTCTTTACCGTCACTTTTGAGCAATTTAATGCTTGTTGAATACAATGATTTATTTATAAAAAAAAAAAAATAAAAAGTACTGACTCCAAACTTTTGTGTATGTAAAATATATAAAAAAATATATTACATTTTAATAAATATATATTATATGTTAATATATAAAAAAGTTTTAATTGCACAAGCGTTTGTATCTTGTACCTAGCCTATATGAAATATTGCAGCACTGCATAAAAACAAAAGTGCAACAATTAATGACAAATGCATATACGTATTAAACTTCTAGGAATAATTCATTCAAAAATAAAATTAAAATCATTCCTTCACCATCCTCCTGTTCCGAGGAAGTCCATATGGCTTCCATGGAAAAGAAAAAGTTATAGATTCGGCATAATGTTCCTGAATTGAAAGTGAATGCTGAGTGACGCCATCAAGTTCCAAAAATGATAACAAGCATCATAAATGCACCATCAAATCTGAATATTTCAAGCTTTCTGAAGCGTTGTGATTGATATTACAAGGAAATTATTGAAATGTAAGTCACTCTTCATCCATAATCAAAATATTATATTAAAATATGGTCACATGTTACACAAAAACCCAATGATTCATCGTGGCTGAATTATTCCTTAAGCATCACATCAGATATGTTATTGTGTTATTTCACATGGCAACAATGCTTCATATTAAGTATATGAGACGGTGTGATGAGTCAGTGATCACGTTTAAATCTGATGGAAGGTCTTGTTCCTGATGTTTAGCTTGTGTGAGAGTGTTTATGCTGGTGTCAGAACTGCCTCAGCAAAGAGTCTCCCAGCAAACATTCCTGATCTGATCTGTGTAAGAACCGAGAGCTGGACAGGACGTCCTATCCACACTGATCACGAGAGACCGGAAAGGAACATTTTCAGGGTTTCCAGTATTTGATCAGGTTAAATGATTTGGGATTTCCTGATTGCACTGCAAAGCAATTGCATTGTTGTGATATAGGTCACTTTTCTACATTTCCACTCATAATCATCTTATCTTACTTGAATTAATTAGATCAAGTTACTGAACCTGTTTCTAGGTCACGCTGATACAAGTTTACAATAGTAAAAGCATTCCCTCCTGGGAGTTCGCTTTCTGTTGTGTAGTAAACCCTCTACCCTCGGGGTTTACCGCACTTGGTTACTGTTACCATGGTAGTTGTGTTTGAGGACAGGCTGTCTTGGATTGTACATATGCGTCTTGAGCATAAACGACGCATTCTCTGCTTCCTTTGTGTAAATGCCTTTGTGGGCAAATGCTCACGGAAGAAATACACACAGAGAAGTTTCCCAATCTTCACATTATGAGGAAGCACCACTCTGTTGGCACCATACAGTCTACTTCCTGGACTTTACATTGATGTACATCAACTTTATGAATTATAAACAAACTAATGCTAGGAAATTCAATTAGATTTTTGCATTTAATATTTCAAATTGTCAATGCAAAAAACTACAAAAAACAATAAAAAAGTCTGAAATCAATGTATAATTCAATATATTTTAGCAAAAAATTTTTTTTAACTAAATAATCACAAAATTTGTCAAATTATAATTGTAGAATTAATAATAAAAAATATTATATATAATTATCCATTTAATTGATAAAATGTAAAATTAAAATGTAATTATAAAATGTTACAAATATTAATATATTTAAATGTTTTTAAATATCATACATTGTATGAACCATCATTTTTAATGCAATATTTTTTGTTCAAATGTTGCAATGTCGAGACACCATCTGAAATCTATATGCATGATTCAATATCTTTTAGCTAAATAAATAAATATATGTTTTTTAACTTTATTCAAAAATTTCAATGATACAATTATTACAGTTATAATATAATTTTACAATTATGTTAGTAATAATTACTATTATTGTTATATATTTTAATAATATAATTTTATAATTAGATTTTAAATTATTACAAATAAAATAAATATAAATATTTTAGGATTTTTTGTGTGATACATTACATGCACCTTCATATATTTTGCATTGTTTTGTCCAAATTATGCAATATCGGAAATTATGGAAACCATCTGAAATCTATATGCATGATTCAATATCTTTCAGCAAACATTCTGAGATGTTTGAACATGTTTTTTTTTGCAAACCACCAAAGTACACTTAGTGATGTTGTGCACTAAATATTTTCTTTTCTGACACACAATGTTTCGTTTTGTTTTAGCCGGCTGGACCCCAGCTGGATTTTGGAATATTTTGCCAATGGAAAAGACGGGCTTTCAGTATTACTGATCTGATAGTGTGTTTAATGAAGCAGAGAAAAATTCCCCAAACACCAGACTCAGAAACCATTCAGACGTCAATCACTCTGGAATTCCCCCACCCTCAGTGAAGCCCCGCCTCTTTTCTCATTCTCTTTTAACGCTGCTCAAACTCTCTCAGTCCACAAGAGCTACACAGACTCAGCCCCGACACAAACATGGAGCTTTACCGAGGCAGCAGCACCAACCAAATGGATTATAACGAGGATGGCCGCGGACCCAAATCTGGGAAAATGCCTGCGAGCAACGACGACCGTTTAGACAGCGGACTGGATTCGCTTAAAGAGGACGAATGCACGTGCATGGAGTCTGCTTTCGAGCGGATGAAAGTGGCCGGGGACGAGCCCTGGAAGAAAGAGTTCACCGAAGACGGAGACACGTAAGTGCGCTAAGATCAAATAAAAAAACATGCGAAGCATTTACGTGCATCTGATATTTTAAAGTGATACACATAAAGTATAATGCATGAAAAAGAAACTACTTTTAGGTTGCAGAGAACTATTTATTTAAACCCCATTGTTGTTTCTTAGCAAGTTATTAATGTAATGCAATAAGTCCTCGATGCGTATGATTGTCCTTCGGCACAGTTTAAAAGTAATTTAATCATAGAAAGACTAAAATAACTTTTAGTTTCTAAAAAAATATTTGTATTTATTTAAATAGTTTTTTTTAAAGAACTTATTGCACTGCAAAAAAAAAAAATCTTCAAAGGTTATAATCGTTCTTGAGCACATTTAAAGTCCTGCTCAGTCCATTCACAAACCGTAGTGCGCATGCGCAGGCACACTACAGTCATAATGGGCTTTATGTAAACAGAAACGCCGCATCAGTACGGACTGTTCTCTGGCTGGCGTCAATGTGGGCGAGGCCTCGCGAGCTCGGAAAGTCCCGGGCTGCGCGCCAGACAGTCAGACGCGCGAGAGCTGCGCATGTCCCTACTAGGAAAAATACAGTTCTCTGCACACCAAAAAAGTTGTTTTAGAAATACAAATGTTTTACAGTTGCATAACAATGTTATTACTTGTTTTTAAAGGTATCTACATATTGCCGTTATTCACGAGGCCACAGAGGCAGCAATACAAATTCTTAATTTGTCCTATGGTGACCCCTTCCTCAACACACAAAACCACCAGAGACAGGTACATCAAGATTAGTTTTACAAACATGTGCATATAATAATAATACCTCCATATTGCCTCTTTTTATGTGTATTTAACTCATACTAAACCACTCCTCTCATTTCAGACTGCCTTGCATTTGGCCGTGGTCACAGAGCAGCCTCTTATAGTGGAGCAGTTACTGAAAGCCGGCTGTGACGCGTCTCTGGTGGATGACTGTGGAAACACGGCCCTCCATATCGCCTGCAGGAAAGGGTCTCTGGCCTGCTTCAGCCTCCTAACGCAGGGCTGTCGGCAGCAACTCCCAGCCATCCTCCAGACACCAAACTATAACGGTAGGATGGTGTTTTCAATGTGTGTTTGCTTGTGATGATCATCTCTGACCTTCATTTGGACATTTTTGATCTAATTTGAATCTCATTTTACTGTCCAGGTCAGAAATGCATACACGTGGTCGCCAACCATGGCTACCTGTCACTGTTAGAAAGCCTCATCCAGCTTGGCGCAGATATTAACGCACAGGTAAAAATGATTTATTATATTACTTTTTTGTCTTTAAATGGATCTGTTTGTATCTTAACCACACTGTGAAACCAAATGGCTAAAACTATTTGTATTTGTCTTTAGGAGCAGTGCAATGGACGAACCGCTCTCCACTTAGCAGTCGACCTCCAGAACTTTGAGCTGGTTAAACTTCTAATCGCCAAAGGCGCTGATGTTCACAGCTTCACGTATGGCGGTCACACACCTTATCACCTGACCTATGGCCGGGCCAACGCAGACATCCAAAAAGCCCTGTATGAGCTCACAGCGCCAGACCTAAGGGAACTTCCAGATAGTGAGTCAGAAGATAGCGACGAGGATTGTGAAGATCAATGTGTATCTGATGATGAAGCTGTAAGCATTCTTTTTCTGATGTTCATTTGATTCCTTTCAAATAATTAGCACGTTTATGTAGTTCTAATGTCATTTTTTTCTCGTTTCACAGATCTATGATGATATCAAAATGATGGGGCAAGTGTAGAAGGACTTCTGGTGAATGGAGAAGGATTGATGTTCTCACTCAAGGTGTCCAGGAACGAGTCCGCAGTGGAGCTCGTGGGGTCTCCGGTGGCTCACGGCTCATTGGCGGCGCAAGTACAAGATCGCTGTAAAAGCAGGCCCGGAAACGAAGGGTGTATTAGAGCAACACTGGAGAGAGGCCGACTAAAGCACACCGTCGGCTCTCGATGATGGACTGTACTGTCAGCTGAAATGAACAGCTGTGTTTCTGTTGTACTGTGATTGTAAAATATTGTTCATATAGACAGATTTATTTTTATATTAACATGTACATGTGTATATATAAAATATTGAAACTTTTGTTTGTTTTGTGGAAAGATATAACATTTTAAATTAAAACCCATCAACTTGACACTGTGTCCTTCCTTGGAAATGCATGAGAACTGTTCTACAAGAGAAATGAGGAAGTTAAACATCCTTTGTTTTTATGTCACTGAGGAGAAGTGTTTGTAACTTCAGAATTTGTACACTGTTTTCCGTCAGCTGAGTTCTCTGGAATTTCCTGAACAGGAAGGGCCATTCAGATTAAATTGGCAACGCTGAAAGTTCCCAGACTTCCTGAATTCCCAAAATAAGGAACGTTGTGAAATTACACAATGCTGCTTTATGAAGATTAGTCAACAGCTTGATCGCAGGGAACTTTTTGAGATTACATTCCTAGAAAGTGCCCCCAACACTGATGTTCTTGGTAAAGGGTGTAGTGTCCATTTAGCATGTTATTTGAACATTGTTTACAACTCTGATCTTGAGCTTATATTAACACGGAACTTACATTTTCACATCCTTCACTAGCATGGTTTATATATTCCCAGTGTTTGTAATTTAAAATCACATTCAAACCAACAAAGTGAAGTGAAACTCCTTGAAAATTTCCACAAACTTTCACAAGTCATGCAGTTCAACTCACTGTCACACTTTGCTTTCGTCTTGCTCTTTACAGTAAAGGAGAGTCAAGAAGTGTATGTGGTTTTCTTGATTTGAATACAAACCTGAGATCTTTAAAGGGAATCCACCCTCACCTTAACCCTGCTTATTTCCAACGTTAATCCGGACTGCACGCCTTTTTGATTTTGAGATACCGTTGTGCATCTTCAGTCCCTGAGACACCTCTTGAAAAGTTCCATGCTAATGATGTAGTCATAGCGCTCGCTTTCTGAGGAGTCTGGTTAGGACACGTAGGGCCCTTGACAGCTCCTGTATTTGCAGGAGAATACTCATATGATTCAGCCAGATCCGAGAAATGACATCAGGCCGGCACTCGGAAAATCAGATTTTTTTTTGCTGTCTCTCTGAAGTGCTGCAGCACTACAGCTATGTCTGGAGGGGATTCTTAAGAGAGAGTTTAGGAAATGCTAGTTACATCTTTTAAGAGAGTGGGAGAAAAGCAGACAGGTGCTGACTTACACCGCATCCCATGAATGAAGGTGACTGAAGGAATAAATGCTTTCCCATAAATGAAGGAACAAAACCTTCCTGTTGATTGAAAAGCTTTCCCATAAATGAAGGAACAAAACCTTCCTGTTGCAGGGGATTTACTGATTCTCAAAAGTTGAAATATTCAAAAGCATACGGGCTCAAACAATTCTCAAAAGAGAACTTATATAAAATATATATATATATATGATATGTGAGTTGTATATATATATATATATATATATATATATAAATTGTTAATAAAGAATGGTAATAATGTATATAATATATAATTTGTAAATGAAAAAGGTATTGCATATACAAAAATACCAGAGAGAGGCATTTTCACTAAACTTAAATCTGACTTACTTAAAAAAAGAAAAAATTAAACACTGTTTTCCAAAACAATTTTTTTTATTGTACTGTTGCAAGAAAAAGCTACATAAACAGCAAAAAACATCAGTTGACCTGAATATTGGTGACATAATTGTAATTCTCAGACTTTTTTTGTCACAGGGTAAGACTGGTGCAGATCTTCTCAATCCCGTTCAGTAAGGGCCATGAGGTGGATGTCAATCTCCGACTCTGACAAAATTCTGGAAAATATAGAAATATACATAACTACCAAAATGAACATCATAACTGTACTCAATCATTTTACACAACAAATGACCACTAAAGGTTACATGACCTAGTGGTTTGAAAAGCTTGGGGTCAGTAAGATTTTTTTATTGTTTCTTATGATCATCAATGCTGCATTTAAAAAAAATGCTTTTTAATATATTTTAAAATGTAATTTATTGTCAAATTTCAGCCATACTCAGATCTTCACAATCCTTAGAAATATTTTATGCTTATTTGGTGCTGAAAAAAACATAATATTTTTTCTGTTAATATTTTATTTTTTTTTTTTTAATATATATATATATATTTTTTTTGGATTTGATGAATAAAAAGATTAAAAGAACAGCATTTATTTAAAATGCAAATCTTTCATAACATTATAAATACGTTTACTGTCACTTAAAATTAATTTAATTTGCCCTTTCTTATCAATTTCTTACTGACCCCAAAAGTTGAACCTGTACTGCGTGTCGATAGAAAGAAAGTGTCAGCCTAGTAGTATTATTAACTCCGAGTGCCAAGTGGGGATTTTTATCAGTTTATAGAGAATGGTTTGGTGGTTGACATACAGGACATATGTAAATGATATGTAGTGATATGTAAATATTACATCCTGTTCGATTTAAAAGGTACAAACACACCTGAACTTGGGCTCCTCTGTGGTAACAACCCCGATCTCCAGCTCTGAAGGCTTGAAGTCGATGGCCAGAACGGTAGCCAGGCAACTTATTGCAGTCTGTGGGGATGAAAAGTGCACAAAAGAACTCAGTGTAGGAGGATACAAGCACAACAAAGGGTATTCATTCTATTTGGGGTGATCATATCATACCTCTACTGTTTGGTTAAAGGTCCAATCCAATTTCTTCTTCACTTTTTTCTCCAGGAAGCTGGTGGCTTCTGTTTGTTTCACCCCTGCAGCAGTGGCCTTGAAGCCGCAGTAGTAACCTGCAGGATCGCATTTATAGACCTGCGGCCCCAGCTCCTCATCCACACCAACCACAATCATACCTGACAGATTAGAACAATACACATTACTGACAAGCCTGCCTTCACATTGATGCCACATACACATATAACATTCCTTAATATGGAATTCTGATATGGACAGAATTATCTACTACTATGTATTTTCTTATTCGGCTTGTAGTATTATAATGTGTGCATCATTTTTCTATGCCTAAAATACATGGATTTCTAAATTTACCAAAATGTTACATATACAACCGGAGAACACAATGTAATGTTTTAGACTTGACATTTATTTGAAATAAATCTTTTGTAATATTCTTAATGTCTTTACTGTCACTTTTAATCAATTTAATGCATCCCTAATAAATGAAATGACTAATTTCTTTAAAAAAAATCTTACTGACTACATTTGAACGGTAGCGTATAGTCTAAAAGTACTAGCCTAGGACTGCTAACTGGTGGTATCAAGAGGGGATTTTTTACCGTTTATCGAGTATGGTTTGGTGGTTGACATACAGGACATGTAA
The DNA here is from genome assembly GCA_027422405.1 of Ptychobarbus kaznakovi. Taxonomy (NCBI): domain Eukaryota; kingdom Metazoa; phylum Chordata; class Actinopteri; order Cypriniformes; family Cyprinidae; genus Ptychobarbus; species Ptychobarbus kaznakovi. The sequence goes on along the minus strand of CM049806.1, from coordinate 22,699,700 downwards.
ATAGATGTATGTAAATGTTATGTAATGATATGCAAATGTTATATCACACAGTGCAATGTGTTAGACTTAATGTTAGAAACTGTCTATTTCTATGCTCATTATACCATTGGCCTATTAAAAGTTTAGGTATTTTACACACACATATTGGATTAAACATAGCAAAAATGTATATTTGAGATGATAACTGTGCATCTCTTGCTGCAAGGTCACATGATAACATTTGAACAAAACTACACTTTAAATAATTACTGTTGCATATGACAGATTGTTTCACAATCCACAGTATATACTGGATATGTAGTTAATGAATTGAATCAAATGACTTGAGCTGAATAATTACATTTTATGAATTTTGCAAACTTGACACTGTTATTGAACTAATCTGAATCAACACTGAACTAAACTGAGCTGAAAAATGATTGTCTGCCGAAGAGCTGAATCAAATTCATTCATAATTGATGAACTTTGCAACATTAGCATTAACTTAACTAAACTGAATTAACAGTGACCTGACTTCAAACTGAATATTGATACTATTCGTCTTTTATAGAACTGCTTGTGAAATAAATTCAGTTCACTGCTATTAAACTAAAATGAATCAACACTGAACTATATTGAGCTGAAAACATTAGTCTTCTGTAGAGCTGGTTTTTAGCTGAATCAAATTCATTCATAATTGATGAACTTTGGAACAGTCATTGAACTGAATCAACATTGACTCGCTGAATATTGATACTGCTTATAGCTAAATTGAATTTTTTTCATAATTTATTAATCCTGCCACCTTAACACTGTTATTTACCAAAACTGATCTGAATTACAACACTGTTGTCTTCTGTATAGCTGCTTTGAGCTGAAATGGAACTCATTCAATAATTGATTAATTTTGTGAGTTATTTCCTGTTTATTTCTGCTAATGCTGGGAACACACCACAAGATAATCAGGCTGATCTGGGGCTGATTTCTCCCCTTCCGACAATCCTAGGTAATGTCCCGATTATCTTGGTGGATCTAAAGATAATCTTATCAGATTTTTCTGTGGTGTGAGGTGTGTTAAGAGTAACTGAATCCGCTCGGAAGAACATCGGAGGCGCCCTGATCGCGAATCGTAAATATTCAACATGTTGAATATTTACGATCAGAAATCCTGCTGTGTGGGGGGAACCCCGAGGACAATGTGCAGATTATCACGTGTAACTAAACCATAACCAATCAGAAAGCGAGCTGACGGAAGCATAACAAACGCAGTCATGGCGCAGCACAAAAGGATTTGGACACTATCATCGCAATTTCTTCCTGCCATTACCAAAGCCATTACTTTAAAGCCTTAAATCTATTCTTTGAATAATTTGTAATTATTTATACTTGTTTATGGAAATTTAATTTTCTTGTTGCTTTTCTTTTTTTATTTGATCTAATTTATTTATTATTGTATTTGATGCAGGTTATATGTTGTTGCCCTTGTATGTTCTTTGTTCTAAAATAAAATAAATCTTGTTTATTCTTAAGTCTCGAGAGATTATGCGAGATTTCCAGTGTTCACAGTCCGGACTCTGGTTGAAAATCTGTTGGTGTGTGGTGTGCTGTCTTCATCACATCGCGGCACACCACACACTATAGGAGCAAAACGGTTAAATCTAGGATTTTTTGGTCCTCATGTGTGTGGTCTCTCACATTTTGAAGATCTTATAAGATATTAAAAATCTTTTAGTGAGTACCCAGCATAAGCTGTATAGTGTATAAACATCTATAGAAATAAATGTGACTTTTCCATTGACACCGCCCTGAATCAGACCGTACACTTACAGCAGCCCAGTGGCCTCATCTCTGCGTTCTGCGTGTACACCTGTGAGATGTCTGCAATGCGCTTGCACAGCATGTCTACTGGGATCTCATAGCCGTATTTATACTTCCAGTTAGCAGCTTCGTATCGGGCCCTCTGCACCTGCGACCTGCTGTCAGCTTCACAGAGAAACATAATACATCACATGTGGTGTAAAATAATACATAGTTTTACATTTCACCACACAACAGAGCCAAAGGAGATATTCTAAAATTCACTTGAGCTGGACAATTGCTGAGATGAGTTTACCTGTCATGCCAGACATCACACAGCCAATGTTTTCTGTTATTCTGAATAAATGAGTGACAGTAGACTCATCGAGAAGCTTATCCTGAGTGATTAAAAGAGGAAAACTTAATAAGTGCATGCACAAATATTGATCATACAAATACCATTGACATTTTTTGCATAGTTAAATTGAAAACAAATTGAGTTTATATTTAACAGTATGGTTGAGAAACTTACTGGAACTTTCTTTTGAGTAATAACAACCGCACAGTCTTTCCCTCGAACAGCTACTGATGTAAGACCTCCCTGATTAATGGCCTTGAATGCATATTCTGTGGGAAATAAAACGAACATGTTAACTATGATCAGAAATTGATCATATAATGCAAAAATTGTAAGCCACTCAATTTTGACAACCAAGTGTTTCTTTATTTTATTAATATACAAGAGAATATCCAACCCATACATAAAATATTTTACTATTATGTAATTTAATTTTGTATTACCTTTAAAATATATAAATGTGCAATAAAGAATATAAGGGTGAAAATAATTCATAAAATGTAGTGACATGTAAAAGACAAAACCAATGAGCTGCTCAAGTAAACGTGAACAATCTCTGCATGCATAATATTCACAATTATAAACATGAAACCGAAAGTGCTTTTATCCATACTGTTATAAACAATGACTTCAGATGGATCTGTCATGTAACCTAAAACTGAAACATACGAGAACAAATTAATGTGTCAAAACGCTACTTAATTTGAGCAAAATATTCCGCTCATGCTTTTCTGCATCTGTTTTAATCAAATTAATGTGTAATGCTGCCATAAACCCATAAACCTGAGCAAGAAAAAGTGCAGAAGGATCTGGTGCAAAATGACTGGGCATTTATTCTTTCGAATAAATAAAGACACACTTTCATCGATACGCACCGACTTGATAGAGTCTCCCCTCAGGAGAAAAGATGGTGATATGTCGATCAAACCCTGCGCTCGAGCCTCGGGACATAATGCGAGAGATTTACTGTTTAATATTGAAGTTTGTAAACAGATCTAACCACACGGCTCTGCTGTACACCGGAAATGATAACACTGGCTCCGGCGTTCATATCCGGGTGAGATGGCGTGACGCGTCGCACTCAAATGGTTTAAACGGGCCCTTGTATAAGAACTTAAGCACGGTAAAAAGCACTTGTAGTTAACAAGAACAGTTTTATTTTGGGATATAGTTTATGTTTGTATAATACAAACCTTCTGCAAAGAGTACACTATTTACAATACGCTGTTCATTACATTGTGTTTTATTATATTAGTCGTGTAATAATGGATTGTGTAATAGTATATTTCATTTAATAGGTAATGAATAATTATTAACATTGAGAATGAATGTTAATTAACGGATTATATTGATGTATTTGACACGTATGGTTTTTATGGTAAGGTAAAAATATCCAAATCCAAATGTTGCCCCTTAATGAGTTCAGTTAATTTCTGTCATCATGAGTATATTTTCATAAGGGAGTGTAAACTTCTAAATGCAGAATTGGTTTAGTCAATCTTTGAAATATTATGCAAAACAAGGATTTGTGCTTTGATCTTTGGTCCAAGGAGATGTCAAATTTGCGACACTCCAAATTTGTGCTGCTAGCTAGCAATAATTCATGCAAATACTTTACATAATAGCAATGTCTTTTATGAGTGCTAATATGAGCAAGGTAAACACAGGTATCTCTAAATTAATCGCGATTAATGGCATCCAAAATAAAAGTTTTGGGTTACATAATATATGTGTGCGACTGTGCATATATTTATTATATATTTATAAATACACATGTATATATTTTGAAAATATTTACATGCATGTATGTATATTCATATAATTAATAAATATATTTAATATAAACATAACATACATACATGCATGTGTGTGTATTTATATATACATAATAAATATACACAGTACGCACACATATATTATATACACAAAACTTTATTTTGAATGCGATTAATCACGGTTTGACAACACTAGTAAAGAGCACCAAAAACATGTTTTATTACTATTTATAATTTGCCACCACTTGACAGTTATGAAAAACACTTGAAAACACAGCAAATTCTCAGTTAAAATCTACCTTTATAATATTGCTGAACCTTGTCTTAATGTGTACCATTAACTAGAAACCTACATGGTTAACCTATGCTAGTGGAAAATAAACATTTATGCAACTGAACTTTAGACTCATAGCCTTATAGTTAAAGATATAGCCCTTGTGACTCAAAAATAATGATTTTATACAAGAAGCAGTCAACATTACATTACCTACAACTGTGCCTGTTATAAAATAATATAAACGTAGATGTGCAATAAACGAAACAGAAACTGACTATTTATATAGCAGATCTTACAGAAGAAAAGTCTTATTAATATTATAAATGATATATATTGTGTCATAAGCCTTATATAAGCGGTAGAGGAAACACAATTGGACATTTTGCAAAGCATTATTTATTTGATATTCCTCAACAAGCACGCTAGTAGTAACTCCAGCCTCAATGTTCTTGAGTGAGGCAGAGCCATTTCTGAGGAACTTCACATGTGGCTCTATCTCCTCTATTTTCATCATAAGGAATGTGCCAGGAGCTTCCAGACGTCTGAATGATGGTGTCATAAGCCGAGATCCTCTGAAAAACACAGAGCAAAGCCAACAGTCATCCTAATAATCCTGCTTATATAAGATGTCTCCATTCATAAACCTACCTGAAACCGAACTCTTTTTCCTGGGACGTAATGACTGATCACCAACTGATGGCCACGTTGCCACTTGAAGAAGAGGCGTCTGGTTGTGCTGTCTGACAAGCAGGCTTTGTGATCTCTCATTAGATCACGACTAACAAAGTTGCAGTGAACGCCAGAGTGCAAAGCAGCATACAGCAGAAATGGGTCATCCTCAGATCTGTGGCAGCCATTCAAGAAAATCAGTCAAAAATACCTTTCATACTTGGTGAATTAAATCATTATGGGTTTATCTTGACTTGCGCAGAGAAGGAAAGTAATCGGTACATGAGTCACTAACACATTACAAAACTGTTACAACACAGTGAGGTCACACACGCACGCACACACACACACACACACACACACACATACACACACACCACACACACACACACACACACACACACACACACACACACACACACACACACACACACACACACACACACACACACACACACACACACACACACACACACACACACACACACACACACACACACACACACAGCTCAAATGTTAGTATTTTGTATGTTTTTGAAATAAGTCTTATGCTCACCAAGATACAATAAAAATACAGTAATAAAAACCGTAAAAGCATTAATGTGAAATATTACAATTTATAAGAATTGTTTTCTGTATGATGATATTTTAGTCGTAATTCATGTTATTCCTGCCTCACATGATTCTTCAGAAATCATTTTAATATGCTGATTTGGTGTTCAATTATTAATAATGTAACATCTTTATGCTGCAGACCTTATAATGAATGAAAACAAATAACAGCTGCAACAGTTTTGTATTGTGTCTTTATCAGTTTTTTTGATCAAATCAGCATATCTGAATGATGTCATCATAGGAATAAGTTGTATTTTAAAATGTATTAAAACAGTTTTTGTAACAATATTACTGTTTTTACTGTAGGTTTGATCAAATAAATGCAGCCTTGGTGACCATAAGAGACTTCTTTTAAAAACAGAATATTAATTATTCCAAACATCTGTCCAGTAGCACAACAAATGCTGCTAAACATGATACTCTTCTTCCAGATTAAACTATTTTCATCAATACCAACCAATATTGCATGAATTGTTTCAGTGAATTATGGGATTGTTGTCTCCACAAAGCACCTAATTTTACCATAAACGGCAGCATAATCAAGTCACCAATGTTTTAGAACAGCCTTCGTGTTTTAATGTGATCCCTTAAAATGCAGCCTACGTAGGCAGCTCACTAGGTTATGGAACAGCGTGTGTGGTATGTGATTGAGGAACGTGGGGTCATACTAACATGTTCTCAGTGAAGAAGCAGTGGGCTTTCTGCTTGATCTTGTTCATGTTTTGTCTGTCCCAGTTCCGGGAAGGTTGTAGCATGTGCTTCCTGCCAAGGACCAGGATGTTCAGACCCTGCTGTTCCAGCTCCGATACGACTGCAAGCAACTGCGGAGATAATTCACACTCTCAGTGGCCTTTATCATTTCTATTTAGATATGAATGAGGTTATTCGTGATTATTTTGAATGAATGAGAGACCTCAGTTCATTCAGATTGTTTTCTATGAAATGAGCTGCAACTCATGATTTTTTTGGAGGAATTTCCCTTGGCTTTAAAGATGAATTTGGGACCTTTAGCAGGTCAGCTGTAGGGAAATTATTCTTGCTCACATTGTTTTAACCTACTTCTGTACCACCCACTCACGCACACAGCAAGAGGGGGAGTTTCCTGATTACACAGGAAGTTGTTTTTCCAATACCCCCTATACAAAGTGCAGGCAGTAAAGGTTACAACTGCTTGCTAAAAATATCCCAGGGTCTTTGTATGTAGATGTTCAGATTTAGCCCCCATACTTGCATGAACTATTCATAAGACAGGCCTAATTATTTTGAATATAGTGTGTAGGTATTTGTTTTTCTTACTCTTACTTCCAGGAGTTACACAATTCTATTTTAACTAGCACCAGGAAGTTATGACTAATTATCATTTCATTTTTAGATGGATTATCATCATTTTTTTTATATTGACTATGTAAATGAGTAGACAAGCAAGAACTGTAGTGCATAATAATAATAATTAAATTGTAAGTAATTATATTTCTTAATATTAGGTATTATATTAAATAATATAAATAAAAAAAAAGTAATAATAAAATACTATTCTTTAAAGATTAATTTTCCAGCAAAAAGTGTTCTAAGTTTGTTAGAAAACAATGCAGTTATTATGAAAAGTTATATCTGAAAAATAGTTAAACTGTATCCATATTTTTGTTGTAATAATAGTATATACACATGCACATACATGTATACATACAAAAAAAATGTGTGTGTGTGTGTGCACACATATGCATGCATAACACTGTTGCATAAACCAACGGCATTACCTTTCTAAATATATTCCTCATTAAAATGAGATTACTGTAATGTGATCTATAGTTTGAATATGCAAAGCGAGTCCCAAAGAATTCCAGTTGATCTATTTATCCTTCATTTAGCTATTTCAGACATGAGGAAGTGCTAAATGTGGAATTACAGGTGTGATCATTTTCAGCTAATTCATGATAAGGAAGTGAACGGTGAGCCACAGAAGGGCTGGTTCACTCTGGAAAGCACCGTACACACTGTATACTGTAGTGCCCTGTTTTACAATCCACCCTTAACCTCTGCCTATAGTCACCTTTGCTTTAGAATTTCTAGATAATGAGATGCACTTCCTTCCAACATGTTAGTCTTGTAAATGTACTATCACTTTCTTGCATACAGTCTGGTTACTTCGCCTGTAAACAAATCATATAGGCTTACTTTGGCCATAAGTTCACATAAGCTTTCATTTTCACACCATGCTCAGACTGTGCAGACAAATCCGGTTAATACTAGCATGTCAATGAAGGTGCCAGTTAGCGAGGAAGTGGGGTAAATGCTACCACCAAAAATAAACTTGACCACAAAAGGCACATGTGTGACTTAAAATACAGGGTTAGTCATAGCAAAATGAGTGTAAAATCCCCTGCCTCCCTGTACAATTACTGTGTTAATAATGTGTGACGTTCAGATGGAAGCCATGGATGAGTGTGCACAAAGCAAAAGGATCTGGTCGAAGGTCAAGGGAGTTTGTATTTAATGTCACGTGAACAATTAAGTGTTATCATATCTGTTGAACAAGACACTACAGGAATAAAACAGGTTTTTTGAATGCACTGGTCAATTTTTTTGATTTTGGGCTATTTTGCCTCCATAATTTGTCCTCTTTCAGTCTAGTGGAAAGAAAATATGTTAAATACATATTTAAGTGTTTTTTTTTTTTACACTTTATCTATTTGTGTATGTAGATTTCAATGAAAGTACATTGTGTTTAAAGGCCGTTTTCTTTAAATGAGTTTCTTCTCATGCACCAAGCGAGAAATCTTCTGTAGCACTTATTTACAGCAAACTTACTAGATTTATTCCCATCAGCAGTATATTCTGAAGGATTTTACTGAGGAAATTATTCATGTTTCATGATTTATAATATACATTCTAAAAACATGGGGATTTGTTTCGCGCTGTTGACAGTGTTTGCTGTCTATTGAAGCCCGTTTCCGCCACTGAATAAAAAAATTAAAAAATTAATTGCAAGTTTTTATCTCACAATTCTGACTTTTATCAGAATTTTTATTATGCAATTCTGAGAAAAAAAAACTGAATTGTGAGATGTAAACTCGCAATTGCGCAAAAAAAGGTTAGAATTGTGAGATAAAAACTTGCAAATTTTTTTATACACTAGCTGGTGGGAACAGGCTATCATAATTTTCTGATTTACAGAATGATAAAAGTAGATATCCAAAATCCCCTCTGTAAAACCTACAATATGTCAACAAAATAAGACAAAAAGTTTGAAAAATTTTCAAGTAATACAAAGCAACTGTGATTACTTAACTGGGGAAGTATGGTGATTTATGCTCTTAAAAATTAAGGTTATCAAATGGTCCTTTTGGAGAACCTTTCCATTGCACAAAAGGCTCTTTGTAGTCTAAAAAGTTTATTTAGACTATAAAATGGTAGTTAAAATGTTTATTGACCTGTGGTATCTTGCCTTAAATGGATAGTTCATCCAAGAATTAAAACTCTGTCATAATTTACTCACCTGTACGAGTTTCAAAAGATGATATTTTGAAGAATTTTGGTAACCAAAGAGTTTGTAGTAGCCACTGACTGGATAAAAATACTATGGAAGTCAATGGCTACCGCCAATTTTTTGGTCACCAACAACTTTAAAATACATTATTTTGTGCTCAATAGATGAAAGAAACTCATACAGGTTTGGAACAAGTGGAGGGTGAGGAAATTATGAAATATTTTTTATTTTTGGAAGAGCTGTCTCTTTAATGTTGGTCAATGGTCCTAGGCCATTGATAGTCATTGAAAAGTCATTGGTTGTCGGTTAATGGGTGGTTAAAGACTAGATGGGCGGGTGTGGGTATTTATCTAAAAATATTAGCCTATTTGTTGGCAAAAAAATCCCTTAGGTATTATTATAATGGAGCATAACCAAATGTAAAGCCACTTCTGTCTGGGACTGACACCACCTTGTAGGAGGGAGGATGTGTAACACGTTCTAACATTACATAGACATTGAAATTTACCTAATTTTTCATTTGAGTAACTGTGGGTTTCATGGGTTTGGGGGTCTTTCGGGTTGGAAACTATGAGAAATTGGGGCTGTTCCCTAAAGCTGTTCTGCTGCATTAAAAGTAACCATGCTTAGCATTGCCCTCTGGTGGAACCTCTGCCACTCACGTCACTTTTTATGTGCTTTTATTTGAATGCCGACTAGTTGAACACTATAGCATGAAGGTGAACAAACATATTTATGTCAATTTTTCCAGCTTTAAATCAGAGTAGGTTCACTGTCTAGCAGACAAACCAGGCCTGTCTTGGAACGTCCAAGCAGTGAAGTTATCATCACTTACCGTCTCAGAGTGGGTGGCCTTGGGTGTAGTGTTAGCCACATTAAGACCATCAACGACAATATCAAAGGGAGGTCTCTGATTCACGAAACTCTTAAAGCTTTTAAGCTCCTGTACAAAACACAAACAATCGTGTTATTCTCAAATGGTGATACAGTTAATATAGTCGAATTGTGACTATATGCATTGCAAAAACAAAACACAATTTTGCAATTTAGATATATAGTCAAACATTGCCGTATTTCCATGGTGTTCTGATGCTAAAACTAGTCAGTTTAAAACTCCATGCACAAAAAACTAAAGGCAGCAAAGATGCAACATCATGCACTATATAACCGTCCTTCAGTTTTTTTCAACTAAAGGAACAGACGGTTGCCTGGATGTTTGGGGGTCTTCTATGTATATTTCCTCAATTTGGTGTTGTGCAGCATATTGCACAAGAGAAGAGCAACCAGTGTTGCACAAGACAGAGAGGACAGCTGAAAACATTACAGTTAGTTCTTAGAATGGACAGAATGAATATCAAACCAGTGTTTGTATTGTTAACTACAACTATTAAAAACATTAAAATATATGAAATAAAATGTAAACATTAGATGACAAACTTACTCTTAAATGGAAATGATAAATGCTGTATGAACAACAAACTAAAATAAAATGTTTTAAGCACATTCAATAACATTTAAACAAATACATTTAAGTTGAAGTACTAAAATTACATCTAAATTTAAAATGAATAAAATACTAAATAAAATATAAAAATAAATTTAATTTAATATTTTTTAAAAACTAATACCAATTAAAAAGCACAAAAATTACAAAAATATACAAATAAAAGTTAATATTTTTTTTTATAAATGTCATAGTATATAAAAATACTATCAAAGCAAGCAGAGGAGGATTGCATACATTAAATTAGGATTTTAGCTTTCTGAAACAGCTGAAAAAAAAAATATATATTTTTGCATTTCCGTTCGGTGATGCTAGTGCACAGAAATTACACGTCACCTTTAAACTCAAGATTATTGTTTCTGGAAAATCACGAGGCCCGGCGGGGGACATTTATAGCAAACCAGATATCGTTGCAAGTGATCCTGCCTGAAACTCATGAAACTACATATCAGATTAAGTAAAGAGCTGAGATATGTGCAGTCATGAACGTACAGGAAGTATAAGAGCAAAACATGCAACTGTGAGATAAAGCAGTGTGATCACAGATACTCTGACAAGAACTGGCCAAGATCTGAACATAATACAATCTTTCTGTCAGAACATTGTACAAAAACAACTTTTGTTGAACTGAATTTAATTCATTCCAGGACAGTTAAAAAAAATGTTTGACTTTTCCTATCTGTCTTAAGGGATATTTAAGCATCTGTTACAGCATACAATAGAGCTTCAAACAGAACTTGACCACACCTGGCTCACCTTCAAAAGCGTGATCAGGTTGTGTTTAGCTGAATAACACAAGAGCATATGGGCCCTTGAATAGCAGGGACAAAAAAAGCTAGAACTTCCTCCTTCTTTGTTTGTTGTTTAAGAAGAGGTTGAAATACCTCCTGAATTGTCCTTGTCAAAACATGTAAACAAAACAAGGGAATTTCCAGCCGGATTGGGGCCAGGTCACTCCCTCGCCTGTCTGTCCTCGGGCCACAGCGCAGCAAATGACTTTTGATTTATTAACTTTAGCTTCATAGCAAAGTGTGATAGCTTAGTCATGCACACTCATGCTTACAGTTCATCAGTGTTGAACAAAGTTAATACACATTTACCCTGATTAAATATTACATAAGTAAAAGTACTACCACGTCCCAAAATAAATTAACTTTGTGGATGCAGACATATAATACACAATTAAGCAAGCAATAATTACAATTAAGCAAGCAATAATGTTGCATATGAATTCTTAACTCAAGATTTGCTCTTACATGATCATTGAATCAGTCGGCAACTTACTGAAATAAAATAAGCTGAAGTACTAAAATAAAAAATAGACAAATAAAAATGCCAAAAGCACATAAAATTTAAAATATACAAATTTATATATATATATATATATATATATATATATATATATGAATATTGAAAATATACAAATAATTCGAAAATTTATAAAATAGTATGATTTTCATATTTTGAAATGATTTTCAAAATGATTGCTAGTAGATTTAAAAAATAATTACAAAGAAATGGCAAGTAACTGATTTAAAAAAAATGATTATATATATATAATTTGTCACATACACAATTATACAGAGTATAACCAGCAGTGAAATTTGTGCTCTACAGTTAACCCATCCAAGTGCACAAGCACCTGGAGCCAACGCTGCGGCGCCCGGGGAGCAGTTGGGGGTTCGGTGCCTTGCTCAAGGGTCTCACCTCAGTCGTGGACAATTTCAGCCGGAGCCGAGATTTGAACCCACAACCTCAGGTTACAAGTCCGACGCTCTATCCATTAAGCCACGACTGCCCACACAATTTAAACAACATTGTGAGGTAAAAAGACTGAAATAGCATTTAAAACGTATAGATAATTTTGTTTTAAAGAATAATTTACGGTGTATAAATAATTCTAAAATAACACTGAATCAGACCTTTTTAATTCACAAATGAATCATTCCATGGAATCTGTAAACCAGTTCAACAGGCACATTGATTCAAAAGAATGATTCATCTCAAATCACATGTCGTTTTCATTGTCTTCACTTCTAAATAACGAGCAATAGTATTTCTTCTGAAATGTAGTGAAGTATAAATACATTTATTATGCATTGAAATGCAGTCAAGTAAAGTTTTCCAAAATTAAAATTCTCCAATAAATTAAAGTTTCGTAATGGAGGAAAAAACTTTGTATCATTGTGTTGAGCAAATTGCAAACTTTGCAAGTTCTTCCTCAAAGTTGAGGAAACAACAATAACAATGTGGTGAAGTAAAGTCCAACAGCTAATACACAAGCCTCTGTGTTTAATACACACAACGCTGTATGTCAAAACCACAGGTATTCCTGGACTGTCAGGTGGCTGGAAACCAGCGCTTTCAGTTCTGCCTGAAGCGTGAGAATTTTTCCTTCTTAAATTCCCATCTCTGCTCCTTCAAAGCGCTAACATGCAAAAACAGAAGATTGCGACCCACATTTGAAAACAAGACTAAGTGCAGCTACTTTGCATGCAGGATAAAAAAAATCCTGTTAAGTATGTGTTAAGTAGCGTGTCTGTTAGTGGGTGAGAGGATGCATGACTGGGGGAGGGGTGAGCGCCTCAGAGAGAGGGGGGAAGGGGAGCTGGATATTTGGGGAATTCCTTTTTGGTTTTGGTGGGGGTTAGCAGTTGGCGATCAGTTGTTCAATTCTTAAAAAAATATTGCAACATTGAGTAGGGTTAGTACTCTCCGCATGGAACGAAATTAACCCAAACATGCAATTTCACCTGGTTTTAACTATGTGCCTGCAATAAGATGTTGACGACAAAGATCTAGCATTGTAAGTGCACTTTTATTGTGTTTTTGTTTCGCTCTGCATCCTCTCGTGGCCATGGAGAGGTTATGTTGAGTGGGAACAGGAACACCGGGGATTCCCCAATGGTGTCGAGAGGTCACGTGCATGCGGTACCAGCTCGCCGTGCAGAACTCTGTGTACCTACACAATGGGTGTGTCAGGAATACACACATTCAAAACAAGTCTATTTTCTTGGAATATATACAACAGCCCATGACAATTAAAACACGCTCCTTCAGCCTTGAGTGATTATTAACACAATGTGCACTTGCAAGCTTTTGCTTGAATCATTTAAAACAAATGAACAGCATTTCGTAAATCCTCAAAAGTGCCTGTTCTGTTTTGTTCAAAGCATGCATGAAATTCTGATAAAATGAAAGGCAGCCACGCACAAAATTGACAGAGAACAAAGAAATGAGATGAACTAGAGTACGTGAAAACCACACCGTTCCCCACGGCAGACATTAATGAAAAGGCATCTGCAAGTCCTGTACTTTTCATTATTACAAGCTTGCTGTTTTTAAAACGGGAAAAACAGGCTCCCCAAGAAAAACTGCAGGCCACTGAATGTAAGGAAACTAAAAAAGGGGCTTTTTTTGCTAATGGTTGATATGCTAATCTGGATATTATACTTAATTTATGATTTCTGAATGTGTGAACTGCATTAACTGAACGCCTTGGCCACATTTCAAATCCACTGACAATTTAAAATGTTAAAAAGGTGTTTTATAACACCAGCGTTTTAGGACTTATAGGTTTATATATATTAATAAACACAGACATGGAATATTTGTACTTTTCAAAATGAAACATTTTCACTTTATATAATACCAATCAATTTATTCCGCATTTAAATTTTTTTATTTAGTCATTTAGCAGAAGCTTTTATCCAAAGCGACTTACAAATGAGGACATTATAGAAGCAATCAAAACCAACAAAAGAGCAACAACATGCAAGTGCTATTACAAGTCCTGGTTAGCCTAACGCAGTACACGTAGGAATTTTTTTTTTTAAAGAAAATTAGTATATAGAAAAAAATGATGCACTAAATTGATCAAAAAGTGACAGCCCATTTCAAATAAATGCTGTTTTTTAACTTTGTATTCATCAAAGAATCATGAAACAAAACATCAGCAAATTAGCATATTATAATGATTTCTGAAGTGAAAATTCATCTTTGCCATCACAGGAATACATTACATTTTAAAATATCTTAAAATAGAAAACTTGTCTTAAATTTAATAATACATTTTCTTTTTGTAATAATACTTGAGACTTTTTCTAAAAAAAAAAAGTGTTGTTCAAAAGTAAAAATATTCCATGTAATCTTGCAATTACTATAAGGTCATTTATAATAACTATGCAATATTTTAAAGCTATTGTTTAAAACATTTAAAAGTTGTTTTGATGGAGGACACAGTTGTCATTGCTTGGCAAGTCACGTCAACCACCCAAAAGCACCACATTTTTTCCCTTTAAAGGCTAAATGTTTGTCTTGGGGTTGTTAAATGCTTCTGCAGAGTTTTGACTGGGGGTGTTTTAACAGTCTTGCACTGGTTTCACTTCATAAGTGCTGCTGCAGCGATGGCGGGGGGCAGGAGTCCATGCAGCGCTGCAGACAGACAGGGACTTTCCAGGGTCACTCATGTGAGAGGCTTTTGAGGGCTGAAATGTGAAAGCCCATTGTGTTGTGTTTAACGACAGCAAAAAGCACATAGGCAGTACATATGTTTCAGCATCAATTATGTGCATGACTAAATTAGAGATTGTTTATGGCTATACTGAGTACTTTGTTTTTCCAAGATGTACTGTATAAAATGTTCCTTTCTGAGACAGTGCTTGGAAACTGAACAGTTTCTGAACCGTGAGAACGGTCTTTGCAAACAAACATGACTGTTCTCTCTGGGAAATGGAATTTCAGAGGAGTTGCTTGCCTTGTGACCTTGTGTCTTCAGTTGGACTGCCTTCATGAGCTTTCTAAACGGGGACCCGACAGACACATGAAGGAACATGTGTTGGAAAGCCCCTGCATCATATCTAAATGTGGAGCTAGACAGGATCACATGCTTTTGACATCTATAGAACCCACGGCCTGAAAAAAGCAGCCCTCCGGACAACAACATCATCTAATTCAGGGGCAGACTCCATTTAAGACGGAGCTCAAAACTGCATGGAACATCTTCTAATTCTGGACGGCTACCAACTCGCCTATCATGAAGTTGCAGCCTATTTGGTGCAACACACAAAGTAGCTTGTTTTTAGTCTATGTGTCCTTAATGTTTTATCATTTTCAATGGGAAAATGATCTGAAAGCATTTAAAAATGAGGTAATGTTTAACATGGATAACACATGTAACATGTTGAATCTGTCATGTGGAAATGTAACTATAGGGTGTATAGGACGCTATCGCCATCTAGCGGAGTTAAACAGAATTAAAGCCTCAAACTTAAATAGACACATACAGGCACATTTCATAAAAGCACACTCGTGTCACCAAACAATCAAAAAGATAAAAAAAAAATTTGAATAAAGATTTTTCATGTTTTAAATCCTTTAAGATTATTTGTCCCCTCCCCGCCATCCTCCCCAAAACATGCATTCTTTGGTAAATACATTTTGTTAATAGATGTTATAACATTTTCACAATTCAAATAATTGATTGTGTTATTATAGTATTTATTAATGTTTTGAATTGCCTTTAATTTATATATTTCCCGTTATCATTGTAATTTTAGTTTACGACTTAGTAATTATTTTACGTGCTTTTATAACTGCTATTCTTTTCAAACATATTTTTATTTAGCTATAATTTATTTTTATTTCAGCTTTAGTTTTAGACATTTTAGTACTTAGGTTTATGTTTTTCATATAGTATTTATATCTAAATTTGTTTCAGCTTCAATTACAGAGAAATTACTATTATTAGTTTTAGTTAACTACTGGTATAACAACACAGGTTTAAAGTTTATTTTATCTATCTATCTATCTATCTATCTATCTATCTATCTATCTATCTATCTATCTATCTATCTATCTATCTATCTATCTATCTATCTATCATCTTTGGTAAATCTACTCTGGTAAAAGGCGGCTATAATGTTGGAGACAGACCTCTGGGGTGGTTTTCTTGAAGACGTCACTTCCTTCTATCACTTTCTTCATCACTTTGTCCTTCAGCTCAGCATACTCTTCCTCCGTCAATTGAATGGATTCAAGTGATGCCTTGCAATTTTTGCACTCTCCACTAAAACACAAGACAGTTCCACTCCAATAATCAGTTAAAAATAGTCTATTTTGACAATATTTTTGGCTAAAACTGAAAATTGAAATGAGTACCTGGGGGTCACGTATGAGAACTTCCCACTCCATTTCTGATCCGGTAAACTGTGCAGATGGAGAAAATAAAAGTTAAATTAAATATTTGCAATAATTTATACAATATATTTATATTATTTACATTTATGTAATATAATATAAGAATTACATTATTTCCATGTATATTTGTTCTAATATTTGACATTTACCTCTCAAACCAAGCTTTGACCGTTTGAATCAGCGGCTCCTCTGGGTAGATCTGATTATCTCTCATATATGACAGAACAGAAAAGAGTTTGTCCTCTTGTCCTCGCTGAGTGATGCTGCTCTGAAACAGGCACTGCCAGGTGTCCTGATTAGGTACGAGACCCAGTTCCAGGAGCTCATCGTACAGCATCCAGCTCGTCTCAGTGTCACCATGAAGCGCCGCCCCAGCGATGGCATCACTATAGTTACGAGGAGACGGCAGGAGGGCCTTTTTCATCCCCTCCAACTCCACAAGCGCCTCCCTCCAGCGTTCAGTTTGACTGAAACCTTTAATAAACAGGGACGAAGCTCCAGTGTCAAGAGTCTTAAAGCAAGTTTTCATGATGTCGTAAGTGTCAAACACCTCCGAGTGGTGGCCACCCGTGACACACAGCGTGAGGTATCTCAAAAGGAGTTCATAGGAAAGGGTGCCTTTGTCCTGAACCACGTAGGCCAAGAGAGATTTGGCGATGTTGATGTCTGCATTAGTTGTCAGCAGTCCTTCCATCATTTGTATCTCGAAGCGGTCAGGTTTGGAGGAACTCTCTTTGAACTTTGCCCATTCGGATGCGGCCAGCGGATGATCAGGAAGGGCAACTTTTACAGATCCTCTTCCTCTCGCAGGTGTATTATTTGACAGCTCTTCTGTATCCGCCTCAGCTCTCTTTTTCATATATTCAGCAGTTCTTTTGGCCGTTCCAGCTGTAAATACTGAATTGGGGAATGCAGGCCTCGTTCTGGGAGTGAACCCCTTTTCTTTGGTAACTTGGTTGAGTGATTGTTTGTCTCTTTTTGTACTGTAATATTGTGTGTGTGGATTTATTATAAACCTGACAGCGTGCATAATGTTTTGTTGTGGTAAACAAGCCAAAGCAGGCCGGAAATACAAGGGGTTGACAGCCCATGATGTCCAGAGATGCTTTATGCAAGTCCTTGATTTTGACACAACAAGAGATCCCATTTGCCTCCCAGTCTACTTTACTTTTCAGACTATGCGCTACTTTATAGTTGCTTTATGTAAAATGTATAATAAATGATTATTCTGTCTCAAAAGCTCATTGCTTTGAGAATTAAGGTCCGTTTTACTGTTCAGCATACATACACTAATACATTTAAGTAACTTTATAGAGATATATTAAATAGCATTTATATCTAAAACTAATAGATATAAATAATATTCAGCAAATTATCTTCTAAAGAAAGGTCCTTTTGTATTTAAAGCACACATTCGTCAGTTCTTCAGACCCATTAATATATCGCATTATTTTCTTTTGAACTCAGTTTTGTCAATAAAATCATCGGTAATTTAAACAAGAGCATCTAACTTACAGGATTTGGTCAAAAGTTCATGAATTCTGACCAGAAGGCAAGTACATGCCAGCGCGAGCACGAGCAGCCATTCACTCTCCTGTGTAGTCGCACTTCGATTACGTCACTCGTGCGCCTTTAGGTCACAGATGTAAACAGTTCATCAACCGCACAGGCTACTCAAACATACTACAATTGTTTAATAATTAGCCTTACTTTTGTTCGTTTAAAATATATTATGATCAAAAAAAGTTAAAAATGGCAAACGATAAAACCGCACATTGGAAAGATTTACTGCGGAAAAGACTCGCTTCCGCGAAACAAGGTAACGATAAGATGTTAGCTAATCAGGAATTATAGAGATTTTTTAACAAGATCAAGAAGCGATATTTTAAATAACATAACATTTATAAATTTGTATATGAATCTCCCAATCAACTGGTATAATCACGATAGAAAGCATTAAAAGTCGCTTAAGAAAATATACCGTGGTTTTACTATAGTAACACTAACTGTGGTAAATATTAGATTTAGTGGAAAGGTTGTAGATTTTTAGACGATACTAAATATTTTATATTAGGGGACAAAGAGATTAGGGATTAGTTACAACAAATATTACAGTTTGTTGTATAGAAACCATAGTAACCCTACCCATTGTGTGTAGTTCCTGTTATACAAAATCTGTTGAAAAATGAATATGATTTTACTGTAATTTATAAAAGTACTTCTAATGCGTATACCAGAATTCTACAAGTATCCTTTGGTCAAGTTTGGACAATTAAGCTTGACTTTATAAATTATGTATTTATTTAATTGTTATATTGTGATAAATGGAAACTTGGCTAATATGATTTCCATATGTAAAATCATAGTGAAACATTTGAAGCGTTACTTAAACGTTTAGTATATTATCTAATATATAATGGAGACATGAAAATGAATTGCATACAGTAGGAATGGTAATGAGGAGCCATCCATGGTTTTGCTAATAATTACTTTGATTTTAATACGAATATGAATAGTAAAATATGGAGGTCTGTACAGTGTGAATAATCATCATGTGTGTTAAAATCTTTCTTTGTATTGAACAGATGGCAGGACAGAGGAGGAGAAGAAAGCAGAGGAAACTGAATTGTTCACCAAGTATTATAGTGAATGGAAAGGAGGTGAAAAAGGAGATGACTCATTGAAACACATCCCACGCTTCTACTACAGGGTGAGCTGATCACGCTCTAATCAGGAAAGAGAACACAGTCATATCACATGTATTTGATCAAGTAATATTGTGAAATATTATTACAATTTGTTTTCTATTTTAATATATATCTTAAAATGTCATTTATTTCTGTGATGAAAACAAAATTTCAGTCTTCAGCGTCACATGATCCTTCAGAAATGCTCAAGAAACATTTCTTATTATCCCCTTTGAAAACAGTTGTTTTTTGGAAACAGTGATACCTTTTTTTAGGATTTTGTGATTAATGGAAAGTTCAAATAGCCAGCTTTTTTCTTTTCTTGTTTTAACATTATAAATGTCTTTACTGTCACTTTAATGCATCCTTGCTTAATAGAAGTATTAATTTCTTTAAAAATAATCTTACTGACCCCAAACTTTTGAATACTGTACGTATTGCCTTCTTAATCTTAACACTCCAATATTTCCTATCAGCTTCCTGCTGAAGATGAAGTCTTGCTGCAGAAGCTCAGAGAAGAATCGAGGGCAGTGTTTCTCCAGAGGAAAAGCCGGGAACTACTGGACAATGAAGAGTTACAAGTAAGAGAGCATTTTATTGGGCCTGTGTCCCAAACTAAACATTCATTATTCATTATAGTTATTAAATGTTTTTCTTTCCTACAGAACCTTTGGTTTCTTCTCGATAAGCATCAAGTGCCGCCCACGACCAGTGATGAGGCCATGATCAGTTATGAGCATTTCCTAAAGGTTGGAGAGAAAGCGGGCGCCAAATGCAAGTAAGTGCATCACAGAAAAGTGTATAGTGATCAATGATTTTCACTCGAAACCATGAGTATGACAGGCTGATAACTGTGTTCTAAGTCAATGTGATTCGTAGGTGGACAGCACTCGTGACTCACTGAGATGTTTGTTTCATAATCATTACACCCCATCAGGCTTTTCTTCACCGCCCGAGTCTACGCCAAACTACTTCATAATGATCCATATGGGAGGATATCAATTATGCAGTTCTTCAACTATGTCATGAGAAAAGGTATTGCATTCTCATCTTATGATGTAAGATAATTATGAGTCTAAATGACTCTGAACATATTAATAGAGATGTGTAGATGAATCACATGTTGCTCTGCTTTTCTTCTCTTGCAGTGTGGCTGCACCAGACCAGGATTGGTTTGAGTCTTTATGATGTAGCAGGTCAGGGTTATCTCCGTGAGTCTGTAAGTAATCTCATTTTAGAAACACAGGAAAAATCACAGTATCTTCCTACGAGTAAAGCTGTGTTGTTTCACCTAAAGACTTTCTTTCTGCAGGATTTGGAGAACTACATCCTCGAGTTAATTCCCACACTCCCCCAACTAGATGGCCTGGAGAAATCCTTCTACTCGTTTTATGTTTGCACTGCCGTCCGCAAATTCTTCTTCTTCCTTGATCCTCTACATACTGGTAATTCTCCTGTGGTTGTGCTGTTACAATTTGCCTTTTAATTTACGTCAAAGCACCTGCAGACATTATTTCGGTTTTACCCTGTGGATAAACTGGAATGAAAATAATCAATCTAATGTTTTGTACTTGCTCTGCAGGGAAGATAAAAATTCAGGACATTCTGGCTTGCAGTTTCTTGGATGACCTACTTGAGGTAACGTATAGATTCTCACTCAAGTGAAGCTTTATTACTAATATGAAAATATCTGTATACACTACCTTTAAAAATTCTGCTCATTCTGCTCAATAAATATTTATTTTGATAAAGGATACTTCATATTTTTGTGAAAAGTTTGCTATATTTTGGATTAATAGAAAGCATTTGTGACATTGTGCTAATCAGATGTATTCTTTTATAGCTTCGAGACGAGGATCTGTCCAAAGAGAGTCAGGAGTCTAACTGGTTCTCTGCACCTTCTGCTCTTCGAGTTTATGGTATGCCTGCAAAACACACTTAATCAGTGTTATATAAGTTAAATCTCATGTGTTAATCATCATATGTGCTGCTTACAGGTCAGTACCTCAACCTGGATAAGGACCACAATGGGATGCTCAGTAAGGAAGAGCTGTCTCGATATGGCACAGGAACTCTAACTAGTGTTTTCCTAGACCGCGTCTACCAGGAATGCTTAACCTATGATGGTGAAATGGTATAAACCTCTGCCTTAATTAATCATTTGCATTAGACTAAAAGTTAGATGAGAGAAAATCCCTTAAATGTAGTCTGCTGTCAAAATTATAGCTTTGTGGTGCTGTTATCAGATATACATGTAAACTACTGTTCAAAATCTTTTATGTTCACCAAGGCTGCATTTATTTGATCAAAAATACAGTAAAAATTGTGAAATATTATTAAATTTGAATAAAAATGTTTGCTACTTTAATATATTTGTAAATGTAATACATTCCAGTGATGGGAAAGCTGAATCTTCGACAGCTTTGATTTGGTCAAGAAGCATTTCTTATCATCAATGTTGAAAACAGTTGTGGAGCAGATGTGCTGCTTAATAATTTTGTGGAAACTGATTAATTTATAAAAAAGAAATCTTACTTAAATGTTAAACCTTTGTGTATTTTTGACTTTCAACATTAAAAAAAATAATTGAATGTTATGATGTTACTCTGGAAAAATACTTCACTTGAATACATCCAAGCAGACATTTACCACTCAAAATAGGCATATAATATTCTTATATGCATGGCATTTCAATATCTAAAAACGTAACCATATGATTTTTTAACACCCCCATTTAGGACTACAAGACCTATCTAGACTTTGTGCTGGCTCTAGAGAACAGGAAAGAGCCTGCGGCCCTGCAGTATATATTCAAACTGCTGGACATGGAAAACAAAGGCTACCTCAATGTATTTGTCCTCAACTACTTCTTCAGGGTAAGGAAACATTTTTAAATCAAGCAAAAATATGTTAGCTTTTATATAAATATGTATTTTATATATTTACACTAAGCACAAATTAACCCATCTGTGATATCAGGCCATTCAGGAACAAATGAAAATCCATGGTCAGGAGCCAGTTTCCTTCCAGGATGTTAAGGTAAATGGCCTTTATATAGTAATAAAGCAATCGATTAACATGAAGGGAAGTGGGTGTTTTGCATCAGGAAATGGTGATCATTTTTTTGTGTTTACAGGATGAAATCTTTGATATGGTGAAGCCTAAAGATCCGTATAAGATCACACTACAGGACCTGGTGAACAGCGGCCAGGGTGATACCGTCACTAGTATCCTCATCGACCTCAATGGCTTCTGGACTTACGAGAACCGCGAGATGCTGGTGGCTAATGACACTGACAGCAACACAGCTGATTTAGATGACTCATGACATCACATTCTGTTGCCGAGTCAACTTGTGCTATTGGACCAATTGAGCTACTCTGAACGAGGAAAACACTTCAGCCAAGAGGAATACACAGAATAGCTCATTTGTATATTGAACTGTTTACTAAGTAATATGTACAAAACAAACTGTATATATTTCACCTACATTATAGAAAGGTAGGTGTTTTCACCTACATAATACAAAAGTATTGTACACATAAATTACACACTCTTCAAAATGAAATGCTTTTTTTCTGTGCGTGTCAGAGGGGTGGACAAATTGAACTCAAATTTCATGGGTAAAGCACACATTTACATGCACACCAAAAATAATGTTCACATTCAAATATTTGGTTGCAAAAATAACTTCTTGAATGTTGTCGGCTCTGAAAGCGCTGACTTAAGAATGAGGGAATATTCCCATCTGACAGTTTACTCTATTTTCGACAACTCCTAGCATCACCAGTAACATAGACATGTCTAATATAAGTACTCACATTTTACAGCATTGTAAATGATTTGTAGTCCGTGCAGTTATTGTAGTGTTATAGTTAGTGGCTTATAGGTGTTTATAATTATTAAAATGTATAATGAATTGTTGTAGTGACTATGGAACATTATTTCCACCACTGAATTAAAAATATGTACATTTTCTGAAAAAAATGTGAGTGGTGCTTATTGTGGCAAAACTCGGCACTGGGCGGTTACTAGTCTTTTTATAATTTTTTTTAACAATTAGCTAGAATTTTTATAATGTTTTAATACATGGCTAATCACTATTCACTGCTGGCATGTGTAGCATGTTGGAAGTCCTGCTTGTGCTTACTAACATGAGTCAAAAGAGCCAAGTCCCATGTCCACACACTATTCTGATGCAGAGATATAGGTCTTGATAAACTGCCCTCTGATTGGTTGCTAATTATGACTTTTTATATTTAAAATTCTGACATTTTTCTCAGAATTGGGAGTTTATATATTGCAGTTGTGAGGTTTTCTTTAAATTCAGTTTAGGTGTCTAAAAAACAGAACTGCAAGATGTAAACTGAAAACTCAGAGAAAAATTCAGAATTTGAGGTAAATTTGCAAGTACTTTTTTATTATATATTTTAATTCCATGCCAGAAATAAGCTTCCATAGTTTTATGTATGGCTTGTGAAATTATTATTAAAACAAGCAGAACCATTGTCAGCTATTCATTAGCAATGTTACCTTCATGTAAACTTCCCCTCCAAAAAAAGAAACCTAGCACACCTTATGTCTAAGATCAATATGGTAAAAACCATCTAATATGCTCAATCAACTAAACAGTATTTTAGGAGGGAATGGGGGCAGGCACTTTATTAGCATCAGATGTAGCATGTGATTCCTGCTCCAGTTCAAAGGTCACATTCACAAAAGAGGCAGTTCCTTCTGGTTGCTCGATCTTTGGCTGCTGGCCCTCCTGATTGTGCTGCTCCTCAAAACGACGTTCTGCTTCCTCAGAGAGACGGTTCTCCTCCTCTTCTTCCTCCTCCTATAGATTACACATTATTAGGGTATCTGTTCAAATCTCTCAAAGCATGTGCAATAGTAATCGTACATGCTACCTCTGAGAATATTAGCTAATAAATGAAGGCTGTAGAATTATAATAGCGGTGTACATACATCTTTCTTCATCCTGTAGTACTCATCGATTGCATACTGATATTTTGGCGTTGTGATTCCCAGCAGTGAGGCCATTTTCTCTCCAAGATAGTCACAAACTGAAATATTTGGGTTGAAATGTTAATTTGGACTGTTTTTGTATGATTAAATGTCACAGGCTGAAAGAGTTTCATTACCTGAGATGGTTGAGGTAGCCACTCTCCACATATGGAACCAGACATATGGACCCCAGGTCAGCTTTGACTATAATCAGAGATGCAAAGTGATTAAGATGCTCAGATTATTAAAAAGAAGCAACTGAAACAACACTTATATTTAATGATTTGATGCAACTCACCATTTCCACTGTACTTAAAGTTTTCGCTTTCTCTGGTTCTTCTTCCTCCTCTTCATCTGTACTGTACTCTTCCATGGTTTCACCAGACGCAAAGTAGATTGTTCTGCGAGGAATCTTTGGCTTCTTTTTGCCCAGATCTCCAAGTTCCACACTTTCAAACTCCTTCACCACTGTAGAACTCTAAACCAGCAGATAAATGTCTACATTTAAATTGAATTGACCAAGAACACTACACACTGTTACAGAGAGGTAGACAGGCCTACATAAACTACATTATACGAACTTAATATTATATTACACTAGCATTGTGTAAATCAAATTAGATAGACTTCCGTAAATCACATTATTATATATCATTAATATTATATTTATTACATATTTATATCTTACATTATGTGTATTATCAAACTAGTTTAATCGCCAGCTTAAGATGTAACGTTAACGAACAAGGAAGTAGAATGATATACCTCGACTGTTGTCTACAACAAAACAAAGTAATTCCATGACCTCACTTATTATATTTAAAAACGACTTTACCTTTTCTGCGTCCATAGTTTGTCCCAGAGACACGTTAACGTTTGTGAGGTACAGTGACAGTTCAGCCATGTCTTCAGTCCTTTCTGTTGCTTTCTTCGAGCTCTAGCAGCGTCGACCCGGAAGTGACGTCACATGTAAACAATTTATATTTTAAATAGATTATTAGAACAGAAAACGTAATTAAAACAACGTTACAAACGCTGGCAATTTAAATACAGACTAGTGCTGTCAAACGATTAATCGCATCCAAAATAAAAGTGTTTGTTTATATGTGTGTGTACTGTGTATATTTATTATGTAGCCTATATATCAACACACACACATGCATGTATATATTCGAGAAAAATGTTATGTTTATAGATTAAAAATATTTATATATAATATAAATTGTATGAATATAAATGTATACATGTAAATACATGTACATATTTAAAAAATGTTTACTGTATGTGTGTATTTTTATATACATAATAAATATATACAGTGCACACACACATATTATGTAAACAAAAACTTTTATTTTGGATGCAATTAATCGCGATTAATCGTTTGACAGCACTACTAAAGACATATACAAGATCTAGACAAATTAATATTGAACGTTATTTTGTATTCAAGCTGTCTCCAGTCTGTTGAATGTGAGTTGATGTAGAGCAGTGGTCTGACTTAAATTGTGCAAATGCATTTCAGTTTTGTTTCAATGTAGTGTCAAGCATGTGAGGTCCTCTGATTTAGTAGTTTTAGTAGTACAATAATTATGAAAAAAAGATTAAATATAATTCCATATCTAGCTCTATATAAACCTATAATATGTAGCCTCTTCTGGAGTATTCACTGCAAAATTAACTATACTTATACTGTAATTTCATTATTATGCATCACTACATGCCATGCACTGCTTCTCTTCTTCTTTCACCCTTTAATTGAAATATTTTCTTTAATCTTTTATTCTTTCATCTTGAAATGTGATATTAATGACACAAATTATGATAGCCTAATTCATAACTCCTTAAAAGTCAGATTATTTGTGCAAAAATAAGACTCATTTAGATCCGCATGATTAACCTTTGACAAGATTATAATTTCACACAAAACCATTACCAAGATTTCTCTTTCCTCGCCCAGATCAAGTTTAATGGCTTAATGAAATAATGGCTTGGTGTTGTCTGCACTCCCCATAAAACTTGTCAGTTGTGTTTTTGAAGTGACTAATAAATGAGAGCTAGCACCATCTTACTCAGGCCTTCTCATGTTTTATGTGTATTTATACTATGCATTTTTTTTACATATTTAATAAGATTTTTTTAAGTGTAACTGAAACTGAATTCAATAAGCAGGAGTGTGTAAAATATACACTGTTTACAAAGTAAATATTTTGTGGATTATTTTAGAATCGTATCATATTCATGATTTATTTTGTCTTTATACACAATCATAGCATACATCCAATGGTTTACATTTTTATTTTATTTTTTTATCACATAGCATAGTCTTAATACAGTAAAAATACTTAGCAGTCTTTCTGTTTTAGGAAGGGATAGGGGTCATGATTTTAGGGGTCCCTGGCATCAGATTGATAAAAGAAAATCACAAATTTTGGAGTCCAAACTAGAAGTCTCCATTTATGCCATTTTTTTGTATTCTTTCCAGGTCTCTAAAAGTTATTTTCCAGTATTTACTAAATTGTAATTCCAACAGTGAAATAAATGAAAAAAAAATCATACAAGTCATTACAAATGCAGTATAACTTTTCATTTTGCAACAAATAATTAAAGAATCTTTAAATCAGTGGAAAATAGCCTACAATTTGGTACAGCTGACCTAAATATTGATTTCTTTATTTATGTATATAATATTTCCCATAAAGAGTTAGAATTTAAATTGTATTATTTTCCCATATTACCATGTGCACATGACTATATGATTTCAATAATCAAAGAGATCAGAATCAGAAATTGGTGCTGTGGTTAAAAGGAAACTTCTTGCGCCCTCCTTTGGTCACTCGATGAATGGCAAAAATAAGGCATTTTCGGAAGGAACCACTGCAACCACCTAATTGTCTAAAAATGCATCACACGAAATAAACAGTTAAATTAATATTAACAGACACTAGTTGTTTCTACTAATGTGTATATTTCAGCATAATGTATTTACAACTCATTTTCGCTCAGCACATGCTCATTATCCCCTGATAGATTTCTTGCCGCCCCTATTGGGAAAGCGAAAGTGGACTGATCCAGTAGTATTGAAGGCAAATCTCATCGCGCAGTTATTTGTTTTCACTCAGCGCAGAAGCAGAGCGGGGAGGAGAGGCGCGGAGTTGTGTAACGGTTACGTTTTTAATCTTCATTGCATCTTTCCGGCCTCCTGCCATGGCTCTGTGCAGCAGCGTCGGAGCCTTGGCGTTACCCAGCGAGCTTATCGTTCACATATTCTCCTTCCTGTCGGACCGAGACAAGCTCCGGGCCTCGGCCGTATGCTCTCGCTGGAGGGAGTGTCTCTTCTACCCTGCGCTGTGGACGGAGCTCAAGCTGCGCGTCGGTGGCGGAATCAACGGCGGCGGATCTGGATCAGAACAAACCCCGCGATTAGAGTTCCTCATGCGCAAGTTCGGTTCGTTCGTGCGGGAGCTGCAGCTGGAGTTTGCCCCGCTGGACGGCTGTTTAAGCCCGCTGCAGCACGGAGTGGAAGCCGTCGAGAGCGACCCGCAGTTCGCGAAAGATGCGATGGTGACATATTTAGACCAGGTTTTGTGTGTGCTCTGCAGTCTGCGTAATAACAGGTAACTTGTATGGATCTGGACACGGTTTGCATGCGTTGGTGTTGACCTTACATCTCCTTTCTGGCTGCTTTGCTTTGCATACATTTTATGAGCACCAGCAGCAATAAACAAACCCTGCGCATTACGTAACGCTCACGTCTGAAGCATCGCATGGCTGCCTGCTTTGTGCAGAACTGCTATCACCTTCTATAACAAGCCGAACTAACTAGCACCTCGTTTTTGTTACTAGTACTGTATATTGCTAACAATACTTTATTTACTAGTAAGTAATCCAATAATGACTAGCGTTTTTTTCTCAGTTTCACTAGCACTTATTCATTGGATTCTAGTACTAGTTATTGTTCCTTTTAATGGGAGGTAACTGGTAACAAATTGCATTTTTTTAATATAATGAGATTTTGTTAGGTTTTCATATCTATCTCCTTTGTTACTAGTGACTTTTTTGTGTCTTATAATTTCGTACATGTCACATGCAGTGATTTAGTTAGAATAGCTAATTTATAGGTACATAAAAAACGTTATAAAACGACTGATTACAAAAATATTAATAGTAACAGTACAATAAGTGTTAACGATAAAAAGTGGCTTGAATTTAACATTAACTGAAAATAAATTATAAAATAACTTATTATTTTAGCTATTTCAACAACATTTGTGTCATTTAAATGTATACTAAAATAACTAAGATCTGTATATATCTATCTAGTATTTATTTATAGTATATGTGCAGTTGCTACTGCTGAACTGTAATGTGTGTGTGTGTGTGTGAGTAGTAGCTTAAAAAACCATAGTACGGTACCTAATAAATAAAATGATTATTAGTAAAAGTGTAATGCTGATCTAAAGCATACATCTTGAATTTGATGACAAAATTAGCAGTTTGTTACAGTTGTATTGGAAGGATTGTGACTAGTAACAAACAGTATTTGTATGTTATTAATATTTGCTAGTGAAATTGAAAAACATTTTAATTACTTTTGTATCTAGACTTACTTGGAAAGAATAAGCACTTTAACATAAAATAAATGCTAGTTAGTTCTAAGTAGCAAATGTTAAAACCTCTGTAAACTCCCACAAGCCTTACTGCATTGTTAACATTCTAACAGAATCTTACAAAACAATGTTTAAACAAGACTGGCTTTGTGTTCCATGATGTTTCCTGATGCTGATTTGAACCTACAATTCTGTTTATGCACAATAGAAAGGCACTAGAAGGACACATAGCCCAGCAACATAGGCTTTAGTTTAATGCGCAGACAAAAGAACAAACAGCTGAGCATAGGTTCTTTTGGTGTGGTGAGAGTTTGAGAATTTACTTCAAATTAATTGGCTGATTCTTTGTATCATTAGAATGGTTTGGTTTGTATTGGTCATAAAAAAACCATATCGGTTGATCTTGACGTTTCAGGAGCAATGTGTTTGTGTTGTGAATTCTAGTTGGGTATTGTAATGATCAATGAATGAAACCGGTTCTTCCTTGTTTTGTTTTCACGTGTGATTTGTTTATTTATATTTGGTGGTCAATTAATATGGTTCATTTTACATTATACACTGTTCTCATATGATTTCATTAAAGTCACATATGAATTTGAATATTTGATATCTATCAGTTTATTTGCTCTAATCTAGTTTGTTTACATTTGCAAGACATGAGATTCACACTTCCTCTTTTTTTCTCTCTACAGAAACCTCCAGAAGCTGAGTCTCTATGGGGACACAAGCATTCATCAGGATGACGGCGTTTTGGACAGCTCTTACCTCAGCCAGGTCAACCAAGGGGGCAAGAAAATGAAAGAGTATGTTTTAAAGCTACCTTCCACTTATGTAAACTGATTGCAATCTTATACTGAAATGGCACACTCAATGGGGAAGATCTAATCGAGGAAGCTGGCTTTGCAATATTCTGATCTTGTTCTAGGTATTAGGTATTAGGTTCTAGTTCTAGGTATTAGGCACTCGGTCTGTTTTGGGCTGATCCATGAAGCATGCTTTAATTGTGCTTGTTTTAACCCTGTGAGAAACTTTTTTTTAATCGGTTAACACTTAACGAAATACAGTTTTGAATTTTTAGCAAAAATAGACTGATAAAAACCTGATACATAGTTTTACCATAACATTTTCTTGCCATGGAAATGGCCACAGAAGCTAGCATAGCATTAAAAAAACAAACAAACATTTGTTTTGGGCTGTGTTCAGATTTGATACTAGCATATTGCACAGTGTATATACCGTACAATTCCTACTGTTTAAAAATAGTATTGATGTTGGAAACAATACATTTTTTTAAACTGTTACATGTTAATTCTACATTTTATATTAAATTTAGTGTTTAGTTTTCTGATACCTGTAGTGGCATTGAAATTAAGCATTTCATCTTTAATTACGCTGTCATTCAAAGGTTTGGGATACGTTTTTTTTTTATTAATTGTATTTTTTGTTGTTGTTTGTGGAAGAAGTCTCTTATGCTCACCAAGGCTGGATTTATTTGATAAAAATACAGTAAAAACAGTCATACTGTAAAATGTTATTACAATTTAAAATGACTATGATAAAAAATTATTTAATGTATTCCAGCAAAGCTGAAATTTTTGCAGCCATTACTAGTCTTCAGGTTCGCATGATCCATCAGAAATGATTCAGATATGCTGATTTGATTGTCATGAAACATTTCTTATTTTCATCAATTTCAAAAATAGTCTTTTAATATTTGAGTTTTTTCAGGATTCTTTAATTAACAAGTTCAACGGAACAGTTTTTATAAAAAAAAAATTGGTGACGTATAAAAGTCTTTACTGTGATTTGATCAATTTAATACATCCTTGCTGAAGAGAAAAATTAATTTCTTAAAAAAAAAGAGATTACTTTTGAATGGTAGTGAATGTCATGTCTCATTGTGCTACATTTGTTTAACTTTGAAAAATGAATTTCTTATTGCAAAGATTTATAATGTGTTGTTCTTCTTCCTGTGGTTCTAGGATCCAGCAGCTCTTCGAAGAGATCCTGTCCAACAGCAGGCAGTTGAAGTGGTTGTCGTCTGCGTTCATGCTCGGTGTGGTGACCCCCTGCTCTCTGGCCTCTCTCTCCAACCCCAGCACCAGCTCCCTCGAGCACCTCAGTCTGATTGATAACCAGCTGCCCAGCCTGATTTCCACCATCGAAATAGAAAGGCTCACTAACCTGCAGTCTCTGTCGCTAGACTTCTGCGATTTCACCTCAGACATGTGCTGTCTCCTCGCCGGCGGTGACCGAGTGCCCCTCCACCGCCTCTCCCTCTTGCTCAACGGCGCTGCTTTGGACGTCAAGCCTTTGGATGGTACCACCACTGAGGATGATTGGAAAGCCCTGGTCCGTCGCAGCACCAACCTGCGCGTCTACATCATGGCAATGGATGTGTGCAGCCAGGACCTTCTGCGTGTGCTGAAGCCCAGTGTGCCCCTGGAGCGGATCCATCTGGATAGCTACAGCACGCTGGTGACGGATGGTGTCGTGGAGCTCATCTCGCAGCAGTACCACAAAACCCTGAGCCAGTTCATCTTGATGAGAGACGACACTGGATTCCCAGACCTCAGCGTCAACCACAACGAGGACCCGCTGGTTCTCCTCGCCTGGCGCTGTGTGCACCTCACTGTCCTGATCATCCATGGTAAGTGGAGATTTTAAAATTGTTACTTGATGTTGATAATTCACTGATTTGAACATGGGACAAAAGGACTGTAATTTTTATAATACTGACAGAAAGAAATTATATATCTGAAAGGTAAGCTGTCTTTTTGGGAAGTTGTTGTTGTTGCTGTTATTTGTCATGTGGCTTTTATTTAATGTATGATTTTTAGAGATGCACCGATTGACCGGCCAGTGATCGGAATCGACCGATTTTTCGCATGACCGGCCCGGATCGGTGACTGGCCGGTCAGTCTCACGTCTTGCCGATTCCGAGCCTTTTATTGCCAGCTGCGCAGGCAGAGATGTAACAGCCACGTGCACACTAACAGTCGCGTGTAAACACATTGTTTCACGTGAGAATAATTCTAATTTTAATGGCATTCAGTGTAAACGGCGACTGAAAGTATTTATGTTGTGCCAGATGAGGCTTGAACAAATATGAATAGGTAAGCAACATCAGACGGCCATGATGTTTCCCCGAATAACAATATCAGCACGATTGCAATGTGACACTGATTTTATACAATAGTATTTCAATAAACAAGAGGTTAAACTTAAGTGACTTAGATTTTAGACAAATATTGACTGTTTTTGCTCAATTTCGCGTACGAAAATAGTTCCGATCAAAGCCACAGCAGAACTGTTGTGTGTCTCCGAGCAACACACAGCGGTGTTTCGTTACTGAATGAATCCACGTTTATGAACGAATCAAGTGAGTCAATTGATTCAGTGGCCCATTCATAAGGACAGCCAATTGACTCGTTTCTGAATGAATCAGCTGTTTGAATTAATCGGTTGAATGAATGAATAAATGACTTTCTCATTAAAACAGACATTTGCCGCCACCTACTGGTGTGGTTTAGTCATATTTGCAATTGTGGGGAAGTCGTGGCCTAATGGTTAGAGTCGGACTTGTAATCGAAAGGTTGCGAGTTCGAGTCTCGGGCCGGCAGGGATTGTAGGTGGGGGGAGTGAATGTACAGCGCTCTCTCCACCTTCAATACCATGACTGAGCAAGGCACCGAACCCCCAACTGCTCCCCGGACGCCGCAGCATAAATGGCTGCCCACTGCTCCGGGTGTGTGTTCATGGTGTGTGTGTGTTCATTGCTGTGTGTGTGCATTTTGGATGGGTTAAATCCAGAGCACAAATTCTGAGTATGGGTCACCATACTTGGTCGTATGTCACGTCACTCACTCATATTTAAAAGTATCATTGCTTTTTGTTTCAACATTTATTTGTATGTTTAAAAAAATATGTAAAACATTAATCTTATACAATTATTTATGCCTTTGAAATTTTCCAGTGTAAATGCATTTATGGCACCTCAGCTTCATCAAACAGTTTGTGTAAATGCATCTAATACCACTTCAGATGCAGCTTCTGTTTCCTCAGCAGTGGAAATATAGAGTTTAGTTTAATACTAATTTCATTTGAATGGTAACAACTCTAGTTTCTTATTATTCGAATGGAATTAATTGAAACGAAGTAAGAATTTGATGTGAAAGATGACACATTTAGTAAGGTTAAGGGAAAGAAACTACCATTTATAAACGGTGGGAAATGACATCTGTTTTGTTACATAAAGCAACTCATGTTAACTATTTCTTCCTCTTTCCAGTCACAGAGCACTTTATTTTGAGTTGTTTAAATGAGAGAAAATCTGTAAATTTGTCCAGATTGGGGGAATTTTAATGTTTAATCATTTATTTTATGTAAATTTTTGTTGTTGAAATTTGCATAGATTTTTGTTTGTATATGCTGTCAATTATAATTATTAGAAAGAAAATCGGTATCGGCAGGTCACACTTCCAAAGAAATCGGAATCGGCCAAGAAAATTGCAATCGGTGCATCTCTAATGATTGTTTAATTTTTACAATACAATTGCAAAATTGAACTTTTCCTCTATCTATCGTTACATAGGTTTTTATTCCAATTTTATATAATATATGTCTGGGAAAAATAAGTGTTTATTTAATCATCTAAAAATATTTAACTTAAAAAAAAATGTATGTATGTTTTAGCTCCATAACCTTTTTTCATTACTGTTTTTAGATTATTTGTCTCCTTTTAAATCGGTGACCTTTAGTAGCCAATAACAGCAGGAAAACAAAATGGTCCTGGATTTAAAACGTGCTAAGCAACATACTATTTTGTCATGACTGTAAGCCATCAACGATGTCTGATTTTCTGTCTGAATTAAATACACAGCTGAAATTTGAAATAGTGTAATCTCAATTTATCCATTCATCAATCTGAATACTAGATTTGCAAGATGTTTTTGTATCTGACGGTATGTACAGCACTAATAATTAATTTGAATAAAAATATTACACTGTTTTATTTTTTTTTTTTTTTTACTTGTAGTTTTTGTTGCATTTCTCAAGAATCAGCAAGTCGATAAAAGTGTAGCTGTTTTACCATACTTGTTCTCTGGGTTTAATGGTTTCTCTCGCACCACAGGCTACACTGTGTGGTCGCACAACCTGGTGGCCATCTCTCGCCTGCGTGGGTCCAATCTCAAAGTCCTGGAGGTGTCCGAAGAGAGCATCGACTTTGACCCGGACCAGTCGGTGTACATCGAGGGCGACCCCGTCCACAACTTGGTCAAGGAGGTGTCCCTGGGCTTGGGCCGCGTCTGGCATCCCTCCATAGACAACAGCATGGTCCTGAACGAACCCACTCAGCACTTCCACCGTGAGATGCAGAGTTTCAGCGCGGGCATGTAGACGCACCAAGGGCCCTTTACCAAATGCCCTCTCTAACCCTGTGTTTGGTGATCTTTCACTAAATGGGCCTTTCTCATTTTACATATTTTTTATTTTTCTTTCATTGCTTTTTGTTCTTGTTCTTGTAGTGTGAATTTAATCCTTTATATGTGCTGTTTAATCAGTATTAGCTCTATATTTATATCTATATCTATATATCCTGCTTATTACTAGGAAAGTATAGTTGGGTATTGGTTTAGTAGCTAATTGAGTGAATGGTAGAGAGGGGCTTTTATACAGCTAGCTTACAAGTTGTACAGTGAGTTGTTCATTCTCTCGCTTTGTCTGTTTGTTGGTTTCCCCCTAGAAAGTGTGGAGTTACCTCAAACTATCAGTTGATCCTTCTTGGCTTCTGCAACGATGAAATCCCACGTTCATGTTGACCTTTTTATAGGGAGATTAGTCTTCCAGCCAAGGGACAGGACTAATCCACAGCGGCTACGACCCTTCCTCTTTGTTCCTCAATATGTAATAGTTATTCAGAAATGAGGAATGGTGGAAACGACGTGTTCGGGACGCAGATCCCGCTGGTTTTTCTCAACCTGGAAGTAGACGCACCTCTGCTGGTGAAACCAATCGTAGAGGTTTTCAGTCTGGTGTTTGACACCTGCATGCTGACCGCCCTGCAGCACAATATCTGGGCCCAGCCATAGGTGTTTTGTTCTTTTTCTTGTGTGGTGTTGTTGTTTTAAGAAGTCCTTCCCGTCTGTCTCAGGTAGGCAAAAATTATATGACAAGGAAGATTAAGATGAAGGTTAAGATATTTTGGTAAGAGTGAAAACAATCAGCTGTTCCGTCAGTTTTAATTGTTCTTCTTGAGTCACAGTTGCCTTGAACTCCCCCTTCATAATCAATGTGATTTTGGCCTCGGCCTCAGTTGGTTCGGAGTTAATTTCCTAGCGAAGTGCGTCAACTTGATCGTAATTGAGGGCGAAACGCACTCCGAACAGATTGAATCCAGGCCATGGTATTTCATCTGTAAAGCATTAGTTGGCGGGAGACAGACGTTTGCTTGTTCCATATCTCAGGATTCCTGCACTTGCGGTACTTTTCCAGCCGAAAGCTTTTGTTGAAGCTTCGTTCAAAGGGTTGGCGTGCTCGATGGGCAAGACTTTGTAGTGTTTTTGGAGGAAAGAGTGCTCTTCCAAAAGAATGCTCTTTAGAAGTTGCTGGTTTTATTTTTTCTTCCTGTCTAATTTCCCTAGTTTAGCAATTTAAGTTCTCCATGTGTTGTTTGCTTTTACAAATATTGTCGTCATATTTTTTTTTTAAGAAAATCATAGTCTAAGGAGGTCGTGGTTGCTTGCATAGCTGAAAAAGTGAATGTCAAACTAAGCCTTCTTGAAAGCGGCAGCGTTTTTGCTTTGCAGAATCCCCTCTTTGGTGAGCATATCTTTATTTTGCTGTGCTCTAATATTGAAGTGAATTGTCGAAGAGCGGAGTACTTTTTAAAACCGTTAAGTTGCCTCGCTAACCGTTACTCTGTCAGGCCTCAGAACTTCCTGTTACTTGGCGGTATCAACTACCTGAAGCCAAACCAGGTTTGAAGCCATTGCACCAATCTTCCTGGAAGATCTGTGCTTATGACAAAAACAACGTACAGCCAAAGCAAACCTTCGCAGCATGAAAACCATCTTTATATGCAAGCTTATCAAGTGAGGGGTGACCTAGCAATTTAGCTTTCGATCTTGTCGTGATTTGTCATTTGTGGTCCAAAAAAGGTTTGAAGCAGTTAACCAATGAGGTCGAACAACTCTTGGCATGTGCACGAAGGGTTAATGTAATTCAACGTTTTATAAGTGCGAAGCAGTGATCCAGCTTGACTAAATGTTGATAAGTTTACAAACTATCGCGGTACCCATGTCAACATTGGTGAAAACGGCAGATTTGCGTGGTTGGTGGCACAGAAAACAAAAGGGTCGTTGTGGTTTAAAATCTGTTAAATTCACTCCCTTTTTGAATAAACCACAGACTAAAAATGCTGTTTTCAGGTGCGTTGACATAGGTGCCAAACACGCTGTAATGAATATGTCGGAATGCTCTTAAACGTGTGCCAGGATTCTGTTTCTACTTGGTACAGCATCAAAAAATGATTTCAATAAGTGTGTTCTTAATTCGGAGCTTGTTCGTTATGCATCGATTTTGCCGAACGTCTAGAGTTGGTGGAGAATGACAGCGTACATACAGCACGTTGAAAACTGCTAAAGCATTCATACCGTGCCTAAAACCCAGAATAGCTTTCATTTCAAACCCACGTTACCGTACGTTCCCGGTCGACCAAGCCTACGAAGCATTACAAAGACAAAGCATCAGTGTTTTAGTTTCGTTTTTCTTTGCAATCTCTCTGTATGCGTGCGAGTGTGTTGTGTAAACGTTCAAAAAGTGCATCCATCAGAGAAAGAGGTGTGAGTTCAGTACAAGGCGTACCACTTCCTCGGCAGTGAACAGGAAACAGACATTCTCAGGGTTACTGTTAGACGTGTGGAGGAAACAAAACGGAGTCCAATAGCTCAGGCCTCTCACCATGAAAGTTTCTATTAACGAAGAATCTTCTCAACAAAGTCACTGGATTTAACTTCTGTCAGCGCATCATCTGCCAAAGATAACGGTGATACGATTCTTTTTTTGAAGTGCCCACATGCTGGCAGAGGGCAGGGCCAATGGCTGATGGGCCGAGATATACTACTACTATCGTATTACGACAACTACTATTAGATAAATGTCCTAATGGTTGGACTTGGGCAGTGGTCCACAGCTGTGCTGTGGCTTTGGTCAACATGCATTAGATTTCTCTTACAATGCACCTGTTTCACTGTGAAGAGTGAATGTAATTTAGCTATTGAAAATCAAGGTTGGTTCTATCAGACCTATAAGCTGCTATGAGACGTGTTAGGAACATTCCACTGGGGAGTTAAAACAAACTAAAATGGCCAAATGTCTGCATGAAATGATTATTTTTTTACTCTTTTATTCTGTTCTGTTTTGGTTCGGGCAGGGGTGGGATCCTGTAATCAGCTTTCGACTGGTCCTACGATGAAATTCTTGAGCCATTTGAGAGCGAGTGTAAGTTTGTATTCCCGATCGATGCGACCAGTCGGTTGTTACAACTCAGTTGGATCCCAGTTTTTTTTTCCCCTCTTGGAAACAGTATATGCATTTCACAATCTCGTAGTAAGGAGAAAGAAGGCTGCTATGACCCCATCTGAGACGGTCAGTGTTTTACAGCTTTTTTTTCTGACAGCTACCTTACCGATTATCGACCTCATGTCAGCCTTTGGTATAAAACGAACAGTCCGAGTTTCCAATGCAGGCCTCTCTTTCTCTCTCTCTCTCTCTCTGGTCGGCTTGCGTTAACGGCAAAGTCAAAAACTATGCAAATGGAATGCATACGATCCAATGGCTCTTAACTCGTTTTCTTTCTTTTGGATTTTTCTTTTTCTGTCACTCAAATGGAAATAACCTAACTTGCAATGATACTTGGCCTTATTGTTGTTATTATTATTGTTTTAAGATCTTGATTCTTCGGAAGCCAACTCAGTTTCAAGGGCGACCGTGGGTTACAGACATGGTCTCTATGAGACTGGCCAGAAGGCCCCAGTTATAAGTGGTACGAATGTTGTGCATTTGTTTAAAATCAGGACAGTTTGCAATAAAGAAGTGGCCATCATGGGGCACCAGCAGTGCTAAGACCACGCTGCTACCTTATAAACTTAACGGGGAGTTAAATAAGATAACACGTATGTGTATATATATATCAACGTATATACTTTTATGCCACACATGTCCGGGTTCTATTTATGAACATTGAAAAAAGTTTATAAGCGTTGTTTTACCATCTTAAATGTTTAATATTTGGGCAGGTGTGTTCTGTCTACTTTTTGTCTCCGGTGAGCACATGGCATTGGATTTTATATGTACATCTGCAAACAAGAAGTACTCTGGCACAGGTGTGAACATGCCAGGTGGGAAGATTTTAATGAGAAAAAAGTGATCTTGAGATTCCACGATAAAGAAGGAAAACCTTTGAAAAACTTAACTGACAGATATTGGGTAAACCAGCCGAATGTTGATTTGAATTAATGTTGAACGAATGCATTTTCTTTTAATCGGTAAAATAAAAGCATAAAAAAATCAAAGTTGTCTCTGTTTTATACAGTTGTGATGTACAGTGCATTTTTTTCTTTATGCTTCAAAATGCGAGACTTAATGGAAAAGTAGTAGATTTTAACTCTTTTTAACCAGTTGTTTTTTTTTTTTTTGCGATTATACATGTATAGCTCAATTTCTACTGAGTTAAAGATTTTAGGCTTGGTCTTGCTTTTCCAGGTCTGGAAATTAGGTATGTTCTTGGTTACTACAAATGTGTAAATATGTTCCAAAAACTATAACAATATACCTTCTGTGCTCTGTTATGAAAATAATTGTTTCCCAAGTAATTCCTGAAGCACCATATCACTCACAAAGATCATTTAATACTATGCAAGTCCTAAAACATGCACTTTTTCATACGGATAAAATAATGAAAAATATTAATTTTCATACTGTAGATTGATGCCTAAATTCATTTGAAGCATTTAAATGATTGTTTTTTTATATTTTAATTTTATTCAATTATCAGGCATAACAAAAACTATCAACCAGAATTGTAATATTTTTGAGTCACTACAGAAAATGATTTTTTTTAAATATTTTCACACATTAGCACAGTCTCAGCAAAAAATCTAATATTTTTCAAATGACATCTTTATTATTAATGTACATAACTTCATCAGACCACCTATTTTAAGGCATGAGTTGTTAGAGGAAATTATAAATATATACGCTACATGGACGGTTCTCTGGACCGAGTTGTTGGATTTGTCAAGTTAATAACCAAAGTCTTGTTTCAACAGCATCCCATTCACAATATATACTTAGTAGACTTTCTATATTTACAGTTTGACATATGAGGACCTTTTAGCAACTACCTTCAATAAAAAAAAAACATCAGAACATCACAAACCTGAGCACCTATAATCCTGTTAAAAGGCAGTCTCACTGACTTTTTACAATTTACCTACAGGTTCACAAAGGCTGCACACTTACACTGTACCTGAAATACAGACATCAACTTCCTCCTCATAATATTATAACCAGTGGCAATGTGCTGCACCCTTTGCCATGCTTGCGCTTTCAACTAAGACATAACCTCAAGGCTGCTGTGGTTACATATGAAACACCCCCTGAGCACAAAAACAGGAAGTCGGAAACAGTTTGCAGGAGAGGAAGAGAGCGTGAGAGATCAGATGACATCGTGAGGAGAGGGCGACTGGTCGGGGGGCTGCTCGCTGCCCGGTGGGGAGGGTCTGGGTGGTGGTCCGTGGGGGAAGCTGTCAGATGGAGGTCTTGGTGGCAGATAGCCCATATGTTGAGGGAACGGCATTAGAGCTCTGGGAAACATTCCCGGGGGAAGTGGCCCTCGCACTAATGGAAACAGTAATAAAGGTTATCAGTTTGTACTTGGACACAGTATCAAATAATCAGACTGAAAACCCTGAAGAGATGCAGCCTATTCTTATAAATATACCTTAATGTTTAAATAAAATCCAAGTTAGTCCTATCTAATAATAAATCAAATAGAAAAAAATTAAGTAAAATAAAAACTAAAATACTACTACTAATAATAAAATAAAAAATATATTTGAATTAAGACAGTTTCAAATATTCGGACAGAAAATCCTGAAATGATGCAATCTCAAATTCCCATAAACAAATCTAGAAATAGATTTCATAAATATGCAAGTATAAAAAAAGAGTCCTATCTTGTGATAAATCAAATGGTAAAATTAAAATGTGTAATAATAATAATAATAAATAATAAATGATTAGAAATTACACAATACAATTATTTAAGAAAATATAATTAACCAATATCAACTTCATCAAATCACAAAAATAAGGTTTTTCCCTAAATTATGTCCCATTAAACATGCTTTTTATTTGCAAAAACATTACAGCTATAACAAATATTGACCAAAATGT
This sequence comes from Ptychobarbus kaznakovi, assembly GCA_027422405.1. Taxonomy (NCBI): domain Eukaryota; kingdom Metazoa; phylum Chordata; class Actinopteri; order Cypriniformes; family Cyprinidae; genus Ptychobarbus; species Ptychobarbus kaznakovi. The sequence continues at coordinate 22,659,277 of CM049806.1, read as the reverse complement.
TAACATTTATACATCACTTCTAATTCCAAGTTCATGATTTTTTTTTGCAAAATGTTAATGTTCATGAAGTTAACGGTTTTTTAATTGTTAGCTTTAATTAAATTAGTAAATACAAAAATCTAAGTAGCTGAGTCTTATCTTTTAATAAATCAAATTACAAAATTAAAATGTGTAATAATAATATAAATAAATTCTATAGTAAATAATAATTAAATATAACTATCAAATAATATCAACTTCATCAATTAAATTACTAAATTAAGTCTTTTCCTAAACCATGTCCCACTAAACAGTGTTTCCCCTTCCATTATTTTAGGTGGGCGGCCCGCCCCCCCAACGACAACCCCCGCCCCCCTTGAAGGTCAAGTTAATTTTATATTCTCTGTAGCGCCAGATCACAAAATAAGTCATTTAATGTTACCTTTTCTATAGAATAGGTCTATACCTTGTTCTTTTATTAAACAAACTAAATAGCCTTATGTTATTTATCTTATTTACACGACGACATGTCATTTCTGTCTCTATGTTACGTGGTCGCGCGCTCTATATCGCGCACAGCGGACTGGAGTTCAGCTCCGGTTCCGCGCGCGCGCGCACACACACACACACACACACACACACCGCAAACCGACTATTTAAATATGACTTCTGCCTGTCTCTGTTAATGTATGGTGCAGACACGCAGTTTTTTTTTACTACTTATACAGAAGCGCGCGTGAAACTTGCGGTGGTATTAGCGTCTGCCGCCTCACTAATGAGGACATAAATACATGAACAACATCTCCAGAACTGCTCTGAGAGTCACTTCATGAGCATTTGACCGTTTCATTTGAGTAAAACTATCCTCATCATATCATATACACACAGAAATGTAAAGGAATTCAGGGCAACCCGTCAAAATAATTTCGGTTTCACTTGACATTGGGCAGAAATATATTACTATTGTTCAGTAGAACGTACATAAAACTACTACTAAAACTATTAAAACCTTATTTTTAAATAATCATACAATGTGTCTTCAATATTTTAATTTTAATATTAAATCCACTTTATCTTCCAAATAATAAGATTAGTTTAATTTGCATTCATCAAAAGAGAAATTAAATGAATGCTTTTATGCTGGAAAAAACGGAACCCAACGCCCCTCCAAAGCCATAAACCTAATCCTAGGGGAAACACTGCTAAATATGCACTTAATTTGTGAAAGTCACATTGCAGAAGTTAAATGTGCTGCACTTTCACTGTTTATTCAAACTTTGATAATATACACATTTCAAGTGGAAACAGTTAACTTACTGCCTATAGGGGGACCACCAGGACCACGATGGGGAAAGAACTCCGGAGGTCCATAAGGGCCCCTGAGTGGGAAGTGTGGGTCCCTAGGGTCCATCAGTGGGGGCATTCCCATTAATGGGGGGCCAGGAGGAGGTCCCATTCTTGAATCTGGATCAGGGGGCAATCTCATGTCACCAGGCATTGAGTGAAGACCCTGTGAGAAGACATCTTAGTTATGGGCATGTCGAAAAACAACAAGTTTTTCCTCATCAATCGGAGGTTTACTCACTTCTCTGCTCTCATTCTCACTGATGGATGAGCTGTTTCTTAGAAACAATGAATCTGGGAAAAAAGAGAGGAAAATACTCTTAGGATCTTTGAGCCAAACTCCCACTCTTACATTTTCATTTTGATTTTATTCTTAAGGATTGCTAAAGAGAGCGCTCATTCATGCCTTCGTAATGCTATTACATGAGCTACAAATGCTAACAAATTAGCAGGGAGTTTCTGCCACATTATGTTGCTCAATTTACTATGAAAATATGTACCTCAGTTATTCAATATTAGTTACTAAGTGACTATTAGGCTTGTATATGCGAGTCATATGGGCTACTTATAATTCCACAGGTAAAAATGACCTTTAAGAGAAGCAGAGGAGAAGTCAAACATATTGTAGAGGAGGTCACATGGAAAAACTCACCTGCTTTTTCACCAAAGTATGGCTCGGGAGGAAGTGGAGGTCTAGGAGGCAAAGGACCCATAGGATACAGACCTGGAGGAGGCCTCCTAAAGGGCAAACCCAGGTCTGGGAGAGGGTAACCTTTCATAAACATATTTAAAACAAAGAATATTTAAATAAAATACATTTACTTATATAAATCTGTTATCAAGATCATAATTTATGCAATGTAATATTATATTTTTATATACATTTATTTATTTATTATAAATTAACTAGAGCCTTTCCATTTTAACAGGGAATCAGAAACATATATAATTATTTTTTATTATATTATTATAATCAATATTCGAATATTCTCAAGAGCTTTTCAAACACTTTATACAGGATCCGAAAAAAAATTATTATAATTAAAACAAAAACTTACAAATAATTATTTAAGAAATTGTAATTTATAAAATGAAAACATTAAATTATATAATAAATATTTAAAATGTATAAATATATTTTAAAAATATAATGATTATTTATACATATAACGATCCAAATTTAAGACCCTTTCGAACCACATCATAAACTGCAAATAAAAACAAAACTAAGCATTTGAAAATGATTGGCCAATGGACACAGAGGATGGAATTATTAGGAACAGGAATTATGCAATACACATAAAAAAGAATGGTCATGATGATAATGTCATTAAAAAATACAGTGGTGTTCTGTGCTATTCACAGCCACAGTATGAAATAACTCATCACTGCGCTGAACATTTAGTCCACAGCATTCGGCCCAACAGTGAGGAGCAGCAGGACAAAACCTGACGTACAGCCAAAAACACAGAAACGTCTAGAACAAAGAAGGCCCAGTTCTGTGACTCTTCAATGAGCTGTGCAGCTGTCAGCGCTTCTCAGCCACCTCTGAATAACTGAGTTTGAGCTTCAGTAATAGAAACGCCTCTCACCTCACTGTTGGCTAAATTAAAAGCACAAGACAGCTGAGTGATTAGTATTCAGAAGTCAATAGTAAATTAATACTGAATCGAGCAAATAAGCCTCCTAGTCTGCATATCCTACATTTTTTTTTGCATTTATAATATTAGTATATTTCTTGCATCATAATGTAGTTTTACACAACCATTTCCTCCCTCTCTGATCATTAGAAATAAACAGTGTTTTTTTCTTTACTGTACCTTTAAGACTAAAAGACCTGTTATATTTGGCTAACCTACTGATATGTTGTAAAAATGGGCAGTCATGTTAATGTGTTAATGGTTTTTCCATCAATAATTCTGGATCTTTGAGAGCTAGAGAAGTATTTCTTCCTGCTAAAGGGCAGCCACATCAGTGGGAACATCAGTGTACCTGGAGGGATAGGAGGGCCCCTGCGTTCCCTGTCCCAGGAGGGAGACAGTGAGCCACTATCAGAGTGAGGGCCACTCCGCTCAAAGTCTGGCCCACCACTAGGGGGCTCTACCACGCCACGGGATGCTGATCATGTGACAGTGAAAGTGAAGGAAGATGAATGGAGTGGAGAGAGACGGCACATAAAAATGTTTGAGGAAATTAAGAATAGAAAAGGGAGGAAAGGGAGACAACCAACAAAATATTAACGGGGTAATGAAACACAAAAAGACTCATCTAAATGCAAACTTGCGGAATGATTTGCTACCCACGGTTTAGTATGCATGTAAACTGCAAAAAAATGGTAATGGAAGATCTTACAAGTCTTTAATTATTAGTGATATGCATTAATTAACTACATTTATCTGGAGCAGTTTTGGAAATAGCACTGGATACATACTTTTTTAAATGCATCTACACGGTGTAACATTAAATCAAATGTAAATTGTCAGTTGTCTCTGATTTTACAGTATGGGACATTTTGCTGTAAAATAAAAGGGGCTCTTTAAAAACATAAGTTTGTGATCTCTTATGCTAAGCAAGACATTTATTTGATCAAAAGTACAGGACTGAAAATGTAAAGCATAAATACAATTCCGATTTAAAATAAATTTGTACTTTTCAGTATCAGTTATAAGTCTTCAGTATCAGATGGTTATTCATGTTTCAATCATTCTAATATGCTGATTTGCTTTTCAAGAAACGTTATTATAATCAATGTTGAAAACAGTTGTGCTACTTTTTTTCAGTATGAAATGAATCGATTTAAAATAAAAATATTTTGCAGCATTATTAATGTCTTTACTGACACTTTTGATTAATTAATTTGCCTCCTTGCTCAATAAAATAATTACTTTCTTTTAAACAGTAGTGTATAGGCTGCTTTTATTTACCTAACCATATTGAAACTGTGGCACAAACCAAACCTTTACACCCATAATGCAAACATATTAACTATATCGTATGGGAAGTGAACAAAATTCATGCATGTGCTACACACACACACACACACACACACACACACACACAGAATACTACTTTAGCCATGCTAAACTAAAGACTGACAATGCAAAACAAATACTTTTCATACTAGCTAGAAGACTTTTCCCAGAATTAAAAAAGGAAGGGATGTTATATATCACCTCTGCCTGGACCCATAAACTGTGGTGAGAGTCGAGGGGGGCCGTCCATTAGTGTAGGAGGGGACAGGAAGGCCCGTGTTTCTGAGGATGGTCGGCTAAGAGGAGAGGGTCCATATGGAGATCTTTCACCTGTGAGATGGGGAAATGCATATCTCAAGTTTAACACAATTTTAAACATAGACATGTACTAAACCTAAAGGGAAATGGAAAGTATCTGACCTCTAAATAAAGGTCTACCCTCTCGAACATCCTTTTCAAGAATCTCAAACTTGAATTGGGCATCAGTCAGCCTGCAATAGTAAACACATTGATATGTATGAATAAATTAGACATCTTCTGCTGTATATAAAACACTACAGTAAAATGCTCTGTAGTCAATCTCACCTTTGGCGGAGATGAGCGTTTTCTCTCTTGATATCAGCCAGGTCTCGATCTGCTGCTCTTGCGGCTAGCTATAACACAGACAATAGGAACAGTATAAAAATAACATCTGACACAATGAAGCTACTGATGACTGGTATGGTTGAAATATCAGTGGTCTGAAAATAACTTACCCAGTTATCATGAGCCTTTTTCTCCTGAGAAGAAATCTGGCAGAAAAAAAAACATAAATATTCACATATAAAAATTATAAACTGTTATTATATCAATTATTTATGAGAACATCCCTCTCTTTTGTGGTGGTGAAAGAATAGTTAATATAATAAATATATATATAAAATTATTATTTTGTATTTTTTTATACAATTGTATTTATTATACATCCTTGTATTGGTTATACATACAAGTCTTATTTGTGGTAGGAAAAAAATATTTATATAATATTTAATTAATTATGAATTATCCATCCTCATATCAGTCACATAGGTCTATATCATAATGATAGACTGATATATGGATGTATGTCTCCCCCTAATGTCAGTTCCAAAATCTACCAACAATTTCATCAATTGACAAAGCACATTTTGTGGTTTCAGATATTTTTTTATATGAAAGTATTCTAAGTAAATTTTATATAAAAAAATAATAGGCTATAATGAATATTATATTCAGTATGGTATCATCAGCATGTGTCACTGAAGAACTTGTATCAATATAAATCATGTAGAGATGTTGCAACTCTATATGGCATTACTAGTGTGTAACCTGATTCTTGTAGGCCTGTGAAGTCCTTTCCAGTTCTTCCTCTAGGTCTTTGCCTCGTATTCTATATAGACATAGTGAAAGAGACTATAAAGTAAACTTCCTGTTTTGGTGATAGTTCATCTTGCATCATGTTTCCTGCCCTTCTCAGTGACTATCTCCTTTGATTTGATCACATTCCATATCATACTTAACTTCCTCATATGTGTGTGATACGTGTTGCTCTGACCTGTAAGTGTTGAGCTCCTCTGCAGCAAGACTGATCTTCTTGCCAGCCTTGTCGAGCTTCTCCTCCTTCTGTAAGCGCTCCTTCTCCTCCACTGTCAACATCCTAACAAGAGTACAAGAAATAATTGAATTGTTAGCATTAGTATTTGAATTTCCAATAAAAAAAGACACTGCAAAGTATGAGTGGAAGATGAAGATTTCCCATGGTCCAAACCTGTGTAGTTTGAGTTCATTCTCCTGGTACATTTCAGTCATGATCTGGAGTTTCTGCTGGAGTTTCTGGCTTTCACTAGCATAGTTGGCACTCTCTGATTCCAACACCCCCTTCTGCTCCTCAAGCTGTTTGATCCCCTCTGAGAATACAGAGAAACAAGAAAACAATCTTCCTTTACAGTCTGAATGATATAATCAGGCCAAATCAAATCAGATCCACTTTTATTGCTCATGATATTTGCATAGCAAGTGTTTTGTAAACATGTTGTGATGTTATGATTAATTCAGCAAGATTAGAGTACAAATCAATTGAAAATAAAATCGTAATGTGCCTAAAGAGTCCCACTATGGATGAATAAGTCACATCGTCTTTCTACAATCAATCAAAATGTAATAATTGATCAAATTAAAAGGTTAATGCATCAGCAGCTGTTTAAACTCTAGTGGAACCAAAGGTTTACCTTGGAGATCTTCTTTGGCTTTAATTTCATCTGCGAGTTTGGCGAACACTCTGTTCTTGTCCTCCTCCGTGGACTTCAAGTCTGCACTCATCTGTGACAAAGAGGAGGACGAAACTTATCTACAGCATCTTATCTGTTAGCAGCATATCTGCATATTCTGGATGTAGACAGACGTTATTCATTTAATCTGACACATAAGGGTTGTGTTTCAAACCCCAGTGAGCTGCCATACTTGACAGCACGTTTGGCAGTCATATGTGGTATCTAGGTGTTTCACTAGGTTTCAGATTTGAGTAGTAATACCTTGGCCGCTTCAATAAGTTTCTGTACTTTTTGCTTCTGATGGAAATCTGCAAGCACAAAAAACATTTGAGATGATATTTCAAGACCTGACTTCAAATCAAACTAACAATATTCCCAAATGAACCTCAAGAGTTTGTACCTGAACTGTCTCCATTCTCAGCTTCAGCTGTATTAGTGCTGCCGGCAACGCAGCCCTCGTCCTCAGAATCCCAATCTCGCATATTCAAAAGGCACTCCGTCAGTGACTGAAATACGAAAAGGAAAAATAGGTTTTTAGAAATGCACTTTTACCATGTTGTGCACAAGACTGTCTGTCATATTGACTCGCAAATTAATAATTCTGTTTTCAAATACTTTTGAGTAAAGTTTGATTAAATATGGTCTATTTAAGTAAATATTTATTTAATTATTATTTAATAGATATTATATAATTATATCACGTTCACTACCCATTTAGGGTCAGTAAATTATTATTTTTAGAGAAATTATTGCTTTTATTCAGCAAGGATGGATTAATGACCAAAAGCGACAGTAAAGACATTTTCATTGTTACTATATATATATATATATATAAATAAACGCATATGCACACGCACTCACAGGCACAGGCACACAGACATAGGCACACACACAGAAATATTTGTTGATATATATATATATATATATATTTGAACAAAAGTATGTTTCCTGTTTTCTATGTGTGTCTGATGTGATTGCTTTTTTTACCTTGATGCGATCATCTTTATTAGCACCGTCCTCCAGCATGCCAGTATGAGATCTTTCACACATTTTCATCTCCTCCTCCAGCTCACCGAGACGTTCACCCCAGTCCTCTGCCTCCTGCACCAGCTGTATGAAAGATTAACACATAAGTACTCATGTTAAATGTAAGTTTAGGCAGAAAGCCATGAAACGGCTTGCATTGCAGTGATTTTACTGATCTGTTCATCTTCTCCAAACTAAGCACTCTAACACAGATCTCACCTGTGCTTTACTCTCGAGCAGCATTGCATGCTCTTCTTTGGCCGCCTGCAGGTTCTTCTGCAGTCGTTCTGTGTTGATCTCATGGATCTTCAGTGTTGTGTTGTCCTACAGGAGAAACAGATAACAGTATAGAATTACATGTGATTGTGTTTTAAAAGGAAATATAACTGAAACATGCATCATATACATAATCAATACCTGCTCTAACTGGGACTTTCGTTCTTTAGCTTCCACTTCTAAATTTCTTAAAATCTGCTCGAGTTCAGCAAGCTGTAAAACAAATATAACAGCATTTAGGACAGATACAGACAACATTAAGGGCATCAAGCATGAAGAGGGTAGTTTGGATATGTAAATGGAGTGTATCTGTGTGTATGACAACACCTGATCCTCTTGCTGTTTTCTTGCTTTGTTTTGTTGGGACAGCTCTTCTTGCAGCCTCTCAATTTCCCTTTTCATCTGTGCATTTGATTGTTCAAGCTTCTGTGACGCCACCTAAGGGCAGTATAATTGGTTTAGGTAACCAGTGGTCAGAAGGACACATTTATAAACATCAGTAAGTTTTTAACAGGAAGATTTGAGACCACAATGACCATTTTACCTCTAAATTGTCTTTTTCTGCAGCTTGTGCAGACATGCCATTGTTCTGTAGAGTGGATTCTAGTTTGTCAAACTATTGAGACAGACAGACATCGTTTAGATGGACTGATTCAGGAGAGTGCATTTATACAAGTATAAATGTATATTTTGTGTTTAGAGCATATAACAGCATTTCTCACCTTCTGTTTAACTTCACTGAATGTCTCCAGCACTTTGCATTTTTCATCAAGTAGTTCAGCCACTTTCTGCACCATTTGCTTCTCTTTACCTGAAAACAAATCAACAGAGAGGATCAGTTGAGAGCTGACAGTGGAGATCAGTTAAAACAGATAATGAGGATGATTTAAAGCAGACAAAGAGATGGAAAAACACTCACTTGCATATAGTTCGACTTCTGATCTGCAGAACAAAACAGAAAAAGTTAATTTAGTGAAATGAAAACACTCATAAAATGTGCTTTTTTTATGTAGCAGTAATGCATGACTTACAGAATGAATGAACCTGCAGCTGAACAGAAGCAGTGTGAATAAACCTAAAAATCCAGTGAAAACCACAGCTTCCCATGGAAGTCCATATAAGTCAGGACCAGGCCGGATATCATCAGGAAGTGATGACACAACCTAAGACACAGAAGTTAAACTATTATATGAATCAAGAAAGTATTAATTAAACAATTGTACAAGCTTTCACATTATAATGCTTTCCTTAACCCTCTCTCTGTCACACACACACATACAAAAGTGGACAGACACTTTTAAACAGGATGTTCTATAAACCCAAAACCACATTCACATGATCATACAATTTTTAGTAGTTTGACATAAATGTTCATTATTATTTCTTAAACGTAGCAGTAATAATAATGAAGATTTATATCACACATTTTTACACAGTACATTTTAGTACTTTTTACTATACGTTCACATCATTTTTGTCAAGAAATCAAAACCATTAAAAGGTTTCTAACAAATTAACATTTTAAATGTTTTATAATATATAAAAAATCAATCTCAGACATCCTCCTCTGTCAATAACTGACCAAAGCCAATGCCACAGCAAGATGAAAAAGACAATAAACACCTCTCAATACACTAAAGCGAAACCGTCCCAAACTGGTAAACAAAGCCAGTAAAGGAAAGTTGAAGTCATTGTAGATCTATAAATCTAAAAGCTTAACACAATCACACAGATTAATAATAACTTAAGATGAAATGAGCAACATGTACAGTACCAGATGCTTCAATGCTAACCAGCTAACTTATATGTATTAATACAAGATTATTTACACAGTATACATCTAATTAAACACAAGTAAATACTGCACTAGAATTAATTATTTATCTTATGATAGCTGGCTTAACAGAAATATATATGACACCTGCCATACACACTAACGCTGTTTCATCATACACACTGTGCCACATACATCTTTGATTTTCTCCACGGCGAGTGTGTAGTAAATATTCGCTCCTCCTTTCACGTCAGTCACTTCTGTGACGACCGACTCGGCCTTAAATTCGTCTGCCATGATTATATTCAAACTGAGTTATTCTATATTCTATAATCTGTTATTTTATCTGTTGTTATGCCATGGTGCCGGATGCTGCTCTACTCTGACTGCTAGTGCGCACTGCGCTGAGAGGAAGAGCGCACTCTTGTGTTTAGGGAGGATTTGTAAAACAAATGATCTTGTGTCGTCAAAACTTTAAACCGAACTTCAGTGATGTTTGTTTAAATATTTATTTTAAATTATAAAATGTGTATTTCACAATATAAAATAATAATATTTAGATCTTATGCGAAAAACGTAAAATCCAGAAAATGGAACACCCCTACAAAGGTCATGGATTCTTCCACACGTCACCAATTGCTGACTGCCACAACGTTCGAGTTTTAAAGAGACAGACGTATCGACACTGAGATATATTAGTCATGAAAAATATTTGTCATGACGTAGTTATGAAACATCATAGTTTAAAATATGGTAAGTATGTTTCACAAGTGGGTGTGTCAATATATATCTATAAACAAACAAAGGCCATTGATCCAGAGACCGGTTGAGCAGCTCAAGTCTGTTTGGATTCAACTCAACTCAAAATTACTACTTAACTTATCTTTGTGTCAACATTAATTATTTATTTATTACCTATGTTGGTTTTATAGACTATTTAGTTGTAGAGACAGTAAGTATTTTTCAATATCAATCAATTGCCTTGACAGCAAAATACAACACTTTTTTGGTCACATGCCAAGACAGAAAATAGACTGTAACGTTAGTCGTCGGCGGTTTCCACAAATAGGGTACAAAATATTGCGTTAAACACTTTAAAATATATTTTGAAAATAAAGTGGCTTCAGAAAATCATGTAAATACATGTACATATTTTCCAAATATATACTGTATGTATGTGTATGTATACATATACACAGAGCACACACATGTATATTATGCAAACAAAAACTTTTTTTGTATGCGATTAATCGCGATTTGACAGCACTATATATATATATATATATATATATATATATATAACATGGGACAGGCTACTTTTAGCAGGCTACTTTTCCTGAGACACTCACCTTGTCCACTATAGATGCAATTTCATTAATTGTGACTTCAACAAAAACTGCCATCTGATGAAATTGCCCTTCACCTGTCATAAAACCAACAACAACAAACACATGTTACGCTTTTACAATCTACAATGTATATGTAATGTGCAAAATCATGTCACCCCTCAAAATTTTTTTTTTCATGATGGGTTTGGACCGACAGGAGGATGATTAAATGATGACAGAATTTTAATTTTAGTATGAACTACTCCTTTAAAGAAAATGGAAAATAAGTCCAAAAAAGTGATTACCTTTATGTGATTCAACATGCTCCTCAGAGATAAGACCGTGGTTTTGAAAAGTAGTTTTCTTGGTTCCAGAAGATGTCCAATCCTCATGCTTTTGTATATCCAGCTCATCAGCCTGAACATCCTCCAGATTAGCTCTGTTTGCTAAAAGGTCTTTTTCCTCAGACACTGGCTCATTTTGAGGATTGCCCAAGTCATTTATATCAGCTCTGTCTTCGGTAACTTGATTATTTTCAACCTCTGTTGTGAAGGTTTGTGTTTTCTTATTCACATCTAGACATGCTTCATGAACACAGTCATCTTCACTGAACCCTGTGAGGACAGAGAAGGAACATTGCACAAAATCTGACAATTTTACAATACCATCACAAAGCAGTTTTTGTCCCATGTAGTATTCACCAAAATGATTAAATCCATTATCTGTCATGCTTTTATTATTTTCGAAAATGATCAGTAGGAATCATCAGTACCTGGGCTTTCTAAACTGTTATCTGTTATCACTGGTGAATATTTATTTCTTAGAGAAGATAAGAGGGTTAACAGTTTTTGTAGTGCTGGATATTCTTTAGCATTATCCTTGCCAGGAAAACCGTTCTCTTGTTGAATATGTCCCAATTTGGTGTCCATCTTCATATGATAATCCAACAGCTGTTCAAAGTCACCAAGTTCATCATTATCTTGACCTGCATTAACATTTCCCATTTTGGAATCCAGCCATGATAGCTTCTGCTCTCCAAATAAATCTAAAAGATCTTTAATATTCGGTTCGCTCAGATGAGGATATAAGTTTGTATATTCTTTAGAGATTTCTGTAGGCTGATTGACAGTTTTTTTGTCGTGAATTTCAAGGCTTCCAGGCTGTTCTTCATCCCTATGTTCTTCTTTATCTTCTGACTTCACTGCCATGTCACCATCATCATTTTGATCCCAGATGGCACCTGTGTCACTTTCCTCCCTTCGCGTGACACTTTCTGAATCGGTTTGACGATCCTCATTATTTGCTGTGTCAGTCTCTTCTTTGTGCTCAACACTTTGATTTTGATCATGCATGATATTAATATTGCCATCCTGAACTGAGTCATTCTTTGAGAAGAAATCATTTGTCAGTTCTGTTTCTGTGGAAGTTGTATAGCCATCTGTGTCCTCAGCCACAGTGTTAGGAATGTTATTAACGTTTGCATTTTCTAGTAAACTGGGATCATGTCCAGCATCTTCTAAATCACCAGATCCATCAGATGGGTTTTTTGTATGTGCTTCCTGTGTCTGAATTTCATGTGTGATTTGTGTGTCATCCTCTTTCTCTTTTTTTCCAAAATAATTATCTGTAGATTTGGAAACTGTTTCGGATTCCTCTTGCTCTTCATTAACTACAACCTCGTCGTCATATTTACCTACTGAATCAGTATCCTTAACAATACTTATACCTGAGTTTTCTATTACCAATGATTCATGATGCGATTCACTGGTATTATCCATCTCATAATCTGTGATGTTTATGGATGAATTTGACTTTGAAAGCTCTGAATGCAGATTTTCTTCACTAGTTACAGTAAATTCATCTGCTATAAGAGTATGAGAAGATCTTTCATCAAGAGGATTTATTTTTGTGTCCAGTTTATGTTCGTTGCTCATTTGCGTTGCATGTGCCTCTGAATCTGATAACTTTTCTTCATGAAATGTGATGTCTTTTGGTAGTAGTTCATCTAATTGTGCCTCATTTCCTTCCATAACTAATTCATCTTTTATGTTTATATCTAACTCATAATTTTCTTTCGATATACCTTGGTCACCTTCAGCTAATTGTTTTTCATTTTTATATTCTGACAATGCATCCATAATCGGTTCTGTGTTTACATCTGCATTTACATTTTGACCAGTTGTGAGAGTTTCAATGTGAGAGTCAGTACACAAATCTGCAACATTTGATTCTTGTGTTTTTTCATAATGTAACTGAGTATCTGTTTGAATATCCGACTCTGAGAGTTCAGATGTATTAGCACCAGTTACAGGATTTTTGCTAATTTCATTAGAATCATTTTCTTGCTGTCTGATAGTGTCTAAATTGCCTTGATCAGACAGACTTAGTGTCAACTTCCCCTCTGAAATGTCATCAGCTGAATCAGTTAAGCTGTTTGTGCTCTGAATAACTTCGTTTGCATTATTTACAGACGTAACTTCACCATGTTGGGCATTAGATTCTTTAGAAAAGCCATTTATATCTCTAATGTCATCAGATGCAACGCTGTCTTTTAAAGTCATTGTTTCATCAGAGAGAACCTGAGTTTCACTAAGTAGATCAACATCCTTTGTGGTTGATTCTTGCTTGACAACATCAGATATTTCTTCATCGGTCACAATCTGTTGCTCAAGAAAGCCCTCCTTACCTGAATTTACCCCCTTTACTGTCTTTTCCTCATCTCTTTGCACATCTTTCATATTTTTCTCTACAGCTCCGTCTAAAACATCAGCACTGTTTTCACTTTTAACTTCTTCAGTTAAATCATTTGCTAAATTGGTTTCAAGGATTTGTGAATCTATGCTGTCTTCTGTCATTTTAGATACTTTATCTAGTTGTTCAATGCTATCAGACGCAGTGCTATCTTTTAAAGTCATTGTTTTATCAGCCAGTGCCCGAGTTTCACTTAGTACGTCAGTGTCTGTTGGGTTTGAGTTCTGCTCATAAATATCAGCCAACATTTTATCTTCTTGATCCTTGTAATTATTTTGTTCCTCATCAAAGTCTTCCTTACCTGGATCTTTTTTCTTTCCTGTCTTTTCCTCATCACTTTGCACATCTCTCGTATCTTGCTCCACCTTTCCTTCAGAAAAATCAGCAATGTTTTCACGTTTAACTTCTTTATTTAAATGATCTGCTGACTTGGATTCAAGGATTTGTGAATCTATGCTGTCGTCTGTCATATTAGATCCTATATCTAGTTGTTCAATGCCATCAGATGCAATGCTATCTTTTAAAGTTGTTGTTTTATCAGATTTTGACTGAGTTTCCATAAGTACATCAGTGTCTATTGGGTTTGAGTCCTGGTCATTAGTATCAATCAACACTTTTTCTTCTTGATCCTTGTTATTATGTTGTTCCTCATCAAAGTCTTCCTTACCTGGATCTTTTTTCTTTCCTGTCTTTTCCTCATCACTTTGCACATCTCTTGTATCTTGCTCAACCTTTCCTTCAGAAAAATCAGCAATGTTTTCACTTTGAACTTCGTCAGTTAAATTATCTACTGACTTTTTCTCAAGGACTTGTGAATCTGTGCTGTCTTTTGTCATATTAGATTCTTCATCGAGTTGTTTCACATTGTCAGATGCAGCGCTAAGTACATCAGTGTCTGTTGGGTTTGAGTGTTCATCGATGTCAGTCAACATTTCTTCTTCTTGATCCTCATTATTATTTTGTTCTTCATCAAAGTCTTTCTTACCTGCATCTTCTTCCTTTTCTGTCTTGTCCTCATCTCTTTTTGCTACTGTGTCTGCCTGAAAAGGAAGCTTAAGCATTGATGTCATGCCGTTGACTGAAAATATGGACTGAGAACTTGATTCTGAATCTTTGGTTTCAATGTTCTCAGTATTTGTAGCAGATCCAGGGCTTTCTGACAACCTGTCTTTGCCTCCATCATCCTCATCATCTTTAGTTTGCTCTTCTCTGTAAAGGTTTGTGATTCTGTTGTACATATTTCCGTACCACTCCACCTGCTCCTCTTCTTTTTCATTTTCTGTTCTCCTGTCCTCCAAAGGACTGCCTTTATTTTCCACACTGTCATCTGGGTTGTTTTCATCTCTCTGTATGTTGTCAACAACATCCATGTTCTGACTCGGGTTAAGATTGTTCTTGTCCTCCATGTTTGTGATTTCATCTACTTTCTCAGCTTCATGTTTAGTCGCAGCTTCAGAATGGTCTTCACTAAAGTCCAAGACATCTCTACCCATACTTATCCATGAGCTAGACTGCTGAGATGATGTATCTTCATCATTTGTTGGGTTCTCAATATTTTCCTGAGTATCAGTTTGTAGATCCTTGTTTCCAAACCCAAAAGCATTGGTGAGTTCACCCCTGATCCACCCAAAAGTTCCAGAGTCTGTCTTCTCCTCCACATGGTTCTCCTCAATATCCATCACAATTTTTCTGCTTTTGAAGGATACTTCGCTGGTCTCATCCTGTGGTTCATCATTGCTTTGTTCATTCCTGCCAAACAATCCACTAACAGCAGAGCCTATCCAGGAAGACCCACCTTTTTCTGTTGTCTTGGGGCTGTTTTGATCAGAAACATCTTTAACTGAAATCTGGCTGGGTTCACTCTCTTCTGTTTCAGTAGGTTTGTCTTGGACTTCATTGAGATCGGTTTCTTGTGACAAATCTTCCAGATCATCAAATTCAGTGCTGGGCTCAATCACTAAACCATCATCGTCAAAGCAGATGAAGTCATATTCCTGAGGAGAGAATTTACACTGATTAATATGTATGATCTTTGTAGACAATTTTCTTACCAAATCAGCATACATGGAAGAATGAATTCTGTCATATAATTCAGATTTCTTTGGAGTAATCATAAACTATGCCAGCTTATTTAAGTCAGATTCTGTACACTGTAAAAAGTAAAAAAAAAAAAATTGTTTTATATTGATCCAAGCCTTAAACACCCGAATATAATCTAATGTATGGATTTAATGTATGGCTCTAATGTAATGGAAGTTGTAACAGATCTTTTCTTCTGTATTATAACATACATCTGTGAAATGGATTATCAGAAACAAGTTTTTGTTGCTGTAACTGAATGTATTGAGGTTAATTTGATCATTTTAAATAAATTAAACAAGTTGATGTAGACGTATAACATGAAACACATTTTTTAGGTTACCTGACAAAACAGTTTTTATTTTTTTAAAGTACCTTAAAAAAAGTACATTACCTGGGTCGGCACCTGGATTTCCTTTTTTTCATCAATAAACAGTTGATCAACTTTGATGGCATCTTTTGGGAACAATCCAGACAACTTTTCTATCTACAAAATGTAAAATGTTGTGAATATTATTAAACAAATGAACAAATAATAGAGTTTATATGTCAGATTAAAGCACAAATGTTGTATATTGATTTTACTTTATTGATTTATACATGCATATTTTTAATTAAGACGGAACCAGAAAAGAGTACTCACACTTCCTGCCCAGAGATCATTTCTTTTTCCAGTAAGTTTGTAGTAAACAGTGATGATATCCCCTTTTTTGAAGTTTAGAAAGCGGCAGTCTTTAGCACTATAGTCTTTTTGTGCCTGCACCCGACTTATCATGCCTGAAGAAATGGACAAAAACTTAAAGATAAGAAAGCAATAACCTGAACATGAATCACATAATTTAGCATGAATCCATATAATCATTAGATAAACAGTAAATCACACATCACAGTTTCAGTCTAATTTTTTCTTTTACAGTATATGAGCATTAATGATGATCTTACGTTCACATTCGGGGTCTCCACATAGTTTGTAGTCTGAAATCAAACCCAAACCCTGGTGTAAAAAACCGAAGACAATATGAAACAAAATGAATGCATGCACAGCTGCCATGTTTGGATTTATCCAGCAATTTCCTTCATCTCATTAGATCAGGTCCTTTATGTACATTTCCAAATCCAGTAGTCAGAGGGAAAGACAAGCAAAGTCCCGGCGAAATGTCATTCCCTAGGTCTTGTCACAGAATGAGCCAATCCAAGGAGATCACAGTCTAACAGGCAGAGATTGGATTAGAGGTTACTGTCAGTAAATCATTAACATCAACACACGCCACATCACAAACTCACACTGGACCAAAGCCACATTCAAACAGATAAGGTTTCACAATATTAGACTACTTGAAGCAGTAGTATTTTTATTTGCATTGTTTGGATATTATATTGAGTAAACCTCATGAAACAGGCATAAGAAATACTAGCCTCATTAAATGATCATTGTGTTAGAGCATAACTACAAGACTAAAAGAGCAGTCATTTAGAATAAAAAATATGAATATAGAAAATATACTAATGGTCCTAAAATAAGGTTTTCCCAGTGATGCCATAGAACTAAACATTTTTACTTTTATTTGAAGAAAATCTTTACCTAAATAACCTTTTACCACTATAATAAACTAAATAACCTTTTCCCACTATAAAGTAACTCTTGTGCAGTTGAAAGGTTCCATTGATGTTAAAGGTTCTTCATGAACCCATAGATGCTAATTAAGGATCTCTTTTTTTTTGTTAAAGAGTGTATGATTTTTATGTTTTTCGTTAGAGTAATAACAACTACTGGTAATGGATTAATAAGATACTAGTCAGAACTTATTCATTATAGTGAGTATAACAGATCAGAGTGCTCTTTCCAGTACAAGAGTAACTAAATAGGACAAATAAGATGCATCTTGTCAGCTCACTCAGTTCTGTTACAGTGTTGTTAAAGGAGAGATTACTGATAGGAGTGATTGACTGAACAAAGGTCTGCCGAGTCTGAAGTTCTGCCAGCAGCACAAACCGTATTTGAGATGTCAGTCTATAAATAAGGTGGATATTCCCATGCTTAATTTAATGTCACTATTTGACATAATATAACATTGTTGACACACTGTGGTCCTCTCATGAACAAACAATTACCTCATGAAGTTATCAAGATGCCCCCAAAATCACTTCCAGGAGACAACTTAAAACGTAAACATTCTGACAGTAATACACTGCATGCATAGAACTGAAACTAATTCTTTAACTTCTGTATTGTATTATCCTGTTCGTATTTCTTTTCATATTCCTCCTAAACAACAGATGTCACCACATCTTTCCGTCTGTATCATAGCGAACGAATACGCTTCACCACGGTAACCGTCGCGTCTGTTGGTCGTCATCATGGCCAATGTTTTCAAAATGGAGAGGTTGACAAGCACATAGAGAACGTGCTGCAGCGACTCGTGGATGTTGATTTATTTTTGATGGTTGAGCATAGAAAATAACGCGAAGACATGAAGTCAGACGTGGAGGACTTAATGCCCAGAATTCTGCTTGTGGAGACCTGCGACACAGAGGACTATAACTCAAACGAACCGCCCAGAAACCCGCAAGAATATCTCAGACAGGTCCAGTAAGTCATTCTTCATCTGTTCTTTTAGGTTTGTTAAACGCGTGACGTTAAGTAGAACTTTATTTAAGCACCATTGTGCTTTGCATACATACAGTACATAAATATGAATTTCTGCTCGTATTGAAAGAGAAAACTAAAAAATGAAATTAAAAGAATAATCATAAAACGTAAAACCAAGTAAAGACAAACGAAAGTTAAATACTGATTTGGGAAAAGTCTCAGTGATTTAGTGTGCTTTGAGATACTTTTTTTCCCAAGTAAAATTTAATGACATTTATATTGTGTGTATATTTAGTCATTCCATTCCAGTCATTCCAAATTATTTCTATATAAAACCAGGGCTGCCAATTTTTGAGTTCATCATGGAGTGAGAATTTCTACAGTGGTCCTAGGGGGGTCTGGGGGCATGGCCCACTGGAAGAAAAATGTTGTACATTTTATAGTTAAATTAATCTATCTGGTACAATTTGAGAGTACAAAATCAAGAGCTCCAACACAGGTTCAGTGTGCAAACTAAACAAAGAAAAAAGCTGGTGAATTGACTTGTTCTGGAGGTTTAAAGGGGACTCAATCCTCTTTTTAGTTGTTATATTGTGTCTCAGTCTAAATTACACTCGCAGTGGTGAATTTGGAAGCCAAACAAATTGCACAATGATAATAATAATAATTTTATATTAATATTCCTATGATTAACTTTTACCTTATTCTACAGTAGGGAAATTACTATACTTTTGTCCTAATTTCTACACTTGCAAGCAGGGCCTAAAACTTTTTGCCAAATCTGCCATTTTAATCATGATACAAACAACATTTTCTGGTGATTCGAGAAAATTTACCTGTCCATAAATATTTTTTTTCCTGGCCATGAAACTGTTTTTGCAAGTTGCTGCTACTACAACAACAACTGAACATATTTAATAAATCAAAAATAAATAAATGAAAATTAGAACCAATCACTGCATTTTAATCACGATACAAACAAAGATGGTACACATGTAGCATGAGCAGTGTTTTTTTAATTTAAATTTGATTTTATAATCAACATTTGAAGCAAAAACAGAATGGTCTGACTTCAGCATTGTGAAATTATGCTAAAATCTGCATAAAACAAACACAGAAGACAGGCTGAATTTCGCTCTCTGACAGCAGATGGCATTTATGAAAAAGTAGTGATTAGAGGGAAAATGCCATCGAATCTTCTCCGAAGTCAGTTCCCTTCAGAAATACATTCATATAAACCCCCACCCCAATATTTACAATTTTCTTCAAATAAACAGTGAGCTTGCTCTGCCCTTACAGTATTTTCTTTGTGTGCTTCTGTTAAATTTAGTCTTTGCTTGCAAGAGATAAACATATGAGCTTATATTTTGGCGGAAACTGCAGTTGAGCTTTTATTTGATGGAAAACTCCAGCTTCTTTGAAAACAGGTTTACAAACGGGTCTTATTATAAATAAATGTAGCTACAGTGAAATAATTGCAAGATTTACTAGTCATTAGCTACTTTTATAAATAATTGCAAACGCATTTTAAAAATATTTTGACACAAAAAATAAAATATTTCTCTATTAATCTATTAGTCTGCATTGCTTGAACATCTGTTCTGAGAAAGAATATTTTTCTTATGTATTTTAATATTTTAATAATGTTTAAAAAAATACATATTGTGTTTATTGTCTAATGATTTTTTTAGATGCTCATTGTAACAAATTCATAAAGTTACATTGTTTTTACAGGAGGGAAGCATCTCTGTGCCCAGATGTTGTTGTGGCACAAATTGATCCAAAGAAGCTGAAGAAGAAACAATCTGTGAATGTGTCTGTGAGTGTGACAAGTGAACAGTGGCTATTCAATTGTAAAACTTGTTATGTGTGTAATAATTGTGCATATATTTTGTTTTTCACAGATCTCAGGTTGTCTGGCTGCACCTCAGGGTTTCTCTCCCAGCTTGAAATGGCAGCAACAACAAGTCAGAACATTTTCAGAAGTCAGACAGGTGTGCAATTGTAACTTTTACCTGTACACAAACTTTTACAATAGTTTATAGCATTTGTCTGTTTGCATTTTAATTAAGAACTATTAATATAACTCTTTTTTTCAGACTGTTAACAAACATCGTCAGCATTGGAACTCTCAATTTTTGGATGATAATGTTGTCATGGTAAGGCAATTGATGTCTGGACAGAAGAAATTCTATGATATCATATTATATTTTATTGTCAGACTGAGTCTGTAATGTTTGCAATTATTCAACAAACAATCAACATATCATGAATCAGTTGCATACACTCAATCCACACAATATATCTTACAATCACAAATACAAAATTCCACGTATTATACAATAGGCTCACATAAACATTACATTACACAGACATTAAACATTACTCTCACATAAAACATACTTGTACGTTACAATCCTGTAGTGCCTTCAGTTACCGTACTTTTGATTTTTGATTAAATGATGAAAAAGTTGCTTTAAAAGCAAATTCCTCTCCCCACTTTAGCCCAAAATGGAGGACGAGGATGGATGGAAGAGGTTCTGCTTGGGTGAGAATGTTTGCCTTGACATTCAGCTGAAAGAAGAAGACAAAGTTAATCCGGGACTTGATTACATCAAGGTATTAATAATAATTCCCCTTTATAAGATCAACACAACTTGTCAGTGTAAGTAGATTACATTAAGTGTAAGTAGATTACATTAAGTTACATTGAGTAGATTTATTATTACAAAATGTGAGCATTCTGTCATGATGTGATGCTCCTCAATCTCTTTTTATCAGACTGGCTTCCCACCTTTCCTAAGCATTGTCAGCAAACTAAACCAGGTAACTACCATTTGACTGCAGATATGATTATTATTCACATATAAATCATAGATTCTAATATTTAATTGTCCTTTCAATGCATTCCCTATTCAGTCAACCATTTCAGCTGTGCTTGAGTATTTAATTAATTGGTTTGAGGAGAAAGACTTCGTACCACAGTTGGTAAGTTCAATTTCTCTAGTGTGTCACATCCAGTATACATTGATATATTTAAAGAAAAGGTCAAATATTTATTTCTTTGTTCTAATAAGTTGTATATTTAGCATTTTTTCCCCTATGAAATGTAATGGTATTATTGAACTGTATTTCAGTTTCGCTGTACATTACATATTTATCTACACAGGGCAGATGGCTTTATGCATTAATAGCGTGCCTGGAGAAACCGCTGCTTCCTGAAGCACATTCCCTTATCAGACAGTTGGCTAGACGGTGCTCTGCAGTGCGTGCCAATCTGGTAAACACCTTTTGGTTTGCTCTAAATTAAAAGCTGGGGTATCATTATTTTCTCCCTGGCTTCCGTTGCAGTTGCACAAGTGAAGGCTTGTTTGTTGACAGCCTAAAATAGACTGTATTTTATTTTTCTCTTCCAGGAGAGCAAAGATGATGATCGTTTGTCAGCTCTTAACTTGATGATTTGTATTGTTGCCAGGTAACTGACATGGTGCTGTTATAGCCAGATTTAGTGTTCCCTGAAATATGTGCAGGTGTCCTTATGAAGTATAATCATGCTCCTGTCTATTAAAGGTATTTTGAGCAAAATGATTTGGCTGACAAAGAATGAGAAGAACTTGGAAACAGATGGAAGAGCCTTTGTGAAGTAAATTCATGTGCGTGAAAGGAATCATGAGAGATTCTCAGGAGATTTTGTAAAAGACTATACAATATCTTGCCAATTGCATTGACTTCCATGTTAAAGTACACCTGTTACAACTTCAACTTACTGTCCTTTAAAGCATTGTTATTGTCAAATAAAACTTAATTTCTGACATACATCTTCTTGGTATTTCATTGTCATGGTGTTGTTGTGCTATGTATGTCTGCTAAATAAAACCATGTCAGATTTATTAAAGAACTCAATAAAAATCCTTAGCTTTATTAAAAAAATTATGAAAAATAAAGATATTTCTCTTGTAAATAAATAAAATGAAATAAAAAACAAAACAAAATATGGGAATAGTTATTGGCCAAAACTATTGGTTAAATTACTCCATAACAACAACAATAATAAAAGTATGTGATCTCTCTTTCTAAAAGTGTCTTTTTAAGAATAAATCTGTAATTTTAATAACTTTTTTGATGTCATTTTTTACTTCTACCACGTTGCTGAAACAATACTTGTAAACATGGTATTTTCAGTGGAGAATTTGAATACCACAAAAGAATGAGTATCTATCTATGTAAATGTCATAGATGTGGTACGCAAGATAAAGAGACAAGATATTTCAAGAACCTATATCTGTCCAAAATAATAATGATTATTATTAGTAATATTTTTCATGAATTAAAAACAAGAGACGTTTGTTAACCCTGTTGTATGTGGAAATGGCATGTGTTATAACAGCCATAGGGAAATCTGATCTAACAAATGTTGCAATGAGGGGTAAAAGATACATTGTGGGACACATTATATATATTATTTTTACATCCAACAGCCTGACACTGAAATGAATGAACCTGTCAATCACAGGGGCGGTTCTTGCGCGCCACCTGTACAGGACCGCCCACGTGATCAGTGCTACGTGCCTTCACTGAGCCGAGCGCGCGCACGACGCTCCACGCGCTGCTGAAAGACGAAGAGCAAGATGGCGGTGGTCGTGCGAAGTTTGCAAGACCAGCTGGAAAAAGCCAAGGAAAGCTTAAAGAGCGTGGACGAAAATATTCGAAAACTAACCGGCAGAGATCCAAGTGAATTAAGGTATTACTCAATGAAGCGTTTTAATCTGCTACTTATCTATTTGGAGGAAAACATCCAGGGCCTGTTAGCAAGCTTAGACTGCGGCTAGCTCGCAAGCTAAAGAATCGCATGTGTTTAATTTCAGGGGTTAACACAACGACATATACACTAATTAGTCTTTATGTTTGTGCAGTGATATCTCACAGCTATGTAACGTTATATCACCCAGGCCGCCATAAATAAATATTCGTCACTAACGTTAGAAAGCTAGCAGCAAGTCTGCAGTTTGTGTTTGAAAGCACAATGACACGCCTCATAAAACCCATTCTCCGCATTAATATATTTTTTTAATAATGAAGGCTGGTTTTAAATATAGCCTCGCTATCATGTTAATCAAATTAAAAACAAGGTTCTCTTCAAAGATTGGTCTTTAGAAGTTTAACAATTTGCAAAGGTGATGCATGAGTCCTGCAGGGACTTCCTGCTTTGTTTGAATGGGAAGAGAGGTGTGTTAGTGGATTTGCTTCAAGAGCGTTGCTTTGGATAGCAGCGACACGCAACAGTACCGTAATTGTTTGTCTTCTGAAAGTAACATATGTTCTTAAAGATACCCCATATAGCTTTAGATGTGCATGTTTAGTTGCAACATGTTGCTTGGACAGGACTGGAAAGACTTTTCCTTTTTTTTTATAAGCCAATAGGCTTTAAAGGGCTACTCCACCCCAAAATTAAAATCTTGTCATTATTTACTTACCCGAATGTCGTTCCAACTCCATAAACGTTTCATTTGTCTTCGGAACACAATTTAAGATTTTAGATAAAAACCGGGAGGCTTGTGACTATCCAATTGATTGCCAATTAAATGGCACTGTCGAGGTTCAGAAAAATATGAAAAGCATCGCCAGGATATTACCGTTGTGATGGCAGATGTTTTGTTGACCGTGATTGAGAAGCTTGTGTATGTAGCTGAGCAAGAAGTCACAGTTAGGTCTGTTCTTTTATATAAAGGTATAATTATTAACTCAGCATCTTCCACCTTTTGCCATTTCTAGACCGGGTCAAAATAGGAGACTTACCATCCCAGGCCCAGGTGGAGGTAGGGGGCGTGGAATCAATGTGCTGAGGTAAGAATTTGTTCTTATGTTAGTAAATGCTTGTAATAATTTAATGTTGGATTTGTTCTTAATGTTTGTCAAACCTTAACAGGCGTGGACTCTCAGATAGTGGTGTAGGACCCCCAGCCAAACAGAGAGACATTGAAGGGGCACTCTTGAGGTGAGGCATCGCTTACCAATTACCTGATTTCTATATATGTTATGAAATGATTTCATTTGTGTTTAGCGTGTTTCCAAATGTATTTACAATCTGTTTATGCCAAACTAGGCTGGCAGGGGATCAGCGAGCCAGGAGAGATTCACGCCATGACAGTGACGCTGAGGAAGATGACGATGTCAAAAAAGTATGCAGACTAAATTTTTCATATATTTTTATAAATTCTTTCATATATTTGTCTGCTTATGTTTTTTAAATATTCTTGCTCTATTTTGTTTAAATCTACAGCCAGCGTTGCAGTCATCTGTGGTTGCTACCTCCAAAGAACGGACGCGCCGTGATCTTATTCAAGATCAGACAATAGATGAGAGAGGAAAGCAGAGGTACTGCTATTGGCTTGGGCTTTGTCTGAAAAGCTTTTTATTATATATTTCCTTGTTTTTCACTACATTTGCTTGAATGACAAATTAAACCTATAACTTAACTGTTTTATCTGCTCATTCAGAAACCGGCGCATGTTTGGCCTATTGATGGGAACATTGCAAAAGTTTAAGCAGGAGTCTAATGTGTCCACAGAGCGGGTGGGTATTTGCGATGAATGAAAAAAATATATGCTTTGTTGTCCTATTTTTTGTTTCCTTTTGTGAGGCAGTGTCTTTGATTATATTTGTCTAGAATAAAGAATATAATTTTTCTTATCTGGTCCTCAGACCTGAATTATTCCCAACCTACATTATTTGTATTCAATTCAGGTTGAGATCCGATTCAGCGACTTGCACACAACACCGTCAAACCACATCTGAAACAAAGTGCTGCTTTAATTTTAAAATTTCATGTCCCCCCCTCCAGATAAAAAGACGCCAAGAAATTGAGCAGAAATTGGAAGTGCAGGCAGAACAGGAGCGTAAAAAAGTTGAGAGTGAAAGGAGAGGGCTCTTTGAAGAAAGACGTTCCAAACAAACAGAGCTGCGGCTTCTGGAGCACAAAGTGGAGCTCGCTCAACTGGTATGTCTCACAGCTGCAGAGAGACAGCAGCTTTTTTAATGTATACCTGCAGTAGTTTTATTCTGGTTGGACTTTTCTTGGTCTGACTTTTCCATGCATTATGGTCTTCTCATGTGTTTCAGCAAGAAGAGTGGAATGCACATAATTCAAAGCTCATCAAGTTCATTCGCACAAAGACCAAGCCCCCGATCTTCTACCTGCCTGGGCGAATGTGTTCCGCTACTCAAAAGCTCCTGGAGGAGTCTCAGAAAAAATTAAATGGTAAGTTAAATTGATAAGTTTGTTCCCTGTTTTTTTTTTTAATCATTTTCTGCTGTCTTTTTTTTTGTATTGATTAATTTTAGATTCATAGTATACATTTTAAACCTTGTTTACACCTGGTATTTACATTTTGTGTGGTTCGGAACATGCATTTCTAGTGCAAATGCATCCTTATATTCTTGCATTTAACGTGTTTTTTTTTTATGGAAATTTTATGTTGTGAATTTTATTTTATAATAATAAGCACAATGTTGGTTACATTGATTACCTTTTTTATTCAGAAGTTGCCATCTAAAATATCATTTTTAAACTATTTAGTAAATATTTATATGAAATATAAATTTTATACCAGCATGTTGATTGCTATACTTTAAATGAGTGATAACCTATATATCGGTTTAATGTTGGCCACCATGCTCTAAGATGTTGGCATCGGGTAACAGAACAATCCACCACTAGTATTTAACAACTAAAATGCAGTAAAAATCTGGATTAAGTCAATCAAGCTGTGCGTTTTACTGATTGAACACGGAAATTAATGCACCATGGAGTGACATGCTATATTCCATCTTAATTTATTTAAAACCACAATTCTCTAATTCTTGTAAAATTCTGAATGCAATTATGACTTTTTTTTACTGAAAAAAGACTTTCCCTTGGACATTATCATCCTTTTTTCCACCATTGATTTTAAATGCTCTTATTTTTTTCCCTCTATTTCCAAGGTGTGTTTGATGAGAGACGTGAAGCCTTTGCAGAGCAACTTAATAAAATGGAGGCTCGTCCAAGGCGTCAGTCCCAGAGGACAGGTGACCGAGAAATGGAGGATAGCCGTCGGGCTGAAGAGACGAAGAAAGAAGATCAAGAGGAGGGTAAGGCTGGAGTAGGGCGGACGGGTAACAGGCATGATGTGGAGATGGAGGACGAGGAGGAAGATGTAGTCGAGGAGGAAGGAGAGGAGAGCTCAGAGATTAGGAAGAGGGAGGGGAATCAAGAGCAGGAGCAGAGTGAGGAGAAGGATAAACAGGAGGAGAGGGAGCAGAAGGCAGAGGAGGAAGAAGAGGAGGACGGCGAGGAGGATGTAGGAACAAGTGAGGCTAAGGAAGAGGGGGAAGAGCAGATGGAGGTTACAGAAGTTGTGAGGGAAGATGAGGCACAGGGTAAGTTGCAGGTTGAGAGTCCAGAAGCCACAGTTGAAGAGGTAGGTAATTTACAAAAGGAGGAAGAGCAGGAGACAGAGAATGAGACTCAGCAGGACGTTATTACAGACTGTCAGCAAACTCCTGAAAGCCACATGGAAATGCAGCCTGAGGAGTGTAAAGAGCCTCAACTGGACGTCCCCACCCCTAGTGTGACAGAACATGACACCAAACAAGATGACACGGCGCCTGAGACCCAACAGACACAGCTTGAACCTGACCCAAAAATCCCCCAAGAGCAAAGCCAAGAGCCATCAGTCCAACCACAAGAAGCCAAAGCAGACACAAAGGAAGCTAATGAGGAAACCGATGAGGCTCGCGGACGAGCCAAAGTCCGCGCCAAGAAGAGCAAAAGCCGAAGTAGCAGCAGTTCTAGTTCCTCTTCAAGCTCCTCCAGTGGATCCAGCTCCTCTTCCAGTGGCTCCAGTAGCAGTTCCTCTGGCTCCTCATCGTCTTCCACTTCACACTCCCGTAGTCGCGGCAGGGATAGAGCTGGCCGAGACAACAAACGCCGCCGGAGACCGTCGGACAGGGAGCGCAGAAAGGGCGGCAATGAGAGGGGACACAAGTCCTCAAAAGGCAGCGGACGAGAAAGCAAGGGCTCCAAAGACAAGAACTCCAAACCTGACAGGAAGAGGACGAGTTCGGAAGGAAGCAGGTCAGGGAGGAAGTCATCCAGAAGCGAGAGGGATCGGAAGTCTGATCGGAAGGAGCGTCGTTGAAAAGATGCCAGTCTTGCATAGTTTCTTCAAGGCCATTGTGTGGTTACCCTAGTTTTTTTTTTAAGGTGCAGTTGTCTTGCTATTCTTCTTGAGTGGGTTTTACTTTTTGAATTCTCCATCCTTCAATCTTTTTTTTCTTCTAGTTTAGTCTGGCAGCCAGTTAATTCTGTGTCTCTTGGATTTTTAAGATTTATAAATTGCTTTTTAGAACCATCACTCTAAACAACCTAAAGACCTTCCACGTTATCTGATGAAATGTGCTTCTCGTGCTGATCCTTCATCTGTTCCACCATGGTGTTGCCATTTCCTGTCATACAGTAGCTTAGCCACTGATGTTTTCAGTTATGCAATGCCATACTAATGTGATTTTTAACATTCAGTAAATATAAAAGCATCCATTTTGACAGTATCTTACAGTGATGCAGTTCTTTTCTTGGTGATGCAAAATTGTCTGCTTTTTTTGTATAAATCACTCGTTAACATAGAAAAAATACATTAAAGACCATTTCTCTTTATGTATCCGTTCTTGGTTTATCATATTTGCATGTTTGAAATGTTTTTTTGTAATTGTATCTCTTGAAATTGTTTATGCAGACACCACTGACTGTTTTCAGTAATGACAAAACTGAGACATTTATGCTGAATTTAAATTAATTGAACAAGAATTTCTACAAATTTAGCTTCTTAAACCTAACACATTAAATCCTATTTTAAAACCGCAGATTTCAAAGTGTTGCATTTAAATGAAACATCTAAAGAAATTAATGTTCTTGGTTTAAAATTTCTTTTTTCAAACCATGCTTTGTTTGCAACTCTTCTGAGCAGCTGAGCAAACTTAGACTTTTATGACCCAATTTAAGACCAATTATTGGTCTTTAGATAATCACAACTATTAACTTGATAAGAATCAATACAAGATTAATGCATAAATAATGCAAAAGTCAATACAAACATAGTTTCTCTTATTATAAACCCATCATTAATAAATTATTTTCTGATTGGGGAAAATGGGTAGAAGTTGCAGCCGAGTTATACATACTGTACTTGGTGCACACAGTATAAAATCTTCCTAGGCTGCAATGATTAAACAAGCACATGTTTAAATTTGAACAATCATTTTCAAATTTGAACAATCACTCGGTCCTTCAGGGCCGGTGTCCTGCAGAGTTGAACTCCAACCCTAATTAAACACACCTGAAGCAGCTAATCAAGCTCTTACTAGGCATACTAGAAGCTTCCATGCAGGTGCGTTGAGGCAGTTGGAGCTAAACTCTGCAGGACACCGGCCTTCCGGGACCGAGTTTGGACACCCCTGGCTTAGAGGTTAGTGTTTGACTCGAGATCCAGTGGCTAAATGTTCTTGTTGGTTCAAACCCAATGAGGAAAGATTATACCTATTGTATTCAGAAGTTAAAAGTAATTGCTTGTCTCATGAACTTGTAAAATTCAGCCTTAAGGAAGTCAATGTGTATATATATATTTATTGATTTCAGTAACATGTTCTGATCCTCACCTCATGGTGGCAGTAGTGCTTTGCAAAACATGAGAACTTGAGTTTCCCCAGGTCTTCTGCAGTGATTTTGTCAGCTGAATGAGTATCAGGTTATTTCCACACAGTTACACTCAACATCAATGCAACTGAGCACAAAATTTCTTCTCATCTCAAACTTGGCCATACTGAAATGGATATATAACTATGTTTGTAAATGGATATGCACTCTAGCCTTCCATTTGCAAGAATGGGCCTTCTTTGGCTAAACAGATTTCTAGATAATTAACTCTAGAACAAATTACGATGATGTATTCCTCATAAAACAGATAGTTACATTTGAGAACTATTCTCAACATACAACAATAGTCACAGACAGTAGAAGAAAAATAAAGCTATATATATAAGTTTGCAGAAATGTATGAAATGTCTTCATCCTAAAGACAACATAAAATCATAGCTCACCCTATTTACTTTCTTAATGCATATTCATGATGTTATTGTTAGGGAGAAATATATAGGCCTATAAATATGTTCACGAAAGTAGCAGTTCATGTTGAAGTTACATGATTTTTGACGGTCATTACAATTTCTTGGATCTCTGTTCCTCTTCCTAACCCTGCGTGCCCCCTATGGTCCTTCCCGCTCAGTGGAAAGTGAGCAGTCAGCTGTTCTGAGCCTCATTAGTGGTGTCTGTCTCAGATGAGCGGGAGGATGAAGCCTTTCTATTGATCCGTCTCCAGAGGAAAAAGTGCTGGGTAAACAGGACAGAGTTACAGCTCAGAGGGGACCGGCTCGGGCATCGTGCTCACAGAGGTGATGCAGGGGAGAGAGGAAAAACTTTATCATGCTGTCTACATCTCATTTGAACTTGTACAGTCATTACTTTGTGTGAAAGTCATGACACCTGTAACAGTTCAGATAATCCTGTAGGACGTCGGAATCTGAAGATATTCGGAGTTTGAATGTAAATTTGTTTATAAATTTCATGTTTTATAGTCTGATGCTGAACTTCTCACAGGGTTCCCACGCTCACTGAAAACCGGAAAATATCAGGGAATTTGATTTTTAGGACTGGAAGGGTCATGGAAGCCAATACATCTTTAGAAGATGGAGCTTTCTATAACCAATTACATTTTTTTTCTACTTATGGTCAGCCCTAAAATATTTAATCAGCTAGATTGTTCTTTCCCTCTGTGATATCTCTTAAAAATGATCTCCATCAAAATCCTTATCCAATTATTATGAGCAATGGTAAATGTTATTGAACCTTGTTTTAAAAGTTCCACACAGAATCCTTTTTTTCTAAATCAATTTCTTTAGAACACCTGTGCTGGGTTTTTGGCACTAATGTTGATTCCCACATCCTAAACTAAGAAAGTGAGTGTAAAATGACATTTAAGCTGTTAAAACTATATAGTATGCAATGTATACTATAAATACAACATATTTATAAAATGATGTAACTGACTTTTATACTGGAATCTATCATTACACTAAAGCCAAACATATTTATTCAAATATTATCTGGAGAATGTAAACTCTTGTTTAATGTTTATTTTTCTACCCATTGATAATGTTAGATGTAATGTTTAAATGATATTACTAAATAGCTTTTCACAATAAATTAATATAGGCTACTATACAAAATGTTTGTAAAATTAAATAAATGACTTTTATATTGGACTTAATCATTGCAGTAAAAAAATATTCATTATAATATTATCTGGAAAAGGTAAGCTCTTAAAAAATAACAATTTACAATAACTACTGTTTTAAAGGAGATCTACTGAGAATATTGCTGTATAACCCAAGTAAACAGCTGTTCTCTGTTGGGTTATACAGCCACTGTAAAAAAAAGTGCTGCTTTGTTAAAGTACTGTTGAAATTTAGAAAGCAGAACATGAATTCAATCCAGTACTTCAAACATTTCTTTCTTTCTCTCTGACATTTTTTCTTGCGCTCTGTAAGAGTACCCAGAGCACAGTTTGAAGTTTTAAAGTATACAGTTTGAGTTTAAAATGTTTGAGAAGTTTTAAAGAATCAGAATAAAATGGCTAACTGAAGAAAACTATAGAGAATAAATATTTATTCAAAAGGAAAGGATTCTTTGCAGAACTATTGAATAACCTTTATTTTAAAAGAAATGCTTAATAATTACACCTGCTCCATAAGAACATGATTATAGATGAATAAATGTCCTCATTCAAGTACTTTAAATAATATAAAGGTAAGTTACCTCTTTAATAAGAGATTGTGAATAATGCTAGCGTTTATTCACTAAATGAGTCTGAATAATGGCGTTATAGTTGAATAGCACTCTTAGGACATGAATAAATGATTTTGTTCCACATTTTATCTGTGAGTGATCATGCAGCACTAGTCAGTGGTCAATGTTTTTTCTCAGCGGTCATGTGAGAACAGTTTGATTTTTAGATCAATA
The DNA here is from genome assembly GCA_027422405.1 of Ptychobarbus kaznakovi. NCBI lineage: Eukaryota > Metazoa > Chordata > Actinopteri > Cypriniformes > Cyprinidae > Ptychobarbus > Ptychobarbus kaznakovi. The sequence continues at coordinate 22,627,759 of CM049806.1, read as the reverse complement.
GCAAGATTCCTTCCCCTAAGCATCAAAGACAGAATGACTGAGCACAGCTCAATGAAACCAGGGTCTTTTAATAAGCGGGTGTGGGAGTCCCTTATAAATGGCTTAACTGACTTGTTCACTGACACTAGTGTGAGTCACTAAGGCTAGTTTAACAGTTTGTTCTTTCAAAATCTGAGTTGTGAGGCTCACAGGGGATCGGAACAGACTCCAGCCTCACGAGTGCATCTGTCCGTGACTCTTGTTGTAATGGAGAAATTAAACTGACTGGATTGGTGTTAAGTCTGTTTGGTGAGCTCGGTCAACTGGTGAGTTTCAAATAGACATCTGCTACTGCATTGATCAAGGCTAATTTTCACTCTTCATGTCAACATCCATTATGCAACTTGTATTTCTTGTGTTCCTGTGGCTCAGTGGTAGAGCATTGCGTTAGCAGCGCAAAGGTTGTGGGTTCAATTCACAGAGAACACACATACTGACAATAAAATGTATAGCCTGAATGCACTGTAAGTCGCTTTGGATAAAAGCATCTGCTAAATGCATAAATATAAATGTATTTACACAGAAATAAAAGCATTTGTACATTAAGTCTGTATTAATGTACATTTGTTCATTATTCAGTGCTGGTGCTAATTTAGTATCTTATAAATGATACAGCAATCCAACTGACACTGTGAACAATGCAGTAGCGATATTAGACATTATATTGGTTACAAAAGTGTTTGTAGTTGACCAGGAACATTGGACTTAAGATTCAATGGACAACAGTCCATTATAAATAATGCATAATAACACAATAACATTAAGAAGTGATTAGTACTGTCCTTTAAGCATTTATATAAATACGAGACAACTGTATGAAGCCTTATAAAAATGGCCAACATGACTGTTAAGGTTTTAGACTTAAGAGCCAACAGATGCATGTCCTTGTGGGTTCATGTAAATGGCAGTTCTTGCATGAATTGGTGCAGAACATCTGCTTTATCTGAAAGGAATGAAAACAGGTGCTCGAAATTATGTTAGAGGAGTGGAATTGAGTGGGTAGTGACCAGGTGTTGCACTTTAGATCTGTTGGGTGGATGTCCTTGTGTGTTTGAACCCCACTCCTGGTGATTAAATAGAGATTTAAATAATCTAGAAGTAAATGTAGAATGCATTTTCTGACTGCATGAGTAGAAGCATACTTATAACTGTAAAAATAAATATAATTTCTGCCTACAGAGAGTCTAAAGTTCAACCAGGATGGACAAGTGGGCAAGGTGTTAGATTTAATATAAAATGGGAAAACATTCTTGTGGTTTCAAACCCTACTACTGGTAGCAGGCTTCTGTTCTAGCATGCTGTTGTACAATAACCTGTTTTCATCTTATAGACATGAGATAAATCGGACACATGAATACTTACTAGCCAAGAGATTAAGTTGTTGGACTTAAAATCCAGTGAACAAAGGCCCTTGTGGGTTCAAACTCCACTTCCGGTAGCAGATGATTGTTCCATTTTGAATTACTGCAGAGGATTTTACAGAGATGAGAGAAAACTCCTAAATGCATATCAAAGCAGCAATTCGACAACTACATTCTGTTCAGAAAAACCAGGATGGCTGAGTGGTTAAGGCGTTGCAATGGACAAATGTCTTCCTGGGTTCAAACCCCACTCCTGGTAATTAAGTAGAGGTTTCAATTTGATGTTTGTGTGCAAATTAAGCATTTAAAATGAATGCATATGAGGGGTAAATGCAAATTTGAGGGTCTGTTACACCAGTGGTTTTCAAACTGTCCTGGAGGGTGTGTCTGATTAGGGAGACATAAAATGTGCAGGGCTAGGGGTCCTCCAGGACAGGTTTGAAAATCTGCTTTATATTAAAATTATGAGATAAAACAGGCACTTGAAACCATATTAGAAGAGCAATTTCTACAACTACAAACTACCAAGAGATACCAGGATGGCCAAGTGATGAAGGCGTTGGACTTAAAGTGGTCATCGGATGCCCATTTTCCATAAGTTCATATGATTCTTTAGGGCCTTAATTAAAAGTCTATAACATACTTTGGTTAAAATTTCTCAATGGTAGTGTAAAGAAGACCCTTTTTACCCTGTCTTACTCTGTTTTCAGCAAGCAATTCTAGTCTATGTTGCTTTAAATGCTAATGAGCTCTGCTGACGCCGCATCTTTCTTCCGTGGGGTGAAGTGCAGACTGTAAACTTCAGACGCAAAACTGGCTAACTAGCACATTATTAGGAAAGGCGATTTGCAAAGATTCATAAAAAAAACCTTATACTAACTTCTGTAGATGAAGCTGGATCACAAATGATTTGCGCAAACATAAACGCATTTAGGCAGATCGGGATCAGTGCATTGACTTCAAAACGAAAGTAATGTTAATCCTCTGCGTCTTCAGCGGCTCAGATGTCGGGAGTAAATGTTGACTGCTATATTCATTATTACATCTAACAAAAAAACACCTCAACGCTTAATTGGAGACACCTTGTCTTCCCCTGCACCGGAGTCGACACAATGGCGGACAGCTCTCAGCTCACTCAGGGCGGGTCTAAGGTAAGACTGCTTGTCAATCAACTATCATTGGAGCAGCCTGTACAGAACTACGTCATTCTGACAGGAATCTCAGAACAGCCTGATTTGAGAAAGGGGATTTTAAAAAACACTGGGTGGATTTTGATCATTATCAGGATCAGAATTAGAATTAGATTTATTGTCTGGTATGTTTGCACATACAAGGAATTTGTTTTGGTGACAGAAGCTCCACAGTGCGACAGAATGACAGTGACAAGACAAGACACATATAATAATAATAGGCAAAATAGCACAAAATAGTGTGTAATTTAATTTATAGGATGGAAATGTACACATACTTCCAAAACACATTTATGTTCAATGCTCTCAGGGTTTAAATCCCACCCCTGGTAATTCAATTTATGGTTTTCAATTTGATGTTTTTATGCAAAGTAAGAATTTTAAATTACAGCATATGAGGGATATGCAAATGTGAGGGTCTGTTACAGTACTAACATTGTGTCCCAACCAGTTTGGCAGAGTGGTTAAGGTTTTGGAATTAAGATCCAATACACAAATGTCCTTGTGGATTCAAACCCCACTCTTGGTAACACATGTCTATTCTAACCTGAGCTAGCACAGGAAATCAGCTTTGTCCTATAACGATGAGATAAAACACACACTTGAAGCCATATTAGAAGTTGTACAACTACAATCTGGCAAAACACACCAGGATGGCCGAGTAGTTAAGATATTGAGCTTCAAATCTAATAGACAAATAGTTCAAACCACACTCCTGGTAACAAATGTATATTCTAGAATTAATACAGGGAATCTGCATTATCAAAAAATGCTGGGATAAAACTCTTGGCAGTAAAGTTCTGAGATTTTAAATTGAAACTGGTTTTGGTCACTGACCAATTGGTCTAGTAGGTGCTCCACACACTTTATCAAGTGGCTTTCTACATTCCCAATGGTAGTTGCTGTGCATTTTCATAAAGTTGGACTCTTCCATATAAAGATATTGCAGAAATGGTAAGAGTAATATGCTAGTGTGCTATTCCAAATTCAGTCAATGAGACCAGAACACATGGCATTTAGTGCAAGTGACATTTTTGTGTTTAGATTTATGTGAGATACACTGTTGGTCTTAGTATTTGCAATCATTTGAGTATTGAGTGTGGCGCTCCGGCAGTTGTGTTCCAGTGGGAGATGGCATTCAATCTTTCATTTTGATGTAGTGTGGAAAGCCCTACGGCACAGGGCAAAAATCTACACCATGTTTGCACCACCAAAGAGCTTTGCAGTTTCTGATCTCAAATGTTCTGAAAGATCCGGTGTGTTTTCCTCAAAGACTACCGTAAATTGTTAAATCAAATGCAATGCTGAGTCTTCCACCTAATTGCTATTCTAAAGGGCTCCCTTTATATTTCTTTTAGATTTTGTTTTTAACTTGGTTGGATTGCTGCACCGCCATTCGGTGTCATTAGATCCTTAAACCGGTTTGGAATGCAGCACACAGATTTAGATGTCATGTGAAACGCCATGGCAACAGCAAGTCTAGTAAATCTGCAGTGTAAGTTACACTTATCCAAGCAAATGCACAGCATTTTGAAAATACCAAAACACTCATGTCATCGCTTCCTGATTTGCTTAAGTGACCTTACTTTGAATGCTGTCAGGGAAGTGATTTGAGACTTTATCAATGAACATGAAATCCTCTGGTCTTACCTTGAAACCTTGTGTCCATTTGCCCAAAAATGTGTTTGAAATGGCATCAAGTGAGGAATGAATTTAAATGCAGCTTAAACTTTTAATGCTGGCTGTTTAACTAGAAGATGTGCAGTGCCTCCACATTTAGAAAATCAGAGTATGTATAATACACAAGTGATTCCATGTATTTATATACATCCTCAAGAGTCACACACACCCACATGATGTCCATAGATGCCCACACAGAAAATAAGAGAATAATATCAGCAAATGCACATCCAGCACACTGAGACCTAAATATCTCAGTCTTTTTCACCTGAAGTGGGTCTAGTTCTCTCCCACATGGGCCTGCAGAGCAAAGGACAAACTCGTGCTTATATTGTTCTTCTGACAAATCCTACTACAAAGCTCTGTCCTCCTCTCCATGCTGGCCTAAGGCTTAGACTCTGGATTTAACTCCAAAGCCACAGGCTCAAGTAGCCACAGTCAGTTCCTGGGTCTCCAGAACCATGTGCGCTGACACGCATCCCGTAGGAGGCTACTGAAACGCCAATTCTTTCACCCCGATCTCGCACCTACCACCCTCCGCAGTCCCTCGAGCCGTAAAACAGACAAGCCCATCATTTGTTCTGAAGTACAGTAATCTATGTGAAGGGCCGGAGCAATTGTGTTGCAGTTGTGCAATCTTGGAGGAGACTCCAAGAGGACTGCTCGTCTTTTTGGGTGGAGGAAAAGCACTCAGACGGATGCTCTGCTCTTCCACTGAAGCACTCTGACAGAGATGAACTGAAAATAGACAGGCTATTTATTTACCCGGGCAGTCAGATTTGAGTAATTTCCCCTTGCAAAATGACTTAATTCTCTTCAAAATGTATTTAAAATAAAAATACAAAAATGATGGAAAAATGTATTTAAATACAAATACAAAACACTGTGTGAGAAAATGTATTTAAAATACAAATACAGTATTTTGTATTTTGAAAATACACAAAATACCCACTTTATCGCTCTGACATGTCCATAACTCCTGCCCACTAAATATTTTTGCATACCATTACAATATATAAATGATATAGAGAAAGTTCAATCGATTTACACTTTATATCATCGCCAACATATTGTCATATCGCTATAGCAAGCAGTAATGTTTAAAGGAACACATTTTGACTAACTAGTTGATAAAACCAAAATCAGACAAAAAAACATAACAAAAAACTACTACTATAATTTTTATACCCAAGTTTCTGAGTTGTGCAGGCCATAAACTTTAAACATGGTGCAGGGGAAAACAGTTGCTGCTGGGACAGGTATGCTGTTTTTCCCCACAAAAGCAAGATCACCTTGTTTTAATGTTAAAGTCATGCACATAGTCGTGCAATAACTATTTCAAGCAATTTGTATGGTTTATACACAGCAAAACAGCATGTATTTAACTGAAAATCCATAATCATCAACAAGCTAACTGTAAAGATAGCACTAGGAATGTTTATATAGTTGTCAACGAATGGGATGTTACATTTTATTCAAAATTAAATATCTTAAATATCAACAATTTTGGCTTCAATAAAATCTTCCCAGAAAACCTGGCATCCTCCACAATTCCTATTCAGTCTAACAGCCAAGCACTTGAATGCGACGTGCTTGTAACCTGGACTTCTGAAATTGGAAGTAGGAAATTTTGATTATTCAGTATTATTCCTTATTTTTTTTACAGGAATCCAGAAAATTCCATTACCCAATTCTAGATGGCGTTCATACAGCTGCAAATCAGCAGTCTAATAAAGAGATTGATTGGCAAAAAGTATTTTATGTATTTTGAAAATACAAAATACTAAGATTAAATGTATTTACAAAATACAATAGATTTTTTCCAAAGGTATTTAAATAGAAAATAATATTTTTTATTTCAAATACGCATTTGAAATACATGTATTTGAAATACTGCCCATCCCTGGTCATTGATTCATCACTCATCTGGTTCATTCAAAAGCACCTTCATTTAGTAAAATAAGGGCGCAGTTTCCGAAATTGCCCCCTATTCCCTTATATAGTGCATTATTTTTGGTATAAGACATTTTGTAGTTGTGAAGGTTTGTATCTAGAGACATATTATCTATAACAAAAATAGTGAATGAGGGTGTTGGCGGAAAGCTATTATGAAATGAATCATTTGCTTAACGATTCATTCATAACATTGATTCTGCTATGTGTTTGTTATTCAGATTTCACCCCCGAAAATTGGCCGAACAATGGTAAACATGAACGCACCTTAACAGTCAAGATTGTTGTGTAAGCAATAGGTTACTATACGATAAAAATCATCAAGGATTTCAGAGCAGCCTTTGAGACAACTTGAAAATTGTCATCAGGAAGTATTTAGGCTATAAGGAAGAAAAACAGAACATTCTCAAGGAGATTCAAAGATAATTTCACCACAGTAACCTAGTAAGATACTAGTGTAAGTCATAATGAGATTTCCTTTGAAATAAAAATCTTTCTGTCAACATGTGAAGGCAGTAACTTAAGTAACAATGGCACTGCGGAAGAAACTATGGTTCCCAATGGTACATTTTTGTAAAGTGAAGCTATATTTATTTTAAGCCCCAGTTCTACTTTCTAAAAAATAACACTTTTGTCATGAGTCAGACAGATAAATACAGGTTAGAACAAACTAATTGAAATTAAAGTGAGGAGAAATCACATTTCTAGTCTGATTAAGTCATGTGTGCCTAAAACTGTGAATATGAACACATTTAATTTTCAGATGCTACAAAGATATTTTCAGAACAAGACAGCTAATTGTGTGTCAAAAACAACCTGTTTTTTTTCATTTCTCATAATAGGCTTTATTAAGTATACATTTAGTTTTTGACTTTCCACAAGATAGCTTTGCACCCTGACAATTAATTACCTCACAACAAACACCGAAATCACAGTTTCTCTCTCACCCACATTAAGATCAGATTCTGCAGCTCTTGTTTTCTGCTCTGCGACAGGTTTCACGTACGGACGATAATTCGATGGTTTCTATTTTTAAATGCCTCAGGTGAGGTTTATTCCTGCACAACGAGGTTCCAGTCAGCCAACTCCTATCAAAGAGATAACGCAGTTGCTATGGAAACCCGCTCTCCGTTCAGGTTATAAATCACATGTGTATGCACACTCACACTTGTTTCTTTGTGGAGTGCAAGTTCACAAAAGCGCTATCTTCCTGATGCCTCTCCCAGCAGACCTGCGTTTTGGGTATAGTGACTATGAAGCAAACTTTCCAGACCGCTCCACGCAATCTTCTGTGGTCCTGCATGGAGAAAAATGGTTGCTTGTTTGCTGTTTTCTGTGGTTATAACTCAACAAAACTAGCTTTGCGTTTCTGTTTGCACTTTGTTCTTAGGCTTACTGGCCCAATAAATCAGGTTCTCTGTTGCCGCCGAGAGAGACGGAGACACAGGGACTGCTCCATGTGACAAGATTGCAATTCTGGCCTCTAATCACATTACTCTTCCCATTCTTTGCCACTGCTGTTCCAGTGTTGTCATTACCGATACTGCCAGGGGGCCGACACTGGCTAAGGCTGTTGGCTTTAATTGCTTGCCTGTGAAAAATCTACACATTGGATGTAGGCAGTTGGACTGGAGGTGTAATGCTGAATCAGTGGGTATAGTATGTTTCCCCTTCCTTCCATAAAAGCAAGATTGTCTCAGTGTGGCCGCTGTGCTTTGTGGTTGAGGCCGTTTTCTTTTAACTGCCACTGTATTGCTTTTCGTGTTTAACCGGTCAGAGTACGGTCACTCTCTGTGCTTTTGTGTTGCCGCTAAGAACCGAGTGTCCCTGATGTTTTGGGAAGCACACATTGCACACGTTCAATATTGCGAGTTAAGTACATTTAGCTTAATTCTGCTGTTGTTTATCTTTAAAAAAATACAATTAAAGGCTAAACACTGTTTAAGCTGTGTAATTGGGTATGTAAAAATGTTTAGAAAAATATTTTTAGATCAAAGAAACAATGTGCAGCAGGATTATTGTGTGGGACACAAAAATTGCACTCTTTTGCACAGTTTGGAGGAATGAATATGTAATGTGGCCATAACGCTCAAAGGAGTTCCCAACTGATTGTCGGGGTTTAGTGTAGTTTTGATAAATGAGCTGAATCTGATTGTCTAATAGTCACAAAATGTTCTAGTGTGGATTGTTGCACATTACAACGAGATTAGTAATTCTGAGCCAAAACTGAATATGCAATGAGAAAAAAAAAACTTTAGTAATTGCTTTAACCACAAACATATTTGATAATTGTAGTTTTTTCGGTTTACTTACTATCCCAATGTTCTAACAACTTAAGGGTCATTCACAACAGAACACGTTTTTGACGCAGGGCTGGAGAAAAAAAGGTAGAGATGAAGTATTGAACTTTAATTTGAACTATTAGATACCTGTTTGTGGTGTATTTAAATACAGAAACAATGGAAAAGCAATGCAGTGGAATGTAAAAATCTGTATGGTATGAACAGCACATTAGGGAGTTTTAAAGGAGACCTATTATGCCCCTGTTTACAAGATGTAATATAAATCTCAGGTGTCCCCAGAATGCGTCTGTAAAGTTTCAGCTCAAAATACCCCACATATCATTTATTATAATTTTGAAAATGCCTATTTTGATGGGAAGCAGAAACAGGCTGTTTTTGTGCATGTCTCTTTAAATGCAAATGAGTTGTCTATCACGCTGAAATCATACGTTTTAAACCATATTAGTTTAAAATTCTGATATACGTTTTTCTGCTATACAAAATTATTTTTCATGTATTATTGCAATTAAACTGTCAAATACACGCTTAACATACACAAGTTTGTGTTAAAAACACACATGAGTTATAAAAACAGTCCATTATGTCTGTGAAGGTAAACAGCTGGGAAAGAAATTGCATGTTTATATCAGATCTGTGTGGCAGCAGCGTAATATACAGCAAATAAATCAATAAATGCACAGCTGTCTTGTCTCCTCTGAGGCGGTGTTATAGTGTTCTGTGCTCGTCAGTGCAGCCAAAGACAGAACAGTTAGCATGCTTTGCAAAACGCTTGCGAAAACACGATGGTGGCACCGTGGGTGGAAACTTGCAGATTAAGGGGCAGTAATATTATAATAAGATCCCCTTTCTACGTCACGGGGGAGCGAAATCTGAGCGGCTCGTTTTTTCACAAGCTTGCAGAGAAAAGCTTACTTTTTTTTACTGGGTTGTTTTTGTTCTTCATGTTTTCTGGGTAAATGCACTGGGGACCTGATTACAGCACTTAAACACGGGAAAAGTCAGATTTTCATGATATGTTTAAGTGATGCATTTTTATGCAGCTTTTCAATTATTATATATTTTTGTTTTATAGCAGGTGGGTTAAATGAATGCATTAAATAGGCCTACAGAAATAGTATTGTTCAGTTCCATTTGGCCTCTTCCCAACCCAGTATTTAATATGTTTGAGTTGACTGTTTGATAGTTTTGCTTCCTTTGTTGTTAATTATTGTTGTCACATTTAGTAACTTGGGTTCTTGTGATGTCAGGGTGAGTTTGTTTCACTATTCAAAAGGATGAGTTAGTTTGTTGTTTCCCATTTGCTGTAAGTCTTGAGATCTATAGTCTGTGGTGTTTCAATGTATTTCATCAGTTATGTCTTGTGAGTTTCTTGTGATGTAGTTAATAGTTTGAGACAGCAAGCTTGTTGCTTTTCAAGATGTTTGTCATAGTTAGCATGAGCTGAAGCACATATTGGACAATGAAAATCCATGTAGTGTGGACAGTTTTATACTCCTTTAAGTTAAATATTTATAATCTAAATGTGCACAATTAGATTTTAAATCATGGCAACTTGATTTGTATATATGCAAATTAATTCAACTCAGAAAAGCCTTGCAGAGAACAGTTCCTAAAAGAAACCTTTTTTTCATGGTGTTGTGAGCATTTTACGAGAGTGTGTATGACATTCCCCCTCATGCTTATATCAAGCAGATGTTTTGGAGATTGGAAATCGTCCACCAGGATTGTGTATTTGTGTTCAGCACTAGGGATCTATTTCTCCCCTATAGTCTTCTTCTTTCTCTTCCATCTCAAAATGCTTAGCAAACATTGATTTTCAGCATTGGAGGAAACTCTGAATCAGGCATTAGCCTCAGTCTGTCGTGAGAATAGATGTGTGTGTGTGTGTGCATGCTCATGCAAGTGTGTATGATCTGTTTAAATCAAACATACATTTTGGAAGTGAATTGTCTCATTTCTAAGTAACATTTGAACCAGTTAACTGTAAAAAATGTCAACTTAATAAGGGAAAAGGGAACTACAAGCTCTGATGGTTCTCTGGCTGTGGTAAAGGTGCCTAATCATGTCAAAAATGTAAAAGACATCATCACATTTTGACTCTCTCTGGAGTGAAAGATCAGCATGTGTTCAGGAACATGAGATAGGAATATGTAAAGTAAGGCCTGATATGCTTTGTATATTGAGGTATAAAACTACTTCTGGGGTAAGTGTTGAAAGATAATTAGTGCAGGGAACTTTGCTTTTGTGCGATAATTTACTCAACTTAATTTCACTCCAAACCTGTATGACGGTCTTTGATTGGTGGAACACAAAAAGTTTTTGTATATTTTTTATTTTTTTTTGCTGCTGTTTACTGCCAAGATTGTTTTGGTCATTAATGGGTACAATTTTGTCCAGTTCCTTTCACAAACCTATTGTTGAATTATAAATGGATAACATACACTCACTGGCCACTTTATTAGGTACACCTTGCTAGTACCGGGTTGGACCCCCTTTTTGCCTTCAGAACTGCCTTAATTCTTCGTGGCATAGATTCAACAAGGTGGTTGGAAATAGGAGATTTTTCCCACATGATAGCATCACGCCTGCAGATTTGTCGGCTGCACATTATGAAATCTTGGAGTCACCCTGTAGGGAGAGTCTGACTCATTTTAGTAAAGAACTCTTTTGTTGGACACCAGTCATTTGTGACATGGTTTATTGCTGGAAGTAGCATCAGAAGATGGGTACACTGTGGTCATGAAAAGACGGACATAGTCAGCAACAATACTCAGGTAGGCTGTGGTGTTTAAACAATGCTCAATTGGTACTAAGGGCCCAAAGTGTGCCAAGAAAATATCCCCCACACCATTACACCACCACCAGCAGCCTGAACCGTTGAGACAAGGCAGGATGGATCCATGCTTTCATGTTCTTTATGCCAATTTTTTTTCCTATTTTCTGAATGTCGCAGCAGAAATCGAGACTCATCAGACCAGGCAACCTTTTTCCAATCTTCTATTGTCCAATTTTGGTGAGCCTGTGTGAATTGTAGCCTCCGTTTCCTGTTCTTAGCTGACAGGAGCGGCACCCGGTGTGGTCTTCTGCTGCTGTAGCCCATCTGCTTCAGGGTTTGACGTGTTGTGCGTTCAGAGATGGTATTCTGCATACCTTGGTTGTAATGAGTGGTTATTTGAGATACTGTTGCTTTTCTATCATCTCTAACCAGTCTGCCCATTCTCTCCTCTGACATCAACAAGGCATTTTCGTCCACACAACTGCCGCTCACTGGATATTTTCTCTTTTTCAGACCATTCTCTGTAAACCCTAGAGATGGTTGTGCGTGAAAATCCCAGTAGATCAGCAGTTTTTGAAATACTCAGACCAGCCCGTCTGACACCAACAACCATTCCACGTTCAAAGTCACTTAAATCCCCTTTGGTGTACCTAATAAAGTGGCCGGTGAGTGTATATGAGGACCATATTGGCTATTGTTAATTGTTTTTTTTTTATACATGCATATATATAAATATTGTATATTTATTTGTTCATTTTAATTTCCCCCTATTTTTGCATTCAGATATCTCTGCCATCATAAAACTCTCACATACAAGTAATTTTTTTTTCTTAGCGACAGATGAAGTGCAAATAGCTATGAATTCTATATATACTAAGTGAAAATAACAGTCAAAATAACATAAATATCATTATGAAATATATGTTTTTCTCTAATACACATTGGCCACAATTAACGACACCGTTTTATTCAATACATTTTGAAACCTCCATTTGGCAGTTTAACAGCTCTAAATGTTCTCCTATAATGCCTGATGAGGTTAGAGAACACCTGACAAGAGATCAGAGACCATTCCTTCATCCAGAATCACTCCAGACCCTTTAGATTACCAGCTCTGTGTTGGTGCTTCTTCTCTTCAGTTCACCTCATTTTCTACAGGGTTCAGGTCAGAGGACTGGAATGGCCATAGCAGAAGCTTGGTTTTGCGCTCAATGACCCATTTTTGTGTTTTTTTTTTTAGGTTTGTGTTTGGATTATTGTATGGTTGTATGTATTGTATGGTACACTGCTCCAAGTGTGTGTGTACTTGGATGGGTTAAATGCAGAGAACACATTTCACTGATGGTTATACTCTGTATAATTGTGTATGTGACAAATTAAGCTCATCTGAGCTTAATCTCTTCTTTTTTTGGGTGAAGATCCAAACCTGGCCCATTATAAGATTTCTAACAGAGTCAAAAACTTATTGATTTTTTATCTGTTGGTATTTGATAGAATCCATGATGCCATGTGTCTAAACAAGATGTCCAGGACCTCCAGCAGAAATATAGGCCCACAACATCAAAAATACAGCAGTATATTTCATTGTACACATGGGGTACTTTTTATCCCTGTCTTCACCAAACCCATCTTGAGTGTTTGCTGCTAAAAAGTACTTTTTTTTTTTTTTCATCTGATCATAGAAGTCAGTCCCATTTGAAGTTCCAGTCGTGTCTGATAACTGAATATGCTGGAGTTTGTTTTTGGATGAGCTAGGATAATTTTTCATGTTTCACAGAACATGTGGTGATGTAGGTGCTGTTTGACAATTTTTTTAAGGTTTTCTGACCCTGAGACTCAACTATTTTCTGCAATTCTCCAGCTGTGGTCCTTGGAGAGTCTTTAGCCACTCAAACTCTCCTTCTCACCGTGCATTAGGACGATATAGACACACGTCCTCTTCCAGGCAGTTTCGTAACATTTTATGTTGATTGGAACATTCTTAATTATGCCCTGATGGTGGAAAAGGGAATTTTCAGTGCTCTAGCTCTTTTCTTAAAGCCACTTCACTAATTTGTGAAGCTCAATTATCTTTTGCTGCTCATCAGAAATATATTCTTTAGTTTTTCTCATTGTGATGGATGATTAAGGGAATTTGGGCTTTGTTTTTCCTCTTATTTATATTTCTGTGAAACAGGAAGCCATGGCTGGATAATTTCATGTTCATAATCACACTGGAGTGCTCAAAATTGTGAATATGAATGGGAATATACATTTCACTTTAATTTTATACTAAACAGCAGTTTGGAGATTCTGTGTAATATTTTACGTCTCACTGAAGAAAGCCACACAGATTTTGAACAACATGAGGTTGAGTAAATGTGACTGAATAGTTTTTTCTTTTATTCGTGATTTCCTTGGCATTTAGTACTGTACACACTAGATGTTGCGTCCTTCACAAATCTGTGAAGTATATATGATATGTAACATGTCTGTGTATCAACAGCGCTGTCTATACCAAGCATCCTAGACTGCCACGCTCTAGTGAGACTTTCAGCCCGAGGGGATTCGTGTACCTCTTTTTCTTGTGAATTTCTTTTTCTGCCTTGAAGAAAAACTGATGATCTAGCAACATGCCACCCAATTCGATGCCATAATCTAAATTACATGCCAGTCATGAAATGATACACTAGATAAACCTCACAGACTATCTATCTATCTATCTTTATGGAGCATGATTAAGTCACCCTCGGATGAAGAAGTGTGCACTGAATGAAGCTTTAACAATCATGTAAGAGTCCGAAGAGCCGTTTGTGTTCCCTCTGATTAACAGCAGTTCAACAAGGGCAAATTTAATGCTGGGTTGAAACCATGCTATTTTTCTTCAGGCAGCAGGGTATTGATCGACCCCATTTCTGCTGCTCTATTAATCTTGGTGGCCATAGGTCATGTGATTTGCCCCGGCCAATCCAGAAACAAGTCTCGCCTCCAAAACGAGATTCTACAGATCCAAATAAGACACTCTTAGAGCACTTGAACCGGTGCTCACCTCCTCAGTCCTCCAACCTCCGCTTTTATAAAGACATAAACATCCCTTTGATCAATTGATCTTATCTTACAACCCTGAAAACTCTTAGAGGTTACAGGCAAAATCACAAATCTAAATTGAGATTGAACCATCACGAGTTATAATCTGAAACACAGTTTTTATCTGCGTTTGGAAACATTTGAACATCTGCAACACAAACAGTTTTTGACTGAGAGTTAAAACCGCAGATGAACCCGCTGATAAATTCCACTCATTTTCTCCTCGCAAACAAACAAAGTGCGGCCAGGAGTTTATCGGAGCACTCGTAACAAAGCCAATCTCATTCATGATGGCAGATGTGGGATATGGCAGGGGAATCCACGTGTTCAAACAAAAGTTTTCCGCCACCCGAGGGGGAAAATGCTCAAATCGGGTCTCTGTTTAAGAGTCTGCTCCATAATTCTCATCAGTTTCAGGCTGTTCAGGCACCTGGTGGCAGACATCTGCAGATCTGCCAAGGCTGGCTTTGTGGCTACGGTTAGATCGTTTGAAAATGTGCTATTTGTGGCAGATCAAAACGCTTGATGTTTAAGTCCAACTGGCCTGAGGTTTTCAGGTGCTGCCTGAACGTTGTAGGTGCCAGTTGAATAGATCAGCATTTTCTTTGTAGTTCTGTGTGCAAAACAATGTTAAAATACTTGCTTTCTCAACTTCATCTCAAAATGAAAATTCATGCCGTTGTAAACCTACGTGACTTTCATTCTTCTGCAGAACACAAAAGAAGATATTCTGAAAAATCCAAATGACATTGGATGTCATTGACTTTTATTGTATAGTTGCAAAAATATATGTTATGTTCCACTGAAGTCATACAGATTTAAAACAACATAAGTTAATTTAACTTTTTTGGGTGAACTATGCCTTTAATCATGTAGAGATGACTCGTCTAGTTTACAAGAGTCAATTTGAAAATCTTTTACTAATATTTCAATGGATAAATCTTTTTCCTTTTTTCAATATTCATGACTATAATACAGCAGAAAACCAACAGCTCTTTTTGTTTTGTCAAAGCTAGAACAGTCTTGTTATAATCATTGAAGCCGTCTGCGCCGTGCACTTGCAGTACAGACAGATTTTTGGATTATAACAAGGAACAGTCTTGTTATAATCCAAAAATAGTTTTGTCCTTTTGCTCGCTTGCAGATTACATGGAAGTCTTTCCATTACATTCCAGCAGTGTTCTAGTCTGCCTGCTACTCTGTGTGAATTCTCAAATCAATTGCTGTAGCATTTTTAAAGGCACGCCTTATTAATTAGATTTGTTTTCATCTTACAGTTCATAAATGTTTTTGACAGAGGTCTGTTGTGCTCACTAAGACTGTATTGTCTTGGTAATTTTTTTAACACATTTACATTTAATGTATTTCTTTGATATTAAAGCAGAATTTTCATCACCCAATACTCCAGTCTTCAGAGTCACATGATTCTTCAAAATTCCTTTCTTTACACTTATACTTTTGATCAATTTAATGCATCCTTGCTGAATAAAAATATTACATTATATAAATAAATCTTACAGATCCTAAACTTTTGAACAGTATGTGTAAATTCAAGCCCATGTTGTTCACGGCACTGAAGGGAGGAACTCAAACAGCGTCTGTGCAATTTGATCTCCAATAAACGGACAGAAAAAACAAACTTTGTTGCGTCTTAGATTTCAGGCCTTGTTGCGTGTCCATGAGGCTGTTCAACCTTTTGATTTAGAGTCCAAATGCCGTCTCACAGTCTCTATCCCGTACATGCAGCTTCCTCATTTAATCTTTTTAAATGTCAAGTTTTGCATAAAGTCCAGAGTGATGGGCAAATTACCACAGCAGTTTTCAGTGCTCCAAAATATCTCATTGCGATATAATCTTTTTCAAATGTCTCCCCCTGCCAGCTTGGCTTCTCTCAGCGGATGGGTCATGTCAAGTATAAAGGACTTGAAGAGATAACTTCTCGAATTGTTTCAGGATTGAAAATGTGTTTCCTTTATTTTAAGGAGTGGGGTAGTGGTTAAAACTTAAGGCTTGTAACCATACATTTGCTGATTTAGTCTCCTGTTGATTGAACTCAATGATTCAGTGATCAGGTTGTATCTATTTCTCACACATCAGACGGCTTCAGAATACTTGGAAAATAAAACAAGAATTATATGGCCAGCATTTCTGATCATTTTTATGATGCACATTTCATTGTAATTATAAGAAAAAGATAGACCAGCACATTATTTCACATTTATCTTGTTCACCTAATAAGTCTGAAATCAACATAAGTGTGAGTAAATGATGCTTTTGGATCTTTTGTGAAGATCATATAGATCATGACCCGTGCCATCTAAGACTATTCTCTATTCATCTAAGACGATCTTTTCTCTAGACTCGCTTGACTATCTGAGGTTACAGAGGTCGGATCCATAATAGTTTCATGTGTCTGTTTATATGGTGTTTTTTCCTGTGTGGGTGTCTGTTTGTTGTTTCAGTGTGGGAATCTTTAAGGTTAAAGGTGCAGAAGGAGCTCTTGAATTTCAGAGTAAGAACCACGGCAGCCAATGGCAATGCATTGATTTCTCTAATACTGGATACCCATGTAGGACACAGAGGTGCAGGTGTGTTTTCAAGAGCACAATGTCACAAAATTGACAGTATATGTTGTTTTGTCTGACAAATAATAGTACAATTGAATAAAACCTGAGCATTTCAGAACAGAATGACAATGTTTGTTTGCTTTTAAAGCAACAAGATGCTTGTAGGAAAGGAAATCACAAATTAGATCTCTTTAACATCCCAAATGTTTCTCCTAGACTGAAATGAGGTTTAATTAAATTCTTTAGAGAAAAATCCACAGTAAACTCTCAAATGTGTCACCTAGAGTTTCAGAAGAGATCTCAACATGCTGATTTCAATATGAGTTCTATCCACATTCATTTTATAACTCTGTATTCATGCTGTATGTCAACAATTGCCTCATTTGTGTCTTCTATGTCTCCAAAGGGATTTAAGAAGAAACATCTGAGCAAACCTTGACACCTAGATGAATCTGATCCTCCCGAGCTATGAAATTTCATTTTCTTCTGGGTGGGTCCACAATGCACAGAACTTTTCTTATGTTTCTTGTTTTTTTTTGAAGATTCCCCAACTTACAACATACATTTAGTGATTTTACTCCGTGTGTCATTCCACCAATGTAGGAACATCTAACTACAAAGTACCTTTATCTGGTTAGTTCAGACTTGACACAGAAAGTTCATTTCATTGTCTTACTGCTAGAATAGCGGTGACTGGAGAATGTCACTCCCACAGATGTCTTTTGAAACGAGGATACATTCATTAGGAAGGGTAATTAAGCTAACAGCGGGAGATACATTCAGGTTTCCATCCTCTGATGTGGCTGTAATGAGGGAGAGGAGGAACATGCCATGTCCCGTGGCAAGCGTTCACACATTCACCAGACTGGGCTCCTGTGATGTTCTCCTTTGTCTCGTCCCGTCCTCCTAAAGCTTCATGGTGCAGAACAGTAGATATGGATGGCAGCCTCTGTTGTGCTTTAAAAAAACTTTACGTTGCGTCTCGGAGAAAAATAAAGTCAAATTTAGATTCCTTATAGTTTTATGTAGGGTCCTTGTATTTAGCCCTTGGAAGCAAACTAGAACAAAAGGCATGTGTTGGCAGCCATATAAGAATAGCACACCCTTTTTTCATTTTGGGTTATTGTTTTTTTTCTATCATTGCTATTTTTCACCCTCATCCAGGGGTAGGGCAATAAGAATCTCTCAGTCAAGGCTCCCGAGTGAAAATATTGCGGAGGAGAGAGCAGTAACGATTTCAATAAGGCCTATCATCTCTCATTCCCAGTGTGGCTGAACTCCGAATGGGGACAGCTCTCAGGGGGATGGATATTAGAAAAGATGTGTCAAGGTCTCCTCTGCTGGTTCTCGCTAGCTCTGGAGCAAAGGGTGCCGGAGAGAGGGGAATAGAGGGACCGGCTCAGGGAATTGTGTGTAACCTTTCCTGGCTTTAAAACAATCAAAGGCAATATCCATCTGGGCAGGCTATAATAATCAGTTTCAGATCTGAAACGACTCCATCATCGACGAATATGGCTTGGAATGGGGGTAACGCAGTTTGGCTAATATTCAGTATTTGTTATGGGAAATATACAGGTTTGCAGACTGAATTTTAGCTAGATTACTTGGTGTTTGCACAATTTTTAACCAAATATGGATGTATTTTCGGTCTTGGTGGAATTTTAAGAGTTTAAATGAATAGTTAGTTTATTCAGGTAAATAAGAAATTAATCCTTTTATTCATTGTTAATGTGATCGAAAGTGACAATAAAGACATTCGTGTTAAAGGCCTTTTAAACGTTCTATTCACTGAAGAATCCTGAAAAGAAATTTCCATGAAAAATACTAAGCAGCACAATACTGATATTGAAATGAGCAATTATATTCTGAAGGAATGTGACTGGAGCAATGAAGCTTTCATTGCACAATCTAGCAGTATTCAATGATTTTTGCAGCGTGCACTTTATTTTTATCAGCTTTGCATCACAGGAATAAAGAGCTGCAAAACAGCTAATCACAAATACAAGAATAGTTTAAATATTGCTAAATATTTCACATTATTAAATAATAATAGAAAACTGTTTTTTATTGTAATTATTTTTCACATCATTACTGTTTTTATTGTATTTTTTATCAAATAAATGCAGCCTTGCTGAGCATGAGATTACATAAATACAAATATTAAATAACAAAATATAAAAAAACTAACTTTTCATAGGCAGTGTATAGACTTTAATGTAAAATACACAGTAAGATTCCTGCATTTGCTGTTTGAGGATTACTTTAATATGAACAATAATAGGCTTTTATGCTCTGTGTATTGTTTGCAACTTTGCATTGCACCTTATTCAGTTCATATTATCAGGTAATATATTAAAATTAGAAGCACTAAATTTGTACATCAGTATGAATTGTCAGGATGTAAAGGTCATGCGTGTTGCCCTCACTCTTTCTGTAACTGTCAGTTTCGCTCTGTTTTGTGGTTTATGCTGACATAGCCAATATAAATCTATGTCACCCAACCTTTTTTCCCACAGAATGAACTCAAATGGCTCTTGGAATGAGAATTATGACATAAGCACATTTGGAGGCTAATTGTTTGTCAGGGTGATGTCTATAAAAGAACATTTGCATGCCTCATCCGTGATAAAACGGCATTCGTGGAGCAATTAATTCACAAGAACGATGGAGTTGCATCATAATTTTTCATTCATATTCATATACTGTAGGCCAAGTACATCCTGCCTTCATTACGGTCCAGAGAGAGCATGATATTGAAAAGCAGGTAGCTTAAACAGCAGAATTAAAAGACACCACTTCTGTAATACAAATGTGGTTGCTAATATTACTTTAATTAACAATATGTTACACCAAAGGGTTAAACTGTTGCCATTCATGTTTCCCCATTTTCACCCTGCTAAAAAGAAACCAGTCTAAGATGGTTTTCTGGTCTTAGCTGGTTTGTTACATCAGCAAACTCCATTATGGTGGTTTAAGATGTTTTTTTTGCAAGTTTGTCATTTTTTATTATTGTTCATAAAAGTAAAATTGAAATGTAAAAAAATAGGTTCCGATAACTGAAATAAAGCTGAAATAAAATAATATAAAATCAAATGTTACACTTTATTTTACAGTGTTCTTGTTACACTTGTTGCTTGTACTTATATTATAAGAACAATAAATAAGGCATAATTACGTGCATCTAACCCTAAACCAAACCCTCATCCTAACCCTAAAGTAAGCATGTAGTTAATTGATATTACTAAGTACTTATATGTATAATTACACTGTAACAAGGACACCTTAAAATAAAGTATATCAAATTAAATATAGATGGAACACTTTTTAGAATGTTAATGTAAAAACTTTGCAATGTTGATGTAGATTAGAATGTTTCTAATAAAAGAAATGAAAGAAAAGTAACTTGAATTAAAAGAAAAATATAGAAGGAGAAAAAATGAAGAAAATAAGAAGAAAAAAATTAAAGCTAAATGGAACAAAACAATAAAATGACAATTAATAGGAAAAAGACTAAAATTAAAACTGAATATATAAAAATAAAAGCTAATAATGATTTTTTTTAAATACTTGTATGCAAATATTACTAAAATAACATCAATTTATACTCTGACCAAAGGGAGATTCACTACTGCATGTGCCAAGCACACAAATTCTCCTTATCTGCAAACATATCGAATATCCATACTTACTGTAGCAGGATTTTCACCGTCACTTTTGTGCCACTTCTGCCTTGTCAACTTCGAGATGATAATAAACTGAATTAAACATACAACCCTGGTGTTTTACAAAAAAAAAAAATTCAGCTGAGAACATTCACCTGGGTAATGCAAGAAAAACTGATTCAGATTCGGACAGCAATAAAATGGCCTGCTCATAATATAAATACTGAAATTACATCTCCATGTAAAACAATTATTGTCTAAGTATGGCTATAGACACATACGAATCAATTTGCAGCTCCCTGATGGTGAGGTAGAGAGTCAGACGGGCAGTCTGTGAATTGCAGCCTTACAAATGCTAAATGCTACCAGTAAGATTTTATGTCATACATTTAGTAATTGTTTAGATTGGTTTGTAGCATTTGGTATTACACTAATGCCACACAGGTCTTTAGCAAGCTTTTTGAGGTCAGCACAATTTCAGTAATGACCTAGATTGCATACTAGCAGTCTCATGTACAAAGCTTCTGTAGACAAAACACTCTTTGAGACGGGATGATACAGGTCTTGAGTAGAGAACAAGCTATAGTCTGTAAATATGGTATATCTCTGCTCACTCCTAAAAATGAAGGATCTTTTTTGGCATATATGATTTCATGAAGAACCTTTAACATCCATGGAAACTTTCCATTCCACAAAAAGTTTTTATAATGAAAAAAAGGTGCCCCAGTATTTTTTGTCTAATGATTTAGTCTTTTGAGAGCCTTTTATAAATGTTACTGGTAAAATATTGACTAATACTGACTTTATGCGAAGAAAAAATATTATTTTAATAACTGTCCACAGAAAGGTTCTTTGGGGAGCCAAAAATGGTTTTCTATGGGACCACTGAACAACTATTTTGGAACATTTATTTTTAAGAGTGTATTGGTATCTGTGTGTATTTTAGTCTAAAATAATGTTTTAGCCATTTGTAACTGTCCTGTTTTTGCAATGTTTTTGATTGCATAAACAAGAACTGGTCTTTCAAAGATAAAACCAAGAGATCTTTCACCACAGAGGTTCTTACACAGCCCTGTAAGTACATTTCAAGCTTTTAGGAGCCCTTGAAAAATGTAACTGGTAAAATATTGACTAACATTGACTTCAAACTAAAATGGTTATTTTAGTAATTGTTTACAGAAAGGTTCTTTGGAGAACCCAGCAAGCATGGAGAAGGGTATAACTGCAGCCTGGAGATCTCCAAAATGGGGTGGGAGCTCCAAAATAGGGCGTGGCTTCCTCCCATTGACAGACAGGCACATGACACGCATGCAAAAAAACATTTCCCAATCAACTTCAGCACAAACTCCGCCCCACAGCTGATTCTAAAGATTTTATTGGTTTCAATCACAGTGTTAATTTAATTTCCTACACTATGCTACAAAAAATGCTAACTCCAAACCTGCCCCACACCTGACCCTGACTTTAACCAGTAAATTGGGCGCTGAAAAGATTAATCTGAAAAGATGAAAAGTTGCATTTCAGGAGTTAAGCAGTTTATAAGATTATGCGATACAAGATCACAGAGCTGGGCCGTTCCGTTCCGTAACTCCCCAACCGGACTTCACCGGGCAGTGGCATCTTTTTAGTTAGGTATGTATCAGCTAATTGTAAGCAGAGGTTCAAACTCCGGTCCGAACACCACTGACCACGAGCTTTGGGCTCCGCTCTCACCGAGAATATTGATTTAATAGCATATTTTTATTTTAGATAAACTAGATACAATGTTTAATTTAAAAAGTGTTATTTTGAAATGTAAATCAATAACAATTGGCTGAAGCCAGAGCCAATGGTGAAAGTCTTTGCGCAAAGAGACCTCACCCCATTTTGGAGGTTCTGCCCACTTTTGGAGTTCACGCCCCATATTGGAGATCTCGGTCTGCAGTTATACCTACTTGTCCGTGTGGGCCAGGCCCAGGCAGGCGATGCCGTGGCTATCCGGCAGGTCGCTCGGTCCCGCGCAAATACGGCAGTAGTACGTCATCTTCTAACAGGAATCAGTCGTGAAGGAAAAGATTCTGACGTAATTGTCGCAGGCACCACATTTTTTTACTGCCTCTCGAGCTCCTCAGTATTTGCATGCAATTTGCATACTTCATGACAATGCGTGAGCCAATAGGACTTCAGGAAAGGTTGAAGGGAAGGAATAACGGAGACATTTCTCTGGGATGTCTCGTTAAAGCTCGAGAGGGAACCTGACATGGTTCTTCAATGGCATTGCTATGAAAGCTAATTTTTGAACCTTTATAGTGTGTATTGCTGAGTATCTGAGTATTTTAGTCTATAATAATGTTTTAGCCTTTATAAATGTGCTATTTTTGCATTTAGGAGAAAAAAAGGCGTTACATAAAGGTACAGAAGTGACTGGATCAACAAGAACTATAGTCTATTAATGAGAAAACCAAGAGGTCTTACACCACAGGTTTGCAAAGGTATTAGAGTACACAGCCCCATAAATACATTTGATGCAGTTGAGAACCCGTCAAAAACTGGTAAAACATCAGCTATACTGTAATAAAATATTTGCAATTCATTTGGAAAACATGGCTACTTTTGAATGGTTAGCTTTTTGGCCACATAATGTATTTTATGGAATCTACCAGCAGGGGTTAACTACTGCTGCTAACCAGCTAATGCGTGACCCCTGAAATAACACTATTTGTTGTTATAATGAAAAACCACACCTGCTTTGTGTCAGTGATTGCACAGAAATGAATTCCCACCTGTATCCTTTAAAACTCCAGGGGTCACTGTTGCTCTTTATTCTGTTTTTCCTCAAGCTGTTTTAATGTTCCTGAGCATGAAGCATTTATGACACTCAGCCAAGATAGACAATTTGATAATTTGATGCATTTTATAAGTACTGTAAAAAAAAAAGAAGTAATTTTGTCATTTTAATGAAAGCTGTTTTACACAATCCTGCTATACAAGGTACAAAGGCCAGACTAACAGTAAATTATGGACCGGCTGCCCACTGAGCCGTCCTGCCTCTCTTTCTCAAAAACAAGGAGAACTGGGAAACAGCAACATAATCTGGAGGGAATGCTTGTTTCCTTGAGGGAGTTTAAAACTGGCACGTTTGTCTGTGCTGGGTTGAGATAACAATACTTTTTCTTTCACTCTTCCCCACAATGAATTATTGCCGCAAGTTTCATTCGGTGACAGAGGCTGATGAATCTTTAATAAGAGGATGTGTCTTTATCTGATTCTGTAACCCCTGCGGCAACTCAAGCATCTAAAACTGATGACATTTTGCCACACTGATTTGATCTGTCATGATCTTTATCACAGTCAGTGTCTCTCAAACACAAGAACTTTTGAGAGTTTTGGGTTTTGAGCTTGTCTTGCTCCAGTTGTTTTCCAGAGGGTTATTTGTCCCATGGAAAATTAACATCAAAAACAGCATATATGCATAAAAAAGCATTTTGCAGCTTGATTCTCTAAATGTATTTACTCAATTGTGTGAGTCAGCATATTGCATATATTCTTGAATCAGAACTGTCTGTTGTTAGCAGTAAAAATAATTTTAATACATTGAATGTAAATGTTCACAATGATAAAACCTTGTTAGGTAAATAGACAAATACATAGTTTTGTCAAAATAGTCTCTCTGGGACTGATAATTATTATTAAATTAAAGTAAGAAATACATTTATGCATTTAGCAGAAGCTTTTATCCAAAGCGACTAACAGTGCATTCGGGTTATACATTTATTGTCAGTATGTGTGTTCCCTGGGAATCGAACCCACAACCTTTAATGCTCTACCACTGAGCCACAGGAACACTGAAACTTTTTTAGTTACACCCATCTGTGAATTTCAGCCTTACAAATGCTAAATGCTACCAGTAAGATTTTATGAAATAAAATTCTTATGCAAATCAAAATGCATAACATCTATGCATTTTATTTAATAAAATTGTGACAAAATGCAAGTCTATTATTATTTAAAAAATAATAATAGAATATGCACTGTGTGCTGAATTTAATTATGAATTATTTGTGAGTCAATACTGGATGAGTTATAAATCTCAGTGAGACTATTTAGGGGTATTTTTTTGATAGCTTTATTAATTCTTACTTTATCAAGGGATGGCCATCATGAAATACTGAAAATGAGGTCTGAGAGTTTGTACCTCATAATTGTATTTCTTTTTTCTTTGTATCCAAGTTCTCCTGTTGTCAAATTATATTTTGTTCAGTCTTTTTTTCAATCTAGTCAAATTAGCAAATCAGTTTTAAAGGTTTCTAAGCAATTACGATGTGTCACAAGACAGTGAATTCACAAGCCTTTACTGAAAATGTTTGAAGATGCTGTCCTGCCAATTTTCTTAAAATGTTTGTGTATTATAATTTTTAATTCTGGTATTTTTCATTGTACATACCACATTCTACCAATAATGGCAGAGTTCTAAACTCCAGCTGTTCTTCAGTTCTCCTGCATTCAAAGAAATCTGAATAGCGTAGATTTGAGAATGGCACTGTCGTGCTGTAATTTGTGCTGCATCCATTTGAAATTATAAGCTTGAGTTACACTGAGGGAAAATGCACTCGGTTGGAGTCTCGTGCGATTATCCGAGGAATCATTTAGCAATGCGTGTGACGGTCCGTCTTTTTTGCGAACACATGTGGGCTGATCATTGTGTAAACGGCTGTGAGTCAGATACACAAGCCAGCCATCAGCCTCTCCACAAGCTCTCCCATTAAACTCTTTCGACAGTAAAATACCTCAGACATCATATTGACAATTTATCCCTCCCTTTCAGACTGGAACTGCAATAAATGCTCTCTTCACGCCATGAAAGAGGTTTAGTTTGAGACATCTGAGGTGTACAGGCGGGCAAATCTGACAGTAAAAAAGAAGAAAGCTTTACAAAGCATTTTCACTTCAACTGACACGTTGCAATGTAGATATTACTATAAACCAGACTTGTGGATATCTACTAGTTCTTGCATTGTGGCGTGGAAAATTGTAACTCAAGCTCTTCATGTACACATAAACTTCTTACGATGTATGAAATCTTT
This sequence comes from Ptychobarbus kaznakovi, assembly GCA_027422405.1. Lineage (NCBI taxonomy): Eukaryota > Metazoa > Chordata > Actinopteri > Cypriniformes > Cyprinidae > Ptychobarbus > Ptychobarbus kaznakovi. The sequence continues at coordinate 22,602,099 of CM049806.1, read as the reverse complement.
TCAGAATAGCGCAAAATAGCTGCAACGGATCCCAAAAGCCTGACAAAGCTACTATATCCACCCATCTCTACTACAAAAGATCACATAATTCACTCTTTACCTTCACAGAGATGCTCTTGTGGCTCCGTATCTGCGTTTTTGGCATATAATAGTGTTTTTTCTGTCGTAACTGTTGGCGATCTGACTATGAGTCACTGAACTGCCAGCTACCCGCTGTAGAAGCAGGTGTGATGGTGTCACTGCAGCCCTGGCCAGGCTCCACGCTGCCTCTATGGGGAGTTGAAGATGAGTAGTTCTTATGATTTTGTAGTTAAGGTCAGTTGTAACGTGCTGCCGGGCAGAAAGAGTGTAAAATGAGGGTAGACTAGTCAGACCACAGACAGTGAATAGCAAGCATTAGCCTTGGGGGTTTGTTAGAGGTCACTTGTTTTTTTGTCTTTTTCTAAGTGCTGTTTGTATGTTAAGGTGAAGTTTGATTTTTAAGCACTTTCTCTCATCTCGGGTTAGACAGCTAATCTATTTGCTAAGCTAATCTAAACGCTTTGTGGTGGTTGAGTGCTCTTAATGTTTCTGGCTTAAATAGGGATGCACCAATATTTTAAATTCTGGTAATTCTTTTTATAGCTGATTAATGGCTTAAAGGGCCTATTGAAAAATACCATTATGATGAAATAAATTAAATATGATTTATTAAATATTGGGATGAAATGTATTATTGAATATGAATTAAAATACAACATTAAAAATGAAAAGCAATAGTTTTTAATACAGCAAGTGAGTTTATGGAAACCGAGAAGCATAAAGTATGAAAAATAGATATTTATTATAATATTTGTTAAATATTACATTTAACAGTGTTATTTAAAAAAGATGGGAAATCGACCAATGTACTGTGCATGTCCAATATTGATACATTTTATAATGCATACGTTTTCTAAATTAAATTTGAGAGGTTAACTGTTTTTTTCATGACATACAGCGATTCTATCTCTCTAATCTCTTCAAAACTATGCATACACACACACACACATATATATATATATATATACACGCATAATAATAATACTTTTTATTATATGAGCATAATTGAGATGAGATACAGAAATGACATACCTGAAATCACCTTTAAGTAGTATGTTCATGGGGTCATATTGGTGTTTGTTACCATTTGTCTAATTTATTAAGTTAAGTCACATTACGAATGAATGCATAATTACTATATGTAATTGCTTTGCAGAACTCAAAGGTGGTAAAATGAACACAATTCACCCTCAAATATTTAGCAACTGATTCTAAGCTGTTGACGTTTTTCTTCCATTTCCCTTTTTCTTGCTTGTACTCTTTGACCTTGCAAAGTGATGTAAACAAAGTATGCGGGTGCAACACCTGTTCTTATCACAGTATAAATGTGGCAGTAAGTGCTTACTAATGCAGCCGGTCTGCAGGGAAATAAGTGCATTATTGTTCTTCACTTTTTGGAGTTCATGTTAAGTTGATTTAATTCAGGGCTGGTTTGTTTACTGCCAAAAAAAGGACTTCTTAAAAGTGTTTTATCCCCCACTGGTCTCAGTATGAACTGTACAAAATGTTTGTGCAGCATAACAAATGGCACCCACTTGCAGAGAGTTAACAGCAGAGAACTCACTTTGCAGTTTACTCAGCTTGCGCTTTTTCCAAAGTTTTGTCTAAAGTTAGTCCACCTGGAGTGACCTGAGAGGAGCTATCTTGCTCAAGGACACAATAGCGGCCTTTTATGGATTTTTGGGGGGCTTAAATGCATGAAAATATACAACAATCCTTTAACAGATAATATTTATCCCAATTTTAAATCATACATTTAAATTATGATTCGCAAGACTACAAAAGAACCTGTTGCTCACCATGTCAGCTACTGAAAATCAGCATCCGTTTTATGCAACAAGGCTGCTTTTCTACGCCCCTTTCAAGATTTGAATGCTTTCTATGAAATGAGCACTGTTGAAAATAAGCTGAAGGCATCCAGAGGGGCATTTGACGCAGGTGGATGCCATTTCTTCAGCAATTTCCTGTCAGTAATGACATAATTGCATGAGAGTCACCATAAGCAATCTATATACAGTAAGATGCATGATGCCACCGCTTTAAAATGATTCATAGTGTTCATAAGAGTCATTTATGAAAGTGATCCAATTATCCTTTGACAGAATAGTTTTACGGATGCATTCTGCAAAAATGAAGGTACATAAACACTCTACCTTGGTTTCCTGCACGACTTTTAAGGTTTATTAAAAAAATAAATTGTATCTGTAAGTGCGAATTACCTCGTGCCAGCCTTGCACAGCAATTTGCATTAAAAGTGTTTGTTGGCAGAGATGTTGTTGGCCGCGAGGCAAGAGGGAGAAAAAACATCTTTAATATCTTCAATGCAACACTTCTCCAGGGATCAGGCCTGTAGCATATCATTGAACCCTGACAACTTTTCATTTCCCTGGAAGGAGCTCACAGCAGCATGACATTGTTGTCTTTATTTACACATTTGTCTGGTGCCGCTTCTCTTGTAGAATAGATACATTTTGACTGTGTTGTTACAGAATGCCAATGTTGTTATGCTGAAACACGTATACGAACATGACAGGGAATTACTTTCACATGATTTTATTTATTTTTTTGTAGCCACCTGGATGTATTAGAGTGTATACAAAACAACTGTTTTACTAACAAATGCTAAAAAAAATTCAAAGGTCGCATAACATCGTAAGGGTGAACTGTTCATTTTCCTTTTTCGTCATTGTCAGGGTTTTTTCTTGACAAATTGTTGTTTTTTTTTTAACGCAGTCAATATTTTGCCATCTTTTTTACTTGGACACTGAAATAGCATGTCATTTTAGTTTACGAATATAATGTGTTGTAAAAAATGTGACCGACCTTAAGCCCAATTTCCATACAGTTTAAAATGTTTTAATAATTGATGATTGATCTTAAAGCGATAGTTCACCCAAAAATGAAAATGTGATGTTTATATGCTTACCTCCAGGGCATCAAAGACGTAAGTGACTTTGTTTCTTCAGTAGAACACAAACAAAGATTTTTAACACAAACCATCGCAGTCTGTCAGTCATATAATGTCAGTCAATGGTACTCATGGCTTTGAGAGAAAAAAAAACATACATAAACAAAACCAAATTAAACCCTGCGGCTCGAGACGATACATTGAGGTCTAAAGACACGAAACGATCGGTCTGTGGAAGAAACTGAACAGTAATTATATCGTTTTTTTTACATCTGATCCACCGCCCGGTCCAACTGTCCTGAGCTCGTTCAGACAACAGCAGGCGTGTGACGCGTCGTCCTCTTCTTCTTGCTTTACGGCAGATTGCAAACTTTTAAGTGCATTACATATCTCTCGAATGGACCATTGACACTCCTAATTGAGACTGTAGACAGAATGCCAATGGTCCATTTGAGAGATAGGTGGCGGTATAGCACTTATAAGTCTGGTAACTAAGCTCCACCCCTCAGTTACTTTTGCTGACAAGCTTTACCAAATTATTAATTTCTATGAACAGTGCGATGTTTCTTTAAAATGTGCTCATAAAGTTGCAATGTTTTATTTATGAATAATGACATTGCAAATAATTTTATCTGCATTTTTTTGTCAAAATATAGTTAAATTATGCAGTAACGTTGAGCAGCTTCTCACCAAATAAATTAATATGTGGATGTGAAATATACATTTTAGTTCAAATATTTGATCACACTTTATTTTAAGGTCCAATTCTATTAAAAAACTTTTAACTGTGACTTTTGCCTCAGTAAACTACAAATTTTCTTCATATTAATAGTTAGCAAGGTTGTTGTTAAGTTTAGGATTAGGGATGTAGAATATGGCCATGCAGAATATCTGCTTTATAAGTACTAATAAACAGCCAAAATGTTATTAACAGGCATGCTAATAAGCAACTGAGAATGGGTCCCTATACTAAAGGGTTACCAAATATTTTATAATTTTACCTCAAAGCTTTTGTTCATTACATTGTGCGATATAATCGGAACAGAAGCAAGATGAATACTGCAACAATATTAAATAATATCAATACTGAAGTCCTCGGAGGTCATTTTCATTACATTTGATAATGATTTTATATACAGTGCAGCCATGGTAGACATGAATATATGGAAATATCAGATAGTTGGCACGATCAACCAATTGAGTGGCATCTTTAAATCTAATCTTCACTGTTGAAATGAACAACAACAACTAAGTTTTAACAAATATTTCAGCAAGTACTGAAATGCTATGACTTTTTTATTTTAGTTTTTATGCAGTTTCTGTTCAAGTTGCATCAAAAACAGCTCACGAAACAGAAGCTTAACAAAATAATTCTAACCAGCCCTTAAAACAAAGTACTCTTTGTAGCAAAAAGAAATGACCTGGCAGTAAACCCGAATAAAACACTTTTATTCAGCCCTAAACCCAATTTGTGCATTTTTACCAGCATTATTTTCTGGTGTGTCTGGCCAGGTAAGATAACACACTTTCCATTGTCTAGCTAATAAGAACATATGAACTCTGTTGGCCAGAACTGGTTTAGAGTATTGCCAAGGGGCTAGAATGGTACTTGGGTAAATACAATCGAGCAGACAAAAAAGCTTGCAAATGCCAAGGCACAAGATTCTCTTGTGTGAAGTGGTCCTGTCATTGTATCCCTGAGTACATTGGTTAACATGCAGTACAAACAAATACTCTATGGGATAGAGGAGAGAAACCGAAAGAAGAAAAACCTCACTTTCAATGACTGTGCAGGCTTTTGACTGCAGCGTTCAAGGTAATTTAGTTAGTGGTTAAATGGGAAAGAAAGATGTAATGTTATGCACTATAAAAGAACAACATGGTGGATAGGCTCTATATTTTATGCATTATTGCCTCGTTCAAAGTTAATATGTGGGCATATTAACTTTAAACCCATCTTTATCCTGTTAGTTTTGGAAGTGTAAGAGCTGTCTTTGCCAAGGTGGCATTTTACAGCTTCATCCAAACAGAGGTCAAGTTATTTTCATAGGAACTGATTTGGTGAAATTTAGCATTACATCACTTGTTCACCAGTTTATCCACTACAGTGAATGGGTGCCGTCAGAATGAGAGTCCAAAAACATCACAATAATCCACAAATAATGTTAGGAATCCATAAACTGTGTTTGTAAGAAACAAATTAATTACTAAGATGTTTTTAACTTCAAACTGTTGATTCCTTTATCCATAATATTGCATTATCCAGTGAAAAAGACATCTCATGTGAATCAGGAGAGAAATATGCTCAAATCAATTACTTGTGGATTATTGTGATGTTTTAAATCAGCTGTTTGGACTCTATTTCTGACGCCATCTATTCACTGCAGAGGATCCATTGGTGAGAAAGTGTTGTGATGCTAAATTTCTCCAAATCAGTTCAGATAAAGAAGCAAACTATATCTTGGATGACCTAAGGGTGCGTTTAAGCAATTTTTCATTTTTGGGGGAACTGTTACTTTAAGTATTAAACTTTTGTAGCTTGTTCAGAAATGTTTTTGCTATGGAAATTAATAATAAAAATAAACTATACAAATAATAAGACACCAATCAGCATAAACAATTTCATAGCAACATTCATACATAGCCTAATTATAATAACAATAAATCATATCCACATTAACGTCACAGGCATAGTCCTATATTTAATGGCCATTTTGCAAATATTAACATACAATAGCTAGACACAAAAATAAAACCCGCATGTAATGTTGACAAAACATTTACACAATTCTGATTATGTGGTTCAAGGATAAAAGATCAGAAAGAATATCATTACAAAACTAGAAAAAAATACCATAAAGATATAATTTACACTCTAAATGGGAAAACAAGTTTTATTGAGTTTAATTTTGCATGACAGTAAATGTTGTAAAGAGCGCAGAGCCCGCATGTTCAGTAACTCCCACCAGGGCTACACAAACAGCTTGTATGTCTCTTAATCAGTAAACAAAAGCCTATATCCATAAGCTTTACAAACAGAGCGATAAGTGGCAAATATCACTGAACCACAATGCTTTTGTCCAGCATGTTTAATGAGGAATCTGCCTTGACCCACACAGCCCTGTGCTAGAAGCACATTTAAATCCACTTGTGCTCTTCAGATTGATGAAAAGGCCTACAGGTGAATGTGTCGACTGATTTGTCTCCTTTGTTTAATATGGAAAGGGCCATATGCAGAGAGACGAGAGGTTTATCATTGTGATTAATGCATTTTGGCCTGTTTTTGCTCACTCTCTGTATTCCCTCTGTGCTAATCGCTTATCCTAATGCTAATGAGTTGGGCTGTCAATTTAACATTTTAATTTAGTGTAATTCATTATATTTAAAACAAAAACACAAAAAATTGAGCCAGAAGTTGGCATGTCAGAGCGCTTAAACAGTCATTGCGATATTTGCAATATATTTACACTTGGGTGTCACACATTTAAAGAAATAGTTCACCCAAAAATAAAAAATTTTCACTCACTAAAGTTATCCAAAATTTAGATGACTTTGCTTCTTCATTAGAACAGATTCAGAGAAATGTAACGTTACATAATTTGTTCACGGGTAGATCCTCTGCAGTGAATGGGTGCCGTCAGAATGAAAGTTCAACTGATAAAAACATCCACATGATGCAATTAAAGTCTTGTGAAAAGCTTAATTTTGGTAAGAAACAAATCCACAAATAGGATGTTTTGAAATTCAAACGGTTGCTTCTGACTAAAATATGAGTCCTTTAATTCATAATATTGCTTTCTACTGTGAAAAAGTTGTTTCGACTGAATCAGGAGAGAAATATACACGGATCAAGCATTGTTTATAAGCACAAACAGTCCAAAACAGTTCTAAACATATATGTTGGTGGATTTTGATTTGAGAGGACTTTTTCACTGGAGGAAGAGTTATTATGGATTATGAACTGGTATTTTGGCTAGAAGGGACTGTTTAAAGTTAAAATGCCTTAATTATGTATTTGTTTCTTGCAAACATGTAGTTTTTCCCTTCACAATATGTTAATTGATGGACTGGAGTAATGTGGATTACTGTGACATTTTTATCAGCTGTTTGGACTCTCATTTTGACGGCACCCATTCACTGCAGATGATTCACTGGTGAGCAAGTGATGTAATGCTACATTTCTCCAAATCTGTTCTGATGAAGAAACAAACTCATCTACATATTTGATGTTGTGTGTTCTTAGAACTGTGTGTTCCTGTGGCTCAGTGGTAGAGCATTGCGTTAGCAGCGCAAAGGTTGTGGGTTCAATTCCCAGGGAACACACATACTGACAGAAAATGTATAACCTGAATGTATTGTATTGCTTTGGATAAAAGCGTCTGCTAAATGCATACATGTAAATGTAGATGGCCTGTAGATTTTTGCCCTAATTTTGGTTGGAATACTCCTTTTAGAATCCTTAATAAGAAAGTAGTTTGAAGAAAGTCTTGCATTGGTCCATGTTTACACTGCATCGCAGATGCTATGAAGGTGTTTTACTCCACTGCCTATGACATAAGGGCACAGTGAAGAATCATTTGAGTCTTGGGACTGTTGGAGTTTATATTTCATTGTCTGGACTCTGGTGTACTCACTGTACTGTACTGCTGACAGCACTGCATTCTAATGAAAACACCCTCATTTACTTCAACTATAATTTATCCCACTGCGGCCCCTCTTTCCAAAAGGGCTTCGGAGACAGAACATCAAAGCAAGTCAAATATCCATAAGCAAGAATGGCATTAAAACTTCGAGGGGCACACTTTGTTCTTTTAACAGTGTTTGGCTGAATAAATGACCTCGCTGGTGTTTGGAAGATTACTTTGTGAGGTACAGCCAATGAAGACTTGCTATATTGCAGTTTCTGTGCTTTAATAAGTTTTGTTATGCAAACAGACTGTAGTCAGCCAACAACTGATTCATGGAACAAAACTGAGTAGAGTTTGTATATGTGAAAATTATTTCTATAGAAATGATTTGAACTCTAAGTAGATAGCGTGTGCTGCTTTTTTCCCATTACACATTGCGTTGTGTTTTAGGATAAAAGGAAATGTCTGTGAACTGAATGGATAATGTCTTGTTTTTCTATGCGTTTTTTTGTTCTTTCAATGCATGCAAATATGTGGCTAGACAGACGTTTTTGACAGTTGTACTCACTTAAAAAAAAAGCACATCGAGACCTTGTATGTTTTCTATTCCACTATCCTGCAAAAATACATTTTGTATGAACGACCCCAAACAAAATAAGTTATAATGCATGGAAAATAAAATATCAAAGGATAAACAAATGCAAACAAATTATGCTAGAGCTTAGAATATGTTCCAATAATTTTAACAACCACAAATCTATATATATATATAATCATTACATTTTATCATTGCATTAAAATAAATTGTACTGGGTTTGATAATTTGTTATTTGTCCAAATACATTTTGGGAAGCTTTGGATATGCAAAAATATTTTATTTTATTTATCAAATTATTATTTGAAAAGTATAGCACTATGTTATTTTCAAACATCAGGATCGTTTGTTCACATTTAAAATCAAACTATATCTAGTTTTTATAAGTGTAAACCAAAAACGGACAACTTATTTGATGAATAATAAGTGTGGAAACATCACCTTGATTATATCATTATAAAATTATAACGGCTGTTTTAGCAGCACTGCAGTAATGTGGACTAATGCTCTGTAGTGGTTGATGAACATTAATTTAAACAATTTCTACGGGGCGAAACACTTTTTAAAATCACAATGCATTAATTTTCAAGGCCTCAGAAAGCCAGACAGCGAAAGCACTCTGGCAAGGGGAGAGATCTGGCACCGTCTGAGCGTTTGAAGCGAACTCACAGCACTGAAAATAGAGCAGCTCTGCCGGTGAGAGTGCGGCGCCTCCCGTGTGAGAGGAGAATTAGACTCTCTGCCTAATTGAGTGAGGTGTTTACTGCAAATTAATTACAAACAACCTCGTAATTAGATTCAGAATCATCCTCTTTGGAGACAAAGAGTTAAATACAAGGAGACTTGTGGTACAGGAGCTGAGGGAAAATGGTGTAGATCCTGGCAAGAGGTGGGCCGTGCAATGATCCTTTGCAGAGGTGCCAGTAAAAGGGGTGAAAATGCAGGGAGTAGATCTGTAGGCGGTGTATTTTCTGTAAGGACCGGGAGCATCCATCATGGCTTGGGTGGCCCCCACCCTAAACACGCTCTAACACGCTCACATTGTCTCACTCAACACTTATTTACCTTCTGCATCTGACAGCATGGGGCCATTGTTCTCTCTCGCTTGCTCTCTCTCATTATCACCCCCATGGGTCCCGATGACAGAGTGCAAATTTAGAATGGAGGAATGTTAGCGACTGTCAGCCTACCACACACAGGCACCCATAACAAATGTCCTACAACAACAAGTTCTCATCAGGACACATTGCTTTTTTTATAGAAAAACATTGTAGATCAACTAGTAGAGTACTAGCAGGTTTGTATACACACACACACACACACACACACACACAGCTCCAAACCTGCTAGTACTCTACTAGTTGACCTACAATGTTTTTCTACCTGGCCTCATGGCATTTACGTACCTGGGTGCACTTTTTAGCGAGACACGAAATACGTATGAATAACTGCATATTACCGCAGTTTCCAAAAGAAACAAACACTAGAAGCAGTAAAACTCTGACACCTTTTACTCCTTTTAACACAAATTTAGAGTTTTGATCAATCAAGCGTAATTTTCGCACAATTACTTGAAGAATATCATGTTACGACTTCAAAACAATATTAATATGCTGGGAGATTTGAAAACTGATGCTTTTGAACGTTAGCATCACACATATCCAGCTTCATATCTATGGGTTTTCATAGACGGTAAGTTTGTTCGGTAGCTCACGGAGTACGGAGATGTACTTAGGAGGCGAGGAGCTCCGGTTCGAAATCCCGTTTAATCACGGTTCGACAAAGCAATTCAAATCTGCATATAAGGAAGTTCAAATAGCATGGTTGCATCAACAAATACTTTTTTATATCAGTTTTGCATTTGTTAACACTATCGGGTAGGTTTAGGGTGTAGGGCATAGGGGATATTTGAATTCTGAACCACCGCTATATGTACCTGTAGCAACATAATAAAAACACAGCAATATGTACCTATAAATACGTAATAAAAATGTGCCAGGGTTCACGTATTTAACCTGTGTTTTAAAGCCACTCAGTGGACATTTCTCTTTGAAACTGTGGTGAAACGTGCAGTATGGTACATAAAACGGTGTCGCACAGAAAGTGCACAGAGGTACGTATTAAAGAAGTAATGTGTCCTTAAATATATATTATTAGTGCTTGGCAACGATTAATCATGATTAATCACATGTGTTACTGTGTATAAATATTATGTATATATTTACTCACATGCATGTATATATTTCTTAAATATATACATGCATGTGTGTATTTATTTATATATACAGTATGTATCTCTTATTCATTTTTTTCAAATAATAATATTTTGACCAATTATCATGTTTAAATAAATAGTTTAAAGAGAAGCAACCGAGAAGAATAATTCTGTCATTAATGTGGCTCCAAATTCATCAAAATGTTTTCACCCTGTGGAACTCATAAGGAGAAATTTCTTCACACAGAATCTTAATATGTTAAAAGATCATTCTTTAACTCCCTAAAAAGCCCACAAACACTATAAGTCTCCCTTTAGGTCCTCTGAAGTCATACATTATAGTTTGAGAACTATTTTCTGATAATCTTACCTTCTTTCCTCAGTCTAGACTATGTTCTTTTAAAGCACTTTATCTAGCAACAAACATGTTCACTGTGGACTGACATTTTATGCATGAAGATCTCCCAAAAATGTATTCCATGCTCCACAAGAAAACATCAGCTTTGAAAAACAACAACAAACAAAAACAAACAAACAAGAGGGAGAGTAAATAATTAAAAATATTGCATTGTTGGGCGACCTGTACCTTTAAATGTTAGGTTTCTAAGGTTGGGAATAGAGTTTACTGCCTCATTGTAAGTAATGTAACCCTGATATATTTTTGATTGCTTGCATGCCTTGCTGCTCAGACTAAACCTTTCTTATAACTTTCCATGCAAAAAAAATAATAAATCATACACAAAGGTATGAATGAGCAATGAGTAAGGCCTTATTACAAAGGTAGGAAACCAAGCCATTAATTCCCAAACCAATTTACAAGAACATATCCGAAAGAAGAGCAAAATGAGGGTCTGAAAATATGCAATATGAACATCAAAGAAAACTAATAAGAGGGAGTATATTAGCATTTTTCTCAAACCTTTGTGAATGAGAGCAGGGGGAGGGCCGCTAGCTTCATTAGCATGGCTAGTGCGCTGCTCTTTCACTGCTTTGCTTCTGTTAAAGAGCATTATTGAGTAGTTAATCCTCTTGATTTAAAACGCAACGTGCCGGAGATGGTCTGTGTGAGCAATTTGTGTTAATTAGCACTTCCAGCCCTCCTATTCTTTTAGCCTTTACATTACTATGACTATTTCATACCTGTCAACCTCCCATTTTTCCCGGGATTCTCCCGTATTTTACCATTCTATCCCTGCTATCATCCCGGTTAAATATTTTCCCGTATTTCTCCCATATTTTTAATCTTGCTAAAAATAAATCCCTCTAGTATTTTATATGTTTGCTACATTCACTTCCGGTAAAAATAAACAAATTAGTATGGCCCAAACCTCATTATATGAATAATCACGTCAACATATTCCAAGGTTGTCCGATTGCCAGGTCTTGTATGAAAGGCATCCTTCTCACACAATCGATACATACAAATTTCAACCCATTTGTCCCCTCAACTTGGCAACTTTACAACCCAGTGTTGCTGTTGATATCTGCGCAGTAGTGATGCGTGAATGGCGGTTAACATCCGTGGGCACTGTGCAGGCACGTGCAGAGGGGGGTGCAGTGGGTGCATCTGCCCCTTTTCCCCTTGATGCCCAAAGTGCCCTTTTGTCAAGGCAATTTTTTTTTGTTGTAATTAAGGCCTGCCCAATCTAACTATTAGTAAAATTAATGAATAATAATTTAGCCATAAACAAAATTATCCACATGATGACCTTTCACCTGACGATCTCATCCGGGACGATCCCTCACGTGACACCTTTAGTAATTTAGGGCACTACCAGGATGCCTTCAGTAACGTCCGCGGCTGCCGGTAAGTGGAGAGTTCTCAGCGGAGCGGTGTGCTTGTAAGCATATATTATTGAATTATTATTATTTTACGAGAACGGCGTGAAGAGATCATGCAGGGATCATGCATTTATATTGCTGCGTGTAGTCTGAAGCAAGGTTAGCTGCATCAAGGGGCTACAATATTTTTGTTCAATGGTTTCCTAATGACAATTTTATGATTGGTTTATAAAGGCACCTCGAACACCCTTTACCCAATTTTTTTTTATCACAGAATAATTCAGGAAATATATTTTGATAGTTTCTATACTAAATAATTTGTCAATCAGTACTGCATTTTTCATATGGTTTATTTATTTATTACCTGGAGATAACTTGAAAAACCATATATTTTCGCAATCGTGTGTTATTGTCTTCACGTTTCATCAGTAAAAACGTTTCTGCTTTTATTCAGCTCAGCTGCAGCTATAGGCCTTTATCACAGTCCGCGTGTCGTCACATCCGGCTCAGATTAGTAGCGTAAAGGAATTTCCTGCCTGCTTTATTGGCAATGGACAGATGCCAGTTTTGTGAAGAAATTTAAACTAATTTAGTTTAGTTGAACAGTGACGCAATAAACGTCAATATAAAAACTGTATTTATACTGATTGCACACCATGTATCATGTCATCCTTAATTTTAATGTGTAACATTAGCCTATCTGAGCGACTGTCAGCGCTGCCAGTCAGATTAACGAAGAGCGCACAGCTCAAGTTACTGCCAGAAGAATACTCGGACTGATTTAATTTCATTTTTAATCTTTTGATTATTTTTGTATTATATTTATTGTGATTAACCTCCCGCTCTTGTTCACAGTATAATGCCATTCAATCGTTCCACGCAATCACGGAGAATAACTCGATTAAGATGATCAAACTTATTTTTAATGATCGTTTATGGGCTGGAAATATTTCTTTATTTGAACAACTTCAATTTGATGCAATTATAGAGGATTCCTCATAAAGTCAGCGCGTGAAAAAACATGTATTATGTTTTAATACAATAAGTTTTTAATACAATAAAGTTTGCCCTAAACCTTTAATTTAATCCTACTATACAGCCTTTAGTCATAATTAAGGTTTTAAGCTTTGGCTAATTCTAATGCTTATTAATGTGATATGTTGTTTGTATAGTTTTCTCGCTGTTATGTAATGAAATAAGGTGATCAGACTGAAGAATTGCCTATACACATACAGTATGACTCGCACACTCCTGTTTAAGTCACGAAATACGCATCGGGATATCGTGACAACATATTGCTTGGTTTCATAATATTCAATTAATTATTGTAAACTGAGATGGGTGTCTTTAGAAGAAATGTATGTGCTGAATTCTACATAAATAATCCAAAACAATGCCGTTCTTTTACGCTACTATTTGAATCTTCTGCTTTTCGAACGCGGAAAGTGTGATCAAGGCCTATAGCCGTGTGCGTTTGTCCATTTCTTGCACGCCAAAAGTTTTTGAGTGAGAGCGCCCTCTGGCTTCGAGTATGAATGGAACGTGCACCGCACGAGAGTGTTCAGCTCTCCTGATATTCATATCTCCTTATTTTGGATACGAATAAAACTTAAGGTCATGTCTCTATTCATTTAAATCTAGATTTAAATCTAGAAACCTCTATGTGAAAACACCTGCTCGAGCTCGAATGAGGTGTGGGGTGGACGAATTTACATTTTATTAAATTAATATAAAAAATGCAGCTAACATAGTTCTACACACAGCAATATAAACAAAGGTGCTAGTTCTCTTTCGTTCTTGCTGTTTAACTGGGAATAATGTATAAATTAATTATCACAACACTGGTAAAATAAGCTTATACTGATTTTCTCGTCCTCCGAATCCTGTTTTTATAATCATAATCATTAACAGGATAAGAATAGAATTTTATTTTAAATAAGACAGGAATATTTTTTTCTACAACAACAGTAGTAGTTTCTACAACAACAGCAAAACCACAATACCCTGTAAACTCAATAACAATAACAACAACAACAAACTAATATATATATAATTCCAGAGTAATTAAGAGGTGCAAAACTATTTCTTTAACATTTAAAATTAAAATGGTCTTTTCTGTTCTATGTTTCTTTTTCAAACCTGCGTCATGGCATTTGCTGCTGTATCAATACAGAAGCATCCATTCGAACACATATCAGCAAGCAGCACAGCCCCATTAAAGCCGTGTTCCAGCCCCTTTTATACTTTGAGCATGCTCAAATAATAATTAACAAAGGTCTCTGCACGGCCCTGGCACTGTTCTTTTTTGGATAATCGGGTCGTGGGTCGGGTAACAGAAAACAAATAATTATTGATTATTTGCGGGTGGGTCGCGGGTGGATAAGATAAATCATTAATGATGCAAATATTAACTGCATTTTCTAAAATATGAACGTGTTTTATTTATATATATATTTTCATCAGGCATACGATTTTGTTTGTGTGTGTGTGTGTTCGCCTGTTCGGGAAGCTGCAGTGACAGAAATGGTTTACTGGTAGAAATGTGAGGAGAAGGAGGTGGTGCTTTGAAAAAAAAAAAACCTATGCATGAAAATTGAGATATAGCTTACACTTCAAAAGGCTATGGTTTAATTGATTAAATATGAGCGCTGCAACTTTCAAAATCAGGTGCTGCACTACTATGTTTACTGCGGTTACCGCTATATTCCTGGCAAAAGACTCCGCCCCCCCCCCCCCCCCCCGGTCTTCGGTAACGTGGTACCAAATGTTGACAGGTATGCTATTTATTGGCAAATGTGCTTGCCCAACAGAAAATAATTTCTGACCCAAGGCTAAAAACACTGTAATTGAGCCTCTATGGATTCTGGACTAAAATACGAAGGTTTTATAGTGTTTGTTAGCAAGTGTATCCAACTCGAACCCATTTAATTGTTTGTAGTCTGAACCGAGGTGGTCTATAATACTAGGAAATACTGTAGTTATCTGCTAGCATTCCATTTCATCTCAATAGCAGGAGATGTGATTTGAATATGCCGGCTTTGCTCTTTTTGAGTGTTATTTTTATTTATTTTTACCTCTGATCCACCGCACTGTCCAACTATCTTGAGCACGTTCATAAAAGGCGCGCGTAATGCATCTTTTTCTTCTTTTTGCTTTACGGCGGATCGCAGACTTATAAGTGCATTACCACCACCTATCTCTCAAATAGACCATTGACACTCTCTTTACAATCTCAATTAGGAGTGTCAATGGTCCATTTGACCATGGAGTGCAGTGCGGTGGATCAGAGGTAAAAAAAAATGATATAAATACTGTTCAGTTTCTTGCACAGACCGATCGTTTCGCGTCTTTAGACCTCAATGTATCGTCCCGGGCGGCTGGGTTTAATTTGGTTTTGTCTGTGTATGTTTTTTTTTGCCATGAATACCATTGACTGCCATTATATGACTGACAGACTGCAACGGTTTGAGTTAAAGATCTTTGTTTGTGTTCTACTGAAGAAACATAGTCACCTACATCTTGGATGCTCTTGGGATAAGCAGATACATTTCCAATTTTCCTTTTTGGGTGAACTTTCCCTTTCATATTATATTAATAGTAATAAAACATGTTTCTTGAGCAGCAAATCAGCATATTAGAATGATTTATGAAGGATCATGAGACACAAGAATGGAGTAATGATGCTGAAAATTCAGCTTTCCATCACAGGAGTAAATTACTTTTAAAATAATTTGTACTTTTACAGTAAATTAACAGTTCTTTTAAATTGTAATAGTATTTCACAATATTCCTGTTTTTACTGTATTTTTTATCAAATAAATGCAGCCCGGTTTTAAGAGATTTCTTACCAATCTTACATATTTTCCCATTTAACCTTTTCTCTAAAGTCATTATTATTGCAATCCCATTATATTTCCTGTAGTTCAAACAGTAGCACATGGCACTATAGCACCACCAAGATCATTGCTTCAAACTGACAAAATGTATACCATGTGATTTTGTTGCTTTGAATAAATGCATCTTCTCAATGAATGTTAATATAATGAAAATTGCCTACACTGTCTGAACAGTGAACAGATCCAAGTTCATTACTTGCAAAATTCGTCAGGGTGACCTGTCAGTCAGTCCTAAAAATCAGATTTGAAAAACAAATAGGTGCACAGTTGTCAATGTAAATTACAATTATTAAATGTAAGAAAATATTAACAAAAACAACAGAACCTGAATATGATCCATTTGAGCAGGTGTAAAATGCTGATGTGTTGCGTTCAGGAAGAGCCCAATTTCCTCCCCTGAGTAGCTCACCTGCTAATTTGTGACACAGATGTCTGGGCAGCTAAGTGCTTAGAAAAAGAGCCGTAGCTCTGGCAGCCCCAGACGTCCGTGCCTGGAATCTCATGAGTTCTGATTTTAGACGGCCACCTGTGACTGTGCTAAGTGGGACTAGCGGATGCTTCTGGATGTTAATGCTTGACAAAGAGCTACCGCTCTCTGTGTCACTCTCAGGCTTTCTAGGTGTGGGAACAGCGGCGGTTCCAAGACCACAGTAACTGTATGTAAACAGTTTTCTTAAAATATTTTCAAGATTATTTCAAGTCATTTTTCACTGTCATGTATCATTCTGCAATCTCTAGAGAAGCAGAAAGAGGGTGAACCAACTCCAAGGCCTAGTGTTAGTATAATTAGCACCTCATAAAGAAGAACCAGATATGGATGTCATAAAATGTTTTTAATAATATTAGTCTAGCGCGAATTTAAGCACTCTCAGAAAACTCCCGCTATAATCAATGAAGTTGTCTACACTGTCAAATAAATCTCTTACTTAAATCATACGTACATCTGCAATTTGTTGTTTATGATGAGAGAATTCGCGAGAGAGCGGTAATTCAGTCAGCGAGATTGGTTAGAATGCGCAACACTGTAATATGAGGCAAAATGAGCAGATCTAAGTTTAATGCCACAAGCAACACTTTTAATTTCATTTTCACTTAAAGCTGCAGTCCGTAGCTTTTTTTGGATAAAAATTATCCGAAATAAATTTTTGAGCAAGGACATGACAAAATGTCTAAACTCTCTTTTCGAATCTCCTTACCTTAGCCCAATTCAGAACGGCAAGCTAGTAATAATGTTTTCTAATTTGAGTGGTACTGGTAGGTTTTCATGGGAAATACAAGCACGCAGCCGTTCATCTTTGCGTCATTACATCACATCTGTAAACGCAAAGAATAAGTCCCAGCTAGTAGGCTATATCGCATGTGAGGATGCTGCAGGTGGCAGATCATATCCTTTGGAAAGGATTATGTGTTAATGAAACATGTCATTGACTGAAATTAGATTATATTTCAGTTTTAAATGTGCATCTGATTACAGAAACGTGGGATTACACAAGATTTGTATTTCCAAGAGAACCTTTTTGTAAAGAAGATTAATTTGCCTTTTGGGTTAAAAGATGGTTGCACAATTAGACATTAGACTGATAAATCTTAAGGCTTAGAAATCGAAATCTACAGGCAATGCTAATACACACACACACACACACACACAGTCAAGCAATGCGGATATTAACATTAACAAATTGAGAACAAAGTATACAAAAATTTGCATGTGATATGAGCTAAGCGATCAATCATTAGATTTAATCACCATTGGTATTGCGATTTATTGTATTGCTTTTTTCCCCTCAGATGGTCAGAACAAAAATTGCAGACATGTTACTTACCTGTACAGATGACAATATCTGGTGTAAATTCTTATTTGGGTCATACTTCCAAAACGTAGAATCTGTGAATCCTAAGTGTACTCACACCAATGCCATGACTGACAGCCACACGCACACCTAAAAACATCAGATAATTCCGCAAATAACTGCAATTGCGGGTTTCAAACAGAGATGACAAAAGACAAAGAGGCAAAACTACAGCTTTAATATAATAGATGTAGTTTAATTGTACAGGGGCATTTTTGTCCAATTTAGTTTCATTTTTCTGTACCCAAAATATTTTGTGTGGTAACATTCCTCCCCCTCCCCCGGTTGGGACACGATTGCGTGCGGACCTAAGTGCGACATTCCAGCCAGTTCAAGGTCACGTTCCCGTTTGGATTAGTATTCCAGACCTACAGTCTTTGACTCCGGTGACTGGGCTCAGAAGCTCCAGCCAACCTTCTGGCAAACTCTGATGACAGGAGAGATCTTCTGGAGAGAAACACTAACTCCATTCTAGAATTTCTGGTGGGGATATCTTTCAAGGTTGACGGGAGCATACTAATATTTTTCAGATGCACCAAGTAGATTTCAATCTACTTCAATTTTTTAAAGTGTAGAAACCTATTTACTTCAGTCATGCTTTGAGAGCAGCGGGCGGCTTCTGCAGCTCCCACAAGTGTCTGATTGTTAACCAAGTGAAAAGATTCATTTGATATAATTACGCACTCCAGTCTCACCAACTTTCTGCAATTCATTTTGACCTCATGGTTTTCAGAAGAAGACGATTACCCCCCGTGCTCTTCCTACTTTCCAGGTTAGTGCAGCCTATGCAGGAAATGTTGCCATTTCAGCATGGAAAGTCAATCAGAATAATAGGAGAGACTTCCATAGGAGACTGATGATTAGCATTTGGTACTGTGCTGAGACTAGTAAATCTTAGTAATTGTGTGCACTTCTTCACATAGGGCAGAGAGGAGAGATAATGCAGTCGAATCATTTTGAGTCTCTTTTGAAGACAACTGGCCCATGTGAACAGCTCGTGTTAATGCTGTTCTGTTCAACTTTCTATTCATCAAGGGTCCTGAAAGAATCTAGTAATCACTGTCATCACTGACAGTAATAATAAATGTTTCTTGAGCAGCAAATCAGCATATTAGAATGATGCCTGAAGGATCATGTGACACTAAAGACTGGAGCAGTGATGCTGAAAATTCAGCTTTGCCATCACATTGTAATAATTTTTGCAATATGATAATAAAAAATGTGATACAATTTTACTGAGATTTTTAATGAAATCTATCCAGCCTCCGTAAGAGACTATTTTCAAATACAGTGTATAATGGCACGGAACCCAAACTAGTTTGAATGGTTATAAACGTGCCTTATAGTTCTGTCTATTCCATAATTCTGTCTTTTACTTACACTCTGCGGAAATATTGTATGACATTTTGTGAAACTGATAAAAACAAATAGAAAAGAACCAACATAAAGCAATTATATGTTCAGAGTCTAAGTTTAAGACAAACGGTCAACATTAATGAAGCTTGTTTATGGAATAAAAAAGGTAATTGTGACTTTTATATCACAATTCTGAATTTATATCTCACAAATCTGTCTTTTATTAAAAATTAATTTTATTTAGCAATTCTGATATAACTGTATATAAGTACTGTATAACTATATATAAGTATATATATATAATAAGTTACTACTATAAGTAATATATATATATATATATATAAGTATTAGTTACTATATATAAGTTACTACCATAAGTCATATATATATATATATATATATAATTACTATATTATACAAAGTGACGTGACATACGACCAAGTATGGTGACCCATACTCGGAATTTGTGCTCTGCATTTAACCCATCCAAGGTGCACACACACAGCAGTGAACACACACACAGTGAACACACACCCGGAACAGTGGGAAGCCATTTATGCTGCGGCGCCCGGGGAGCAGTTGGGGGTTCGGTGGCTTGCTCAGGCATGGTATTGATGTGGCGAGGGCGCTGTATATTCACTCTTTTTTTTTTATTCTGTGGTGAAAAAAAATAACAATTGTGGGATATAAACTCAGAACTGTGAGGAAAAAAAAGTAACAACTTTGAGATAAGAAGTCACAGTTACCTTTTTTTAATTCTGTGGCGAAAAACAAAAACACTGGATAAGAGATATAAACTGAAAATTTACAAAAAGTCAAAATTATGAGACTCCTTTTAAAACTCCTTTTACCCTTTTTAGATTTTTATCCCATTATGGAAATAAGTTTCCATATACAACATGAAGTGATATTTACTTAAATGTGAAGATTTGTTAGTCATTTTCCACAGAAAGTGCAGCATTCAGGTTTGAAATTTCATGAAAATTAGTAAATAATGATAGAATAGTAATTTATTCCTTTAATATTCTATGCAGTTTTGCTTCTCAAGTAAATTTATCTTGCTTTAAGGATAGAAACCAATGCATACATTTAAGACAGAATAAGGTTACACTGTGGTTAAAAATTCATCAGAATTTCTATCATAAACCTTAATATATTTTATATCCTGTCTGCTCCTCTTGACACTCATTGACAGTGACGCGTCAATCTTGTTTTTATTTCAGCGTACACAAAGGCCCAATCCATATGTCACTCAATAAATCCATATTTGTTTTCATTTTCAGTCATGGTCGTTTCTGTCAGAACAGAATCATCCAATTATTATATTTATGTCAGAAATATTATTAAAATTAAAGAGAAAGTTTCAGCTGATAAGTTCAACCCCTTTCCATAATGATGAAAATAAATAAAAGCAATCGCCTTTGAATAACGAGAGCACCAAATGTCCTGCGCACTAATTCAAAAACAAACACTTCACATGGGATCTGTGCCAATTATTTTATAGTAATAATTAGCTGTATATTTTTTGGTGATTTATTATTATTTAATCAAAACAACCTAACTGCAGTTTGATTTATATATATATATATATATATATATACAGTATCTCACAGAAATGAGTACACCCCTCACATTTTTGTAAATATTTTATTATATCTTTTCATGTGACAACACTGAAGAAATGACACTTTGCTACAATGTAAAGTAGTGAGTGTACAGCTTGTATAACAGTGTAAATTTGCTGTCCCTTCAAAATAACTCAACACACAGCCATTAATGTCTAAACCGCTGGCCACAAAAGTGAGTACACCCCTAAGTGAAAATGTCCAAATTGGGCCCAAAGTGTCAATATTTTGTGTGGCCACCATTATTTTCCAGCACTGCCTTAACCCTCTTGGGCATGGAGTTCACCAGAGCTTCACAGGTTGCCACTGGAGTCCTCTTCCACTCCTCCATGACGACATCACGGAGCTGGTGGATGTTAGAGACCTTGCGCTCCTCCACCTTCCGTTTGAGGATGCCCCACAGATTACCTTTACCCTCAGCTTCTTTAGCAAGGCAGTGGTTGTCTTGGAGGTGTGTTTGGGGTCGTTATCATGTTGGAATACTGTCCTGCAACCCAGTCTCCGAAGGGAGGGGATCATGCTCTGCTTCAGTATGTCACAGTACATGTTGGCATTCATGCTTCCCTCAATGAACTGTAGCTCCCCAGTGCCGGCAGCACTCATGCAGCCCCCCACAATGACACTCCCACCACCATGCTTGACTGTAGGCAAGACACACTTGTCTTTGTATTCCTCACCTGGTTGCCGCCACACACGCTTGACACCATCTGAACCAAATAAGTTTATCTTGGTCTCAACAGACCACAAGATATGGAACATATGGTTCCAGTAATCCATGTCCTTAGTCTGCTTGTCTTCAGCAAACTGTTTGTGGGCTTTCATTTAAAGGGGGCAGTCTTGGCCTAGTGGATAGAGCGTTGGACTTGTAATCCGAGGTTGTGGGTTTGAATCTTGGCTCCGGCAGGAATTGTCCACGACTGAGGTGAGACCAAACCCCGGGCGCCGCAGTGCCGGCTGCCCACTGCTCCAAGTGTGTTTTGTTTTGTTTCAAAATATATAATTAATAATAGTTTGTAATTTATAAATAAAGATATTGTTATAAATATAATTGTTTACTATTATTATTATTTGTAATAT
This sequence comes from Ptychobarbus kaznakovi, assembly GCA_027422405.1. Taxonomy (NCBI): domain Eukaryota; kingdom Metazoa; phylum Chordata; class Actinopteri; order Cypriniformes; family Cyprinidae; genus Ptychobarbus; species Ptychobarbus kaznakovi. The sequence continues at coordinate 22,580,086 of CM049806.1, read as the reverse complement.
TTATTATAAATCTGTGGGATTTCTAAGATGTATCATGGCTCTACTACAAAAACATTAATAAATTGGTTATTTGAGATAATCTGGGCCAGACTGCCATAGCATCTGATAACATCTAACATCCAACAAGTTTAAATTGATATTCAAATATTACAATTTTCTCATCGCGGCTGGAAAAACAATAGTGTGTTGTAATCCATATAGCAGATTTCAGATGTCAGACAATGACAGCTTGTCGGCTGCTTAATCAAAGTATTTTGATGAAGCTTTCCTCTTTGGCAGATGAGGACACGGTGGTGTAAAATAACCCAAATTAAAGTCTGCCTTTAATTTTCATGAACTGAACAACCAGAGGAAAATTGCTGTCACAAAAGAGCCTGAATCAATTATGTTTCCTTGTGTGGAGACGTCAAGGAAAGCAGCCCCCCGACAAACAGCGCTTGATATTTGGCTCTGCTACGAGATGGAGTGATGCCCCTGAGATCAGTCAACCTGGTGGTGGAAAGACAGCATGTCAGACTGAGATGTCCATATGCAGACAATCCCTTATCCCGCTTTAAAAAAAAGAGAAAAGACTGGCTCCTCAGTGTCCCAATATGCTCTTCACTGCAAATTGCTGTCCATCTGTCTTGGCAACCTCCCACATCTGGTATGATAGGAGCCATCTGTGGCCAGTGTGGGTCTGTGCATGCACGTATTGTTCTGCGTGCATGTGTGCGTGCGTGCGTTCATGTCTGTGTCTTTGTGTTTGTCAAGACAGATGTCTCCACGTCACTTCGTGTTTCCTCACTCTGTTTTGTCGTGGACTCAGAGAGCTGTAAAGATCATGGGTTTGACTGGCTCTCGGTGTCCTCTGAGGAACAAGAGCTGTTCGTCTCTTCACTGAGTCATGGACACATGGATGGTTTGCTTGCTTCCAGGATTGACCACAGGTCAGGAAGACATTTGAGGATTCACTTGACACACACGGTTGTCACTCCTCTTGAGAGCTTGATCTCATTCTGAATGCTCAGGAGACTTCATGGAGTTCACAGAATTAGTTTTGTCTCAGATCTTTCCTCTAGAAGGAGGGATAAAAGTGGATACTATTTTGACTGTATAAGAGTATAGATATTAAAATGAATACTGTTTATCTTTATGGCATCCAACCATTCTGAAAATAAAGATTATAAAAGGAGGTTTGGGCAAAAGATGCTATGGAAGAACTATTTTTCGGTTCCCTTTCAGTTAACAGTTCTTAAAATAACCATTATTTTCTTTGTGTGAACTGACATTAAAAAAACAAATCAAAAAAAACCCACTATAAAGAACCTCTTGTGGAATTCAGAAGTTCCATGAATGTTAAAGGTTCTTCATGGAATCAAGAATGGCAATAAAAAAATAAGGTTTATTTTTAAAGAGTGTAGAACTTTTGTAAAAAGTTTCTTCAGATTATTAAAATGTTCTTTACACAAAGAAAAAGTTATTTAAAAAAACTGTTCACTGAAATGTTCTTTGCAGAACCCAAAATGTTTTTTTTTTTTTGTATGGCACTACTATGAAAAAAATAACAAACAAACAACAACAACAAAAAAACATTTTGAAACCTTTATTTTTGAGAACAAAGTTAGGATTTGATGAGAAATATTTTATATAGATATATTGAAATCTCTTCTGAAATTCCAGTGGAGAAATATATGAGAGAAAAACAAAAACACGAAAGTCCCCTTTTAATTGCATTGTTGTCCAGGAGAAACAATGAATATCATACAACCTGAAAATATCTATAGAAGAATGCAGTCTGATGCATGAAAGAAACTTGAGTCTGGGACATTGTACTCCTGGAGCGTATTTGCACGTCACTGTTGATTTGAAGGGCAAACACTGATTTAATGTCACCCACGATGTCCTGCCCGCTCTAATTTAGTGAGTCCTGAAAGGATGACAATTTGTCAACATTGTTTTAGGATGAATTTGCTTCATTTGTCTTGTTAGCTTGTGCCATGTATGTAAGAATAAGTTAGTGAACAGATGGTAAAAAATAAAATAATTAAAATGTTTTGATTATTTTAATAAACAGTTTTATTAAAGTTTTAAGGTTTTAAAATATATTATTTCATTATTATAATCAAATAAAAGGTTTAATAGTAAATAATACATTTATAACCAATAAAATAAAAATATATATTTTTTATTTTATATTATGTCTATATCTCTGAGAGGTAAAAATATTCTTGTAATGGCTAATATTCGCCTGAAGGCTTGTGTGAAGATTGTTTTTTCGCAATAAAGCTGCATGAAGTCTGTCAAGTATGTATTATGGATTGGCAAGTGACCCGAAGGTTGCACAGCCTGAGGCGAGTTATGCTGAACACCAAGGCCCTTTGTGCACAAGGACCATGATCTGGACCTGGAACCTGTGCCAGTGAGATATGCATCTTTGACTTTAGGAGATACTGTGAGATGGAGGGGATACGATCGCTCTTTGTTCAGCCTGTTCCAATTACTGCCCTTCAGAAGCACTAATGCGGTAAGATAAGAAGGTCAGCAAACAGCCAGTATCATGTAATTGACTGATGGACAGTTTAATTAACTGGAATCAAATCTAATCCCTCCCAGTCAAAACCGTACAGCTGCTATCTGAGTATGTACAAAATGACAGGACATTTCTCTCCTAATTTATTTAGGCTGTCCAAAATATTATTGTGCGTTGTAAATGAGAAAAGTGATCTGCATGTGAAATAAACTTCTTTAATACAAAAACGAGTTCCATTTCTTTTAAAACAATACATACATTTGTGCAAATATGTAAGTTTGTCCAATAATGATTCAAATTGGATTATAATAATGTTTGGCCATAATACCTTGAATATGCAGACAAAATAGGAATATTTTTAAAAGTTAGAGGTTTGAAATTCGTGCCCATGCGCTCACACAAGCACATAGACATGTGAACGTGACTTTTAATCACATACATCGTCTGATAAATATCAGAGTAACAGAGTTCTTTAGCTTGTTATCAAACTAATAACTGTCATAATGGTTTGACATAAAGTCACTGTGCTTTTATTCACAGCTGGTCAAGGTTGCGGTTATGTGAGGCCTTCATTTAGCTTTGATCCAACGTTAATCATCAGCTTAATTAGCCAAATGAGGGCTGTTTTTCACGAATGAAAGAATAGTTAATGGATCTTAGGAGAAACGCTAATATCTGCTGAAATTCAGAGTGCTACTTTGAAAAAACGTGGTGTTAATGTTTTAAGAGGAAGACAGAATAAAACTGTCATGACAGGTAGCCTTCATAGACTATGGCTTACTTCTCAAACAACTGCTAACCAGTACACAATCGAACAGGCTTGAATCCCACATCTGAATGGATCAATAAATAGTCAAGCAAAAAGCTATGTTTATAAAAGGTACTGATGCTAAGCTGTCCATTGTGGATTCAAACCCTTCTCCTGGAAGCAAAATAGCAATTTATATCTCATAAATACATTTGTGATGTCACATGGACTATTTTACCAATATCCTTGCTAGGCTACGTCTATTGAGTGTCTGAGAGCTCTCGGATTTAATCAGAAATATCTTAATGAAAGAAAGATGAAAGAAGGTCTTATGGGTTGGGAATGATATGAGGGTGAGTAATGAATGACAGAATTTCAATTTTTTGGGTGAACTATCCTTTTTAAGATCCAATGGACAAATGTCCCAGTGGGTTGTTATCAACAAAGTTCAGCAGAATATCAGTAGAGTTGTAGTGTATTCAACCTCATAATATTGCAGTAGTTTATAGCTGAAATGTAGCTGTAATTTATTTCCTTTTAGGCATATTAATGAAGGCAGTGAAAACTGAGCAATTACATGGTAGCATGACCATATCAATTATTTTACATATATAGAAATCATGCATGGCATTACAATTGTCTTAAGACAAACAGTTTATGTAATTTCTAATCTAATCTGTACTCATAAGGTGTTCACCACTTGACCTGATCATGTGACTTGCATAGAGGTTTGTAATTTGGTTGAGGAATTGATTCTGTTGGCAACTGCAGCAATGGTTTGAATATGGGTGAAAGATAAAGAAAGATGTAAGAGGAAATAGTATGAGTATTACGGTAGTATGCTATTTCAAATTCAGAGTATCGTTTGCACTCGTGATGGACATTTGCATCTGTAAAAGAATCGTTCTGGTTCACTCCCATGAACTGACGCTTTTCTGAAGCCCTCCGTTTTTAGATGCAAGACTTGCTTTCCTGTGTTAAAAACCAATACAATTTGAGTGCGGGCTGTGAAGGTGCGTTTGATTGGTTCGACATACTGAAGACCACGCCCCCTTCACTGAACGAGTCAGTGCTTTTTTCAAAATTTTGTTAAAATACGTTTTAAGTTATGACTAGCAGTTAAAAAATTTAAGGAATGGAGTGGAAATTATATCTGCTTGTCATTTATGAGGTTAAAAATAAATATTCAGATCTGAGCTACTGTTTATTAACGAATCCGTTTCAATGTCTCACTCATAATAATCTAAAAGACTCGCCATAAACTTTATGTTTATTATTTCTCTTTCAAAAACAGATATACAGAGATACTTAACGTCAAACACAACACAAACAAAAGTGGGGGATACATATAACAAATATACATCATGGAGGGTAAAACATAACATTTTACAAATAACATTATTTTAATTTGAGAGACATTTCTTGTTTCTAGTAATTGAAATCAATGAGTCATAACATATTTAAAATATATACTATTAAAATATATTAAGTTCTTTACAGAAAAACTTAAAAGAGGGAGTAATAGACATCATTTTTGCTTTATGTATATGAAACTTCCCAAGAAGAATGATCACCTTTAAAGTTTTATCAACTACATATGATCCAGCAGCCTATTACAATAAAAAAGGATCATAGATTCATCTATTTTAATTATTTTATATCAAAAACCAACATAGATATCTGCTCCCAAAAGTCTTCAGAATATTTACAGTTACAAAATAAGTGTGTTTTCTAAATTACTAATTGAACATTTTAGTGAGACATATTTTCTAAACTTGTTAATAAATGTGTTACAGGGATAGTAGCCTACCTATGCAATATCTTAAAATGTATTTAATTAGCCTTATTTGAAGTAAAAATGTACTAGTTGCCGACCATATTTTCTCAGTGGAAGGAATGCAGAGGAATTGTTTCCACTTCCATTGTTTCCGCTCCAATGAGTGCTTTGGGGTAACAGCTGAGTTAGACATTTTGTAATGTGTGAGTTATTACCCTTAATATCCATGATATAGTCTCACCAGAAACTGCAGAACGTCACTCGATGAATCTCGCAAAAGATTCGAGTCATTAGATGAATCAAAACACAGAAAATAACACACGTTGGAAAGTGACCTCAAAGAATGCAATCTCTAAAAGTAAAACAACGAATAGCATCCATGGCCATTTATTTTGGAAAATAAACCAAATCACCTATAATAGATGGAAAGCATTGGTTTACAGCACCCAAAGAGTTTCAATGGGACAATTATGGTGAGGTTTTGTTTATATGCTTGGGTTTCTGTCGAAAAATGTTGTCAGAGCTGATGACTGGTGACTTCTGAAATGCATATCTGTGTTTTGGGTGTGTAGAGTTATGAAAATAATATTGCTGTGGTGTATTAATGGTATTGAAGTTTTGCTTGGTAAAAATAAGTCTGAACCCTCCTTTGCTAATTCTTATGGGAGTAGTTAGGCCATTTGCTCCACGAAATTGAGAGGTCCCCAGCTGTATCCGTGTGGTGGAGCCCAACTGTTTTGAATTCAAGTCAGAGCTGTAGGTTTGATCCTAAGCAGGAATGACTCAGAGACTAGAGAGTAACTGAGGATCCTCTTCTCCAATCACAGTTATGCCCTTTAGCAAGACACTGAACGCTAGCCAGCTCCATGTTGGCTGTCCTTTGAATTAGTGTTCTGTTGAGTTGCATGGATAGGCAATAAATGTGTGCTAACTATCAAGTAACGTTGTAGGAGAAGGTCTTAGTAGAAAATAGCATCGTGAAGTGTATGGATCCTTTATGGTCGTTATGAAATGAACACATGCAGTTGGATAATATGGCAGGTATAGGGGAGACCGAGGGGGCTACTGTAAAACACTTTCTTCTCTCACAGTAGAGCGGCCAGCAAAACTCTTATTCGGCATGTGTTATTGGAGTATCGTTTAGATAATATAGTTTTTATAAATATTTTCTTTTAATAATGTTTTACACATTTTATTTATATTTTTATTTAAGGTTTAGCTTTAGATATTTTATTGCATCAAGTTAAACTAAATGAAAACCAGGAATGCTGCTTTGGCAGCTAGCTGATTTTTTTTTAAATTTTGTTTATTTTTAAAGTAACTTAAAAAAAAAGATAATTATAATAACCCAGCAACTTTCCCTCTCTTATTGGAAGTACTATGATTTAACTTCTTGAGAAGTTATCAAATATTGTTGGGTATTGATGCTTTAGCACAAAGTCATATATTTTAAAATTTTTATTGTATTTAGTATTATTAAATAAAATAATTAGGCTAGCTTGATGAGAGATGGCATGTAGAAATTGACAAACTATAACGCTGACCATAAGTAAAAAAGATTGTATCTTTTCATTAAAATATCATTATTTTATATCATTATCATTATTACCATTTGGCCACTTAGTATTTTGTACAAATAATTAAACTAATTTACAATATTATTTCTTTGTTTTTAGGTGTTGAATCCTGCTTATCACATGGTTAGGTAGATGATGCGCAATTATATTAATAAATAGTAAAGCAATAATATTGAGTTGTACTCTTATTTATCATTTAGATAATATAATTTTTTATTTTGTACAATTTTGACTTCTTGTATTAAATTCAAAATTAAGATATCATCTTTTTCAGTTGTAAATAAATGAATGGTATTTTATGTGCATATATATATATTCTCATACCTACAGGCATGTAGATTTAGATAACATGAAAAATGTCTCCTGTGCTTAAGCTGCTCAGGCTGTTTCTTTGAAACGCATCTATAGTTTAGACTCAAAGGGACGCACGCTCCCTTGGTCTCTTTCCAACAGCGAAACTTCAAGATGAAGTGAAGTGGAAGCAGGCATATGTGGCCAAAAAAATTGACAATAACTCCATGAAATTCTCCTGGGAATGTTTCCAGCACCTTGTTGAATTCATGCCTTGTTGAACTCTGTTCAGGAGATAAAAGACATCCTGCTTGTTTCTGTCTATCTGTAGTAAACTGCCGACTGTATATGCACATATCTATGTGGAATTGTAAGTGTATTGCACAGGAATAATGCTGAGGTTTAAAAAGGTTCTATAGTATCTTCTGACAGCATGTTTCATGAGTGTGTAATAGCTGCTCTGGATATGTCTTCTCGAGATGTGAAATCCGCTGTATCATCACCTGTCCTCTTCTACTCTGCCCACTGAAGTGGCTAAACGTTGAAGCTCCTTGAAAAGTCTTTGGCAGCAAAAGCGGAACGAGGCGATTCTCAAAATGGTTTTCTGCACGGCGAAACAATTGATCGGATGAGTTTGTAAAGGCTTTTAGTGAGAGAGTTGGTGGTTTACATGGGTTTATGTTGAGTGGTTATGGTGACATGTGCAGTGGACCTGTACTGAAGGAGGTTAAAATCTGTTCAAAGCTGGTGAACGCTGTTTCCACTGGCCCACTCACATTTCCATCTCACTGTATCCCGTAGGGCTAAACAAATCCTGTGATTATTTTAACATTGCAGTCGTCTGACATTGCAATATTGCTGCTGCTAAGATATCAATGTTAAAAAGACAGAAGGCATGTGTTGATTGCTTTTTTTCTTCAAAATTAAGTCATATTTTGCACATGCTTTACTGCAGGAAACAGTTAGTCTCTTTAGGAGTGTGCATACTTATTCTCTCAAATTTAGACTTCTTTAAATCAACAAAAAAATGAACAAATTGAAAAAGAACCTAGTTCTTGTTATGTTAACATTGAAATTGAACTTTTAAGTGGATTTTTAGGCAGCATAGTTTACCTGTTTTGAACATATATTAAATATTATTTTTTCTTACATTTGTAGTTGTTTCTGTTGTATATATACATATATATTTTGTCCTGATATTTATTGTGGCATTTATTCTTCACTCAAAATGTTTTTTATTTTTTGTTTAATTAATTAAAAATAATCTAAAGCTACACTGCTGAAAACCTTACTTTAGGGTTCCATCAAATCGGTTTAATTTTTCTCAAACTCTGATTAGTTTTTTTCTGCTTTAATTTTTATGGATTTTGTTTTAATTTTAGTAATACAAAAAGCATGTTTAATAATTGAAATCATGAGAAAAAATTTGAACAACAATAACAATTTATTAAACATTTAGCCAAAATAAATAAAAACATTTTACATTTTAACTGTGCTGGTAATTGTGCTCAGTGCAATATTACATCAAAAAATTCTTCATTTTGTCACCCAAGAACCGGTAAAAAAATATAGAATTAACTCTGTTATTACCTGTGTTTCTGCGCATGTTGTTTATTTGATTCGGATTCGATGTCCTTGTGGTTTACATGATCACCTAATGGCATGAATGATGAAGCTCTATTTAATGTGATGTTATAATGTAATCGGGAGCTGATGTGCGTTGCTAGTAGGCTATGAATGTACAGGATATGGTTATGTGCATATGTATACTATTCTTATTAATTTTTTTGATGATGTACCTATTGTGGGTTGTTACTAGTCAATGGATCTTTACAGAGATTGGTCATGAATTTGTTTTTAAATGTGGTTTACTTTGTGATGTCATGTTTGAAAAAATTCCTGATTGAAGGTCATGTCGACCAAAACGTTATTAATAAATAATTGATATCTTTTGCATAGATAGTGTGCGGGACCTTTTTGTCTTTTAGTTTTTGACCTAGCTGGTCTTTGCCTCCTACGCACCTATCTATTGACTTGTTAATTAATTTTAATTGTCAAATCAACTAAATTAATAAAACAGTAAAAAAATTATATTTCATTAAAATAAATATTAACAATTTAATATCACAATATAACATTTTTAAATAATAATTCCCTATTAATTTCCCCTCCCCTCAGAAATTCTATGCTGTCTGCTTTCTTTTTTTAAATTAATGATTTATTGCAAATCAAAAGAGGCAATAAAATATTGGAATAAAATATTAACAGTTTAGTTAATATTTTAAAATGTAATAAAATTAAAACACAATTCCTTTTGGCCAGCATAGTAATGCAAAACAGAGGTTTGCTGTTAAAATTAAAACATTCTATATGGTACTCCTTCAAAAAACTTTTATTTAATTTTGTATTAATACTTTGCTCTGGGGATGAAGTTCATGTGGTGGCATACAGCGAGGTGGCAAATGCACCTTTTGCATCCATATTGTGTTTTGATTAAGCGTACAGCCCCACTTTTGATTTATTATTAAATGTACAAAATTTGGTAACATTCTGTGTTACACTGTAAATTACATTTTTATGACTGGATTCTGTCATTCTGGTAATGTTTTCTGCATTGCATAAATCATATAGTGCAAGGCAAGATTGCCTCTTAGAATACATTTACATTCTGTACTATATTAATTAACACATGTTAGCAAATTCCCCCATAGTAGAACACCGACAGAATGGAGCGTCTCACCTTCACTGTAAAGTATGCAGTGCTTGCTATTTCATCTCAGCCTTTTGCAGTTCAATAATCACACACAGTCATATCATGATTTTGATTCTTTTTTATTTATCTTTTCTCAACCCACGTCTTGCCCACATACACTATCACTGCTACAATCTACTGCAAATCTTAATTGAGAGTGATGGATAGGACACAGCTTTGGACACTGTCCATTTAGGCCAGTCTTTCCTGTACAGACCAGTTTCTTATTTTACAGTGGAAGAAGCTGAAATGACAGGCAGGGAGGAATACACAGACAAATACATCAGGTGATTCCAGTTAAAGTTTGGTACAGTATACTTTCTAAGACAGGAAAGAAAACCATTAGACGCAATGCCTTGGGGTGTGAGATCCTGTTTCTGACATTTGAATACGACATAACAAGCTACCATTTTTGAGTTTAAAACTCAGATACTTCCCAAAAAAGATGTAGGGAAGTGAAAAAACATGTTTGAAGTTCATGAAGTTCACCTTCTCTTCAACTTCAGCTTGTTGTTCCTGCTTTAATAACAGGAATAAGCCAGCAAATGTGTTTAAAGGCTGCTTATGTAAGCTTGTACTGACCAGCAGTACAGGCTCTGGATATGATTGACGTTTTATGATTAAAGATAATGCGCGAGTTGCCATTAAAAGCCAGTGCAGTTTTCTTCTATGTCAGCAGTGATAGAGATAATTCCCCTGGCCCGAGAAGCTCTTGAGAATCCTCAGGTTACATTCATTAGAAATGCTGAGCAGGATAGAGCTAAAGGATTTCACTGGGTTCAATTCTCCCACGTCCGGATCATGTACCTCCCCAGAGAACCGGCTCGTACATGGCCCTGAACACGCTTCGCAACCCTGTCTCTCAATATAACATTCTGCATAATCGATATGAGCGCTCTCAATGTCGATGCTGAGATTCTCAAGGACATGATAATTATTTAAATACCGCCGTTTTATTGATTGATTCATGTGGGCACCTGCAGAAATGGACAGCTTCCTGCTTGTATGATTAGAATAGATTGACACTGAGATATAATGCGTTTGGACATACACGGATGTGGTACCTTTCCTTTATTTATACATTTCCTTTTAAATACAGGTTGCACTTCAGGTTATTATTGTTTTGAATTTCATTCATTTACTTTTATAATTTTTAGATTTAATGAAGTTGACCGCAATAGCTTTGTCCATTCCAGTTTAGTTTATTTAATGTATACATATGTTCATTTTATTTTTATTTAAATTAGTTAAGATTTACAGAAATATATTTTAGGCCACCAGTTATAATTATCAGTTCTTTTATTTTTTTTTTTATATATTTAATAATATGTAACCCTGGACCACAAAACCAGTCTTAAGTCGCTGGGGTAGCCTATATTTGTAGCAATACCCAAAAATACATGGGTCAAAATTATCGATTTTTTTAATGCCAAAAATCATTAGGATATTAAGTGAAAATCATGTTCCATGAAGATATTTAGAAAATGTCTTACCGTAAATATATCAAAACATCATTTTTGACTAGTATTATGCATTGCTAAGAACTTCATTTGGAAAAATTTAAAGGTGATTTTCTCAATATTTAGATTTTTTTGCACCCTCAGATTCCAGATTTTCAAATAGTTCTCGGCCAAATATTATCCGATCCTAACAAACCATACATCAATGGAAAGTTATTTATTCAGGTTTCAGATGATGTATAAATCTCAATCTCAAAAAAATTGACACTTAAGACTGGTTTTGTGGTCCAGGGTCACATATATCAATTATTTGAATGTTATGATATTAATGTTATAAAAGGAGGGGCTGATTGTGGGCTTTTCCCCACTTCTCGGTTCACCTTGCATCATGTGTTTTGAACAACTATATTTAATGATCGTGCTAACAACTACACAGTGAAACTATGGGTATCTTGTGTGTGGGTGATCTAAAGTAATGTTCCTATGATATTTCCTAATAAATTAGTATTTTGAACCAATGCTTCTGCAAAGGCAAGGCTTAAAGATGTGAATTCAATATGCAAAGTTTTGAACATTGGATAGCCTGTGTTACAAATAATGACTGTTTTGAGTTTTGTGTCTAGAGTTTTGAAAAATGACATGAAGGTTCTGTTATTAGAGCAAAAATCTGTAGTATGGAATAATGACTCTAGTTGTACTTAGATTTCTTGCTGCTGTAGTTTTGGAAAAAATTTGTATGCCAGGCAATGTAAAGCCTTCACACAATACGAAAGACAGTTAATCTCAGACTGAGCATGCATGAGCTTCCATAAGCCGGTGAGTTCCCAGGACTCGCAGTTATCGGGGAGACATTGTACAAGCTGTAACTGTGTAAGGATTGGCGTGTCCGTGTAAATCCATTTTTATCACGAGGCTCTCAGTCCCAACAGCTCATGAAATTTAAAATGGAGATAGTCACCAAGGAGGTTTTGTATTTTCACAGATTGTACATTACAGTCACAACCAGGATCCAGATATTTTGTGCTCCAATTCAATTTTAAAATCAGTCGTTAATCTTAAGAGCAGCTATTTTATTTTATTTATTTTCTCTTGAAATCCATTTGTAATATTTGTCAAGAATTTTCCTTTTTTTATATAAAAAGTTTGAGTTTTTATTTTCCATTTACCGCCGTCTGCATAACATTTAGAATCACACAGTATTTTTGCTGCTGTATCTTTAAGACTTATGCAAATGACCTTATTTGTAGCAGGCTAGCAGTATAAATGACTAATAATAGTCATCTCAGAAGGGTCTGGGGGGCCCAGCTTGCAAAATACTCTTTGAAGGGCCCTCTGCTTTCATTGCATGCACTTGACAATGACCGCAACAAGGAAACCAGCTGTGAGTTCTTGACAAACCTAAAGTTTGCACTCAGATGTAAGGCTCAAGTATTTTTTGGTGAAATATTTATCCAGCCTGAACAATCCACAAGTTCTTGCTGTAGGGATGTGAGGCTCCTTCTGATGCGTTTAGTTAAATGTATGATACTTGCATTGCCTTGGTCATTGAACGAGTGTACGGATGCAGTCTCAGATGAAAGTCTTGATGGTTTGAAGGTTTGGTGGTGTGGGAGTTCTTCAAGTTCTTCCGGGTTTGATGGGGATGAACTCCAAAAGATGTTATTCTGGCTCGGTGGTGATTGGGAGAATTTTCTCCCAGATGAAGGTGAAAAGAGCTAAGAGAAACATCAGCTGAGATCTTAGGATCTTCGATGAATGGAAAGTCAAGGCCGAAGCCTGGCTCAAACTTAAGGTACAGAAGATTTCTAGCTCACATCCTCATCTTCTCAGTATCGGAAAGAACCGCAGACTGCTCGGCGGGGCACTGATGTGAGAGACTTATCTGATGTAGAGCTTACAACTCTGGGGTGTCAAAGAGCCAATGGTGTCTTGAACTTTTGGAGGGACGGCTCTTTGTCTCCAAGCAATTTGCAAAGGTAATTCACCTGGGTTTAAATGCACAAACTACTAAAGATTCTTAGGACACTAATATGTTGCATAGGTATCAACATGTAATATTCACTCTCAATTAGATCATCCGAAGACGAATTGACAGAGACCAAACATGATATAAGTGAGGTGATATTAACTAGTGATCTATCATAGTCATGCATAAAACAGTATACAACATATACAACAACAGTAATAATATACACAATGACCTGAAGATATGTGTGTTCATTCAAATAAAGGTTTTCCTATGAATTAATTAGAGAGAAGAGTCAATTTTTTATGGCATAATGGCCTTTCCTATAGGAAAAAGCTATTGAGAGTTGCTCTGCCTGCATTCCTTTGAGCAATAAAACTAGTGTTTATCAGATTGGCTGCCATGGAACCGGGGACCTGGAGTCACCCACAGACACACTTGCACCCAGTATATGTATTGGGTGAGGGGTCTGTGATTATTTGTTAATAATTGAATTGTTAAACCAAGTGAAAAATCATGTGTCTGATTGGTCCAAATGCCACACAGGTTTTGAAAGTCAGTCTGGATAATCTATTAAATGCAGTGTGATAATTTATTAAATTATCTTGACAAATTGTCTTGATGGTACAAAGGACGCAAGAATATTTTTGTATCAATTAATATGTTGCATTTAGGCCTACCAGTTTAGTGTGGTGACATTTGATTACTAATAATAAAACCAACCATTATTAGAAATGTCCTTGCCTTTGGAGCAATAATGTATTGCTTTCAAATTATCATAAAACATTAATATTGTTACGGAGCCGACGAGACAAGAGGCATGCGGATCCATTTGCAAGGGTTTATTCAGGGACGTGGTCACAAAACAAGCAAGGTTCGTGCAATGGCAAACAGGTTCAACAAAGAGTAATCCTAGGCAGGGGTGGATCTAGAAAATATTTTTTATGGTGGCAAAGGGGTGGCATGGGGTCAAGCCCCCATGCATAGTTTTTGGGGATTTATTGTTTGACATGCACAATTGTGTTCACAAATATTGCCTTACCATTAAGTATTCATCTATACTGTTTAAAATGAAAAATAAATAACATTTCAATATCCATCATGACACCAAGTCAATACACAATATAAAAAACTTAAACAGGTTATAAATGTTTCTGAGCTTGTATCATTAAAGAAGACATGCGGCTCTATTAATATTACATTGGCTGCTTAGATGGTATAAATCACATTTTAGAGCAAGTTTCGTTTAAGTGTATTTCCTAACATTAGAAAGAAATACAATAATATCACAGCATTGGATCAGTTTTGAAAACAATGTTTGATTTTCTTTTATTACCAGAGGTGGGAATGTCTGTAATGACCCAGAACACACCATCAATAGTCTAGCAACACCCCAGAAGCTGTATAGCAAGAGCCTTGCAACCAACTAGCAACACTTTAGCAAACATCTAGAATATCTAACTGACCAAACTATTTATGTTTCTTAAACAAGACTTCAAGACAAGCCAGCATAAATGTGTCTTTTAAACTTTTCAATCTAGTTATTACAGGTATTCGTAAATGATTACACACAATTCAAATACACAGATAACTTTCCTGCTCAGTGAACACTAATGAGATCAATAACACTTAACAAAAAACTCTTATTAGGATTCAGGAATAATTTTTGCAGCTCAATGTCTATTGCAATACAACATAAATTAAATTAGAGATAATAATAATAATTCAGCAATTCACTTTTGGGAAGAGATCATTTTAATTTTAATACTGTAAAGTAATCTTGCAGTAGATAAAAAACACTAGAAAAGTTCAAATACCAAAGAATTTATATGAACTTGGTATGCACCACAATACAGTACAGTAAAAATATTACAAAACTAATTCAGCATAATTCTGATCTCTACAGGCTGTTCTTTTGACCTCAGGGCTTGGTTTTTGCTCTGATATGCATTTCCAGCTGTTAGACCTTTTATTAAGACATTTACGAAACGAACGTACAACCGACAATTGGACGTACGGTCGTTTGTACGCAAAACTTGGAATTTATCAATATGGACGTGAGCGGTGGCTACGATTAAATCTCACGTCAGGTCTGAGCTCATGTACGCTTTTGAGTTAGCCTGAACTTGCGTGCAACATAGAGAATTTTGGAGAATTGTATAATGACAGCATTTTATTCATTTAGATTATTTCAGCCATTAATCAAACTAAAATGCAGTCAACCAAACATAAAAGTAACACTGCTCAATTTACAAGGTACACTGTAAAATCAGCGCACAGCGCCGAAATAAATCATTTTGCGCATGTGAAGGGTGATATTTTACAAAGATATTGGAACACAAGTACAAAGCCTTGTTTGCATCATAGATAATAGTTTAGCAACCAAATGTTACATGGCAAAAATAGAAACATTTGGATGTCGAATGAGAGAGGCTTGAGAGCCCAATGCCATTTAGTTTCGCTTTAATAAATTCATTTTAGCTTGAGGTTGTATTCTGTTTATAATGAATGCCACTATTTCCCAATTTGTGTTTTACTTCATAGTTTAATATAACATTTTATAGCTACTCATTTTTTCATTCTTGTTCTGTAATACCGTAAAATTTAAAGGGTTTGTTGTGGATTAAGAAGAACTAAATAATCTATATAGTGTTTATAATGTTTATAAATGTTTCGTTATATTTACTGGTGTGTAATATACATATAAATGAATGCCAATGTTTGCAATTATAAGGTTAAAGGGTGTTTTTAGAGTAAGATATCTATTTCTATTTCATGAGATTACGTCCTCTTTTTGGCCGGGTTTCGTTTCTCCGTGTCGTAAACTCTAGGGGCGAGGCTTCTAAACCGGGGTGTTTTTAGGGGCGTGATATTCAAATGATGATTGTTTTCTGACGCCGCATTTATCAATGTACGATCTTTCGTATGATGGGATTGGCGGCATACAAACGTTTGCATTTGTACTACAGATTTTTACTGTTTTTCCACATGTCAGTGCTGAAAAATACTCATGCCTGATGATCTGTTGTGGGGGATGGAGTTCACGCAAGCATATCTAGACCTCTAGCTCACAATTTAGGTTTTGGGAAACGGCTCTACCTCATTATAAAAGGTAACTTTGACAGTCTATTTTCTAACCTTTCTTCTGGTGGCAGCCATAAATCACATTCTAATCCCAGCGCTGGTAATGTGCAGTCATGATTAAAGAAAATGCTGCCCATAATGGCCATGTGCCGCCACACGCGGAGAGGAAGCCCGTCGACGACCAGGGCCATGCCAGTCTTGGGGATGATTATAATACGAGAGGAAATAATGACTTTTCCCACCTTGTCCGTCCCTGGCAGGTAATTTTCTGGAGATTAACTCCGACCCTGAGCACAATTACTGGGACAGAGGAGACAAAGTCCACACAGTAAAAATTAATTAATGGGAAGAGGAGGCATCATTAAGAACATGTTGGATGGAGACCTGGGGTCGATGAGAGGGAGGCGCTTTTGGTTAAAAGCTACTGGAGGTTCTCAGGTCATATCGCACAAATGGATTCAGTTTCATCCAATTTTTTGTGGGTCATTTTGTCATTTGCGTTGTTTGTAAATGTGTTAAAATGATGGGCCAACATGTTATTAAAAGGTTGTTCTCTTTGCTTTGAATACCAAGGAGCTAAGGTTAACATAGTTTAAAATAGTATAACTATTTGCTTGGCTCTGTTTAATGTTAGGCATTCAAAGTCTGTCTCGTGAATCGTGTGAATATGAAAGTTATAGCTTTCATAGTATTATTGTAGAATAGATGCTCAGTAGGAGTTCCTCCAAGTGAGATAAGGTTCATTGAAGCGCATGTAATTAGAATTGAATAACAGTATTTCAAGAGAGATTAAACATAATGGCTTGATTAAATATTAGACGTTGTTGTATGACTGGTATTTGGATTGCATATTTTCCTTCTTTGCTTTTAAGGTTGTTTTTATAGTTCTTTTGAACTTTAAATATGGAATATTTTTGGGATTTTGTACTATGTAGATGTACTATAACATCTGCCCAGATCATTTAAGGAAATAAATATGGATCAGAAATGTTCAGCGATGACAGTAACTTAATAAATGACTAATTCATGGCTTGTCATTAAGGAAATATTCCAGTATCTTTAAAAAAGGTTGTGGTGAGGCACTTACAATAGAAATTAACAGGGCCAATTTCTGATTTTTTTTAATGAAGAAATCATATAAAGAAAGCTTATAATAATAATACAAATACTTATATCTATTAAAACACTATTTTAGTTGTAGACCTGTTTAAATATTGTTTTTACCGCCATTGTCATTGCAACAAAAATGTAAAATGGATATAACTTTACACAGAAAAGATCAGTAAGTGATCATTTTAACATGCATATTGTCTTGTCTGTACTATTGAGCTTTTTTAAATGTTTGTGGATCGGCCCCAATCATAAAAAAGTGACAGATTACTTTTTGTGCCACATATTCCTTTAAACAAGTGTTTACCTTCATATATAAACATCAAAGCAGGATTCAGTAACTAAGCCTTACCTTGATGAGGTTCTCAGAGGTTAGCCAATCATAGCAGGAGTCATACTGTAAAATAAAAGTCCCAAAGGGTACAGCAACAACCAACTGAAACATAAAAGCTTTGTTCAGTGTCAGGAAGAAGGTGGAAAATGGTAGTGCAAAACTAAATTACAGCTGTTTATGCTGCAAAGAAACCTTCTCTAACATTATAAGTGGACTTTGGGGGAAAAAGTGTAGAATATAGAACATTCATTACATTTACGAACCAGAAAGTTTTATATTTCTAATTTTACCGATATGAACTTCTAAAAGTTCTGCCTTGCAGTTTAATGGTCTTATTTACAGCATTAATAACTCTACCGAAACCTCATACCTGTCAGGTAAAAGTGATTCAGTGCTGGTCTCTACAACGTTACATGCAGCTTGTAATCAGATGATTGCTCTCACCTACTGCCCTGTTCAACGGAGGCCTCTAATCACGTCCAGGCTGGTTACCTGTCCCCTGAGAAAACTGGAGACATCTACTTCTGAGAGTCCCTGGCATCATCATTTCTACCTCAAGAGCTTTTACAAGCAACAAACTAGCATGAAGTATGAGCACCTGATAACCCCTAAGCCTTTAAAAAAAGAGGAGATACCTGTGGAAAATTGAGGAGGAACAGCACAGGAACCTAAAACACAGTTCAATAACTTTTGAAGTTCATGCATGTTCATGCTTTGTGGAGCCATAAACAAAACAGGGGAAGATCTAGAAAGTAATTTTTAGTATGGCAAAGGGGTGGCATGGGGTCTACGGGGGGTGGCAACACCAAAGTAAGCTCCCTGTTTGCATAGTTTTGGGGAATTTATTGTCTGACATGCACAAAAATTGCATTACCATTAAGTAATACTATTTAAAATGAAAAATAAATAACATTTCAATATCCATCATGACACCAAGTCAATACACAACATGAAAAACTTCAACAGGTTATAAATGTTTCTGAGCTTGTATCATTAAAGAAGACACGTGGTTCTATTAATATTACATAGGCAACATAGATCATATAAATCACATTTTAGTGAAAGTTTAACACTCTTGAATTTCCTAACATTTGAAAGAAAGACAATAATATCAAAGCATTGAAACTGGATCAGTTTTGAAAACAATGTTGGATTTTCTGTTATTACCAGAGGTGGGAATGCCTGCAGAGGTGGGAATGCCTCACCCAGAACACACTCACCCAGAACACACATCAAATTGTTTAGCAACACCCCAGCAACTGCAGAGCAAGAGCCTAGCAACCACCCAGAATATCCTAGACACCAACTAGCAACACTTTATCAAACATCTAGAACATCTAACAGACCAAACTATTTGTTTCTTAAACAAGATTTTAAGACAAGCCAGCATAACTCAAGCGTAGCGTTAGTTCTGGCAGGTCACGTTAGTCAAGCTCGTATCAGCCGACTCTCAGCTGATCCCCATCTACCTATAGGAATGTGACACCTATCTAAGCATCCATATATAAGGTCGTCAGTATTATCAACAGTTCTCGCATTGCTGAATAGCAATTAAATGGCGAATTTGGCAGGCAAAACATCATCATCATCACAAGGAATTGGGAATTTAGCGAGTGGAATTCATTTCCCCAATGGACTCACCTCCGATTCATTCAAGTTCGTTAGCTTGAACACGTGAATTCAACAGTGCGTTTATAAGCTGCCAGATTCGGAAGTGACTGAGTTAGCATTACTTCATGCATCGCTACATCATTGAAATGGACTCCACGAGTTAAGTGACCGACTCAAGAACAAGCTCAGATGGCAACTTCATCCCCAAGAAGGATATCAAGAAATCAAGCATTTCAGTTACATGTAGATGCATACTGCACACATTAGTTAGTGGTGCTTATGGGATGTTGCTTTGGGATGGGTGAGGAAAAAAAATCACAGTATGCTCACTACAAAAACTAGACTACACCACTGGATATGAGGAAAGGTTAACCTTTTCAGTGTATGGGAACAGTGGATGCAATTTGTTTTTCCGTGCAGGAATGACACAATAGGCTCTCAAGATTAACATGAGATGGCCGAAACTGTGTTTTATGTCCTCTTTAACCCAAGTCACCTTTGTATTTTAATAGGCTACTTACAGCACAGATTCAAGCAGCAGAAAATAACGACCATGGTGCAAACGGAATCATGCTACGGCGCAGCTCCAAGAGAAATTGTAAACGGTCGTTGTTCAGTGAAGTCGTCTACTCCGAAACCTTGGCTGCTGACATGCTGCTTTCAGCCAGTGACTTCGCAGGCAGCGTTTGTTCATGTCTTTTTATTTAAATTTTAATTTTTTATTAGATTTTCATGAAACTGATATCGGAATATCAATACAACAAACATGCTCTGAGGCAGCTTAACGGTTATTTAATTTCTTAATACATGATATAGAACTTAGAATGATTATAGCTCGTGGATACAGCAGTTATTTAATTTATTTTTATTTAAAAAAAAATAATGTATTACACAGGATTTTCTGCATGGAATATCAATACAACAAATTGCAAAATTAATTGTATAAAATGGTTATTTAATTTCTTAATACTTATTACTTGCTTGGAATGATTATAGACACCATCTTTATTTTGCTCAACTACACAGGATTGCGGGTATCAAGGCAGCAAAAGATACATCTATTTTCTTTATTTTCTTTATTATCGATGTCTCAGGAGGCAGGAATGCCTTTCCTCGAAAAGTGTCTTTCAAAGGACAGGCAGGAATGCCTTTCCTCATTGGATTGTCTTTCAAATGTCTCGCCTTCATTTCAGCCTTTCCTCTCCTCTTTGATTCTGTCTAGTCAGATCAAAGGCAGCAATTTTCAGTCTCGTTTTGGGGCTTTGCTTATTCTTAAGCTCTTGGTTGTATTGGGAATTCTGCTCTCAGATTATGCTTGTTCTGTCTCAGACAGTCGTTTTAGTCGTTTTGGGCTTATTCTTAAGCTCTTGGCTGTATGAAAATATAAAATGGGGACAAACATTTCTGTATTGGGAATGGGGCTGAAACGATTAGTCGACTTTATCGACAACGTCGAAAATATAAAATTGTCGACAAACATTTCTGTTGTCGAGTAGTCGTTTGATCTCACTTGACCTAATGCAAGAGCCTGCAATACTGCAGTTTGACCAGCGTGGTGCCGTAGTGCAAGTCTGTAGTTCTGATGCAGTTCACTGCTCTCCCTTCTCTAATCCATGCTAGACTGCATGGATGCGCAGGGAGTTCTTGCCCAGAATGGAACCATACCGACAATACAAACTATATGCTAATTGTCAATCATCTTTAACGATAGTGGTCCTGACAGAACTTTGTCTTTCAAACTTTTCAGTCTAGTTATTACAGGCATTCTTAAATGCTTACACACAATTAAAATACACGGATGACCTTTCTACCCAGTGAACACTCATGAGATCAATAACACTTAACAAAAAACTCTTAGGATTCAGGAATAATTTTTGCAACTCAATGTCTATTACAATGCAACATAAATAAAATGACAAAAAAGCTATTAGTTTTCGTGATCGGCATCTTGTTATTGATTCGTATTATTGTTTCATCCGATATGGCAGAGAGGCCTTTCTCCATGATGAAAGTGGAGCAAGCGGTCGGAGAATCGGATCACCAAACAATTACGGGATGAATCTCAGAGGACTTCTGAATAAACCGAGAAGCACTATCTGATTCACGAACAAATGTAAAAACAATTAGTTTGTGAATGGGCTGCACTTTGTGTTTTTGACTCAAAAAGAACCGGTTCATAGAGTCATTTGTTAATGAAGCCGACTACACTGGGTGCGCTGCATGCGCGTGCAACTATCGAGCACAGTTTAGTATTTGCCATTATTTCCCGTTAAGCTGTCATCGCCGCGGCTGAATATAGCACATGAGACACTGCTTACATTTATATTTTATTCTGTGATAATTCTGGGGTGGCACAGATTTTTCTTAGGGTGACAGTTGCCACCCCGTGCCACCCAGGTAGATCCGCCCGTGGGTAAACAGAGTGGCGTCTGGGGCAAATTACATAGAAGTCCACACAAAAATTGTCTGTAAATTATTAATAATAATTTGTAGTAATATGCCACCTGTCTATATAAATCAAACTACTGACACATCTAATGTAGAAATAGATCAAACGATGTTAATAACGCCATCTTGAGAAACCTCACATAGATGGGTGGCACGATCGCTGCATGCAAAATTTGTGATGGAACAGATTCGCATGACTGGTAATGAGGACTTTTGTAAAATGCTGACATTCTACCTAAAGGCATTTAACGGCCTGAATGTCTGTCTTCCGCCGGGCTGTAATGAGCCTAACATCCGTAAAGCTCAATTTGTAATGGTGCAAATTCTCTATTAGCCTGTCTGCCTCTCCGACAACCTGGTAACCTTCACCATGTGTTATGAAGAATTTGGAGATATTTGGTGGAACAAGGTTGGAACAAGGTTGATAGCAGGTGATATCTAATGCAGACGTTTCTGGGTGACAACATTCAAATTGCACAGTAGAGCTGTTTGTTGCAGATAAATGAGTCAGTTTTGGACTATATTTATGAAAGATGGAAGATACAAACCAACTTTTATGGTGTTTTTTTGTTTATGATTTGCTACTGATTTGACTCTGTCTGAGGAGCAACCCCACAGGTTTTCCTGGATCCTTTGAGGAAAGGGTATGATATTTTAGTGTGGCCCAGTTTTACAGGTTTGGTTTGATTAAAACGAACTCTGGTGCTCTGTTAGCAGTTACCTTGAATTCAAAAAGTGTTTACACTGCCATCCGAACCCTGAAAAGTTTGGCCTTGGTCCGCTTTCAAACAAACTGAAATCTGAATGCAACACTGGCCAAAGACATCTAAAAAAAAAAAAACAGGATGTGCTGTCACAAGATGACTCCTAAAAAGGACCAAATGCTTAAGTACATCTGGTCTTCTCATCATAGGAGCTATGTTGTTGCCCATTACAGTTCGGTCAGGCATCAGAACTGGTGTCCTTACAACAGATCCTTCTTTATGTGTGCTGGAGCTGTTTTGACCCATTTACAATTTTAGTGAGTTATTAACTGGTAAAAAAATAACACATGCGCATAAACCAAAAGCACATTCAGCCCAGCACACAGCAGAAACTATTTTAATAAATCAAAAAATGACATTTAAATAAAATGTCATTTTTAATTAGAATAAATTAGAAATGACATTTAAACTGGCCTTGATAATTTACTTCAAAATATGAAATCTGATGTTTATGTTGGACACCTAACTGACTCTTTTCAATCATTTCTCATTTCAGATATCATTCAGAAAGTCTGTATTTAACAGCTCTGCAAATGTGTGGTAATTCACCTTTTTGTGTCAAAAGAAATTTCAGCTCAGCATTTTACCATCAGGAAAAAATGAAGGTTTCGTCCAAGTTTGTCAAGAGGATTCTGTTGAGATTTCATCTTTAATTGGAAAGAATTTGCAGTTCCACTTTCGGACACCTATCATTTTTTATTTAAGACATGGGTTTAAGAGCTTCATGTATTATATATCTCACCTGTAATGAATACAACTGGCCATGGAATCCACAGGTCAGAGCCCACAGAAAATCTGTCATTTAAACATGGAAATATCATTTTATTCATGTTCGCTCCAGTGCTGCTGTCATTAAAGCAAAAAGGAGACAAATAAAATACCAAGACATTCTGAAAATAAAAATTTCACTCATATTGTTATGCTGAGGACACAATTTGCATTGATTTTTTTGTGTAAAGTTAAACAAAACAGAAACATAAGTATTAGTGACCTTAGACTTTGGGGCATCATTGTATAATGTCGTATACAGTAGCTTTAACAATTTTAAGATTCATATGCATTTCTAAACTGCTTTGGTTATTAAAAAAAATGATGCTGAGGTTTTCTTGAGGACAACATTTTGCATTTATTTATTTAAGAAGTCTGTTCTGGTTTGTTCATCTACTGTAGTTGCGCAGTTGCTCGGTTGGATATGCTGCCTAATTGTTTGAAATATTAATAATTTATCTTCTTTAAACACAGGGGGCCTGCATTAAATCCATTTCACAGAGAACATCCACAATGGATTGATATTTTGTTGTATAATGCAGTGACATTCATACATTTTTAAGTGTGGCTGAGGTGTCCACATATGTTTTGAGTCACTGTCTCAGACGCCAGTCTTCCGGGGAGTGGATTCAACTTTCCATTCAGCTGCAAATTGACAGAGATGCAGGATGCCCGCTCTCTGTTTTCAGCTGAGGTTCAGCGATGAGCTATAAAGTGAAAGTTAAATGAAATAAACACATTCTGATGCCTGAGTTTTGAAAAATGAAAGATTGCTTATGTGAAAAGCAGTAGAAGATTTGACCATGTGACTTCCAAAGCCCATTTTCTACTGATAGTGTGCCAGTTTCGATGCCCAGTTTTGGGATTGTGGGCTTGGTATGAGATCCTCACCAAGAAAAGTTCTTGACTCAAGTGTGTGGAAATGTTTTGAGAGCGGTTCACAGTTCTGGCACTAGCATATCCATGGAAATGTAGCGGTTTGAGTGTTGTCTTACTGTTTAGAGGTATTTGAAGTATGAGGAAGCCAAGGGATGCTGGAAACGCTGAAGGTGTATCGATGCTTCCTGTTTTCGTTTTCCTTTGGGTTTCAAGTCTTGCAGTGTTACATGCACATGCAAAATCTGCTTATTGATCGCAGTACAGTTCTGTATCCTGGAAAATGTAAGATCACCTCGCTGGAGATTGTGTGGGTGAGCTGAGTGAAAAATAAAAAAAACATCCACTATGTATCTGTGCAAAGGTGCAGCTCAAGAAATATGAACCATTAGAGAGTTTGGGGAACATTTCGATTTCAGATATTGTTGCCTGTTATTCAGTTGGCTTTTAATTCGGTTTTCAATAGCAAAATAAATTGCTTGTGATGTTATAAATTTGTAATTTACTTTAAATAAAAGTGTCTGCTAATTTATATAAACTACTCAATGCTCAGTTTATAGTATTATAAAATCCTCTATCGTGAGGTGTCATGAAGATTATTTATCTGTTCCCGATCGAGACGGAGCGTCTTCGAACTAAAATCTTAAATATCAAACATGTTTGATATTTACGACTCTTGATCGGGCTGCCTCTGACATGATTTCATCAGGCTCTGAAAATTCTCCAAAAAGAACATAAAAGAATGGCCTTCTCAGCTGCAACACTTGCGTCATCAGAACAGGGTGTTCAACACATCACCGTTTCCGTTTAATAAATGTTTTGCTCCGTTTTTTCGGGGCTGAACACAGGCCAGATGTTGCTTGCTTCTATAGCTGAAACCTGGCAGCCACAAACATGCCGTGAAAGCAGAGAACATCATCCATATTCTTTCGTATACTTTGTTTTTCACTGTGAAACAGAACGCGCACCAGGAGAGCCAGCTGACAAAGCCGATTGTCCTCTATTTGTTTTTCTTCTCTAGTCACGTTTGATCCCGCGAGTCTCCATGAGATCACATGTCACTGTGAAATTGTTCCTACAATCTTCAAGTGTGCGGTCTTGAGGTCTGGTCGAATCATCTAGTGTGCACGTTCAGAGGATTATAAGGCTAAAAATCGGTTTAACTGTCTTTATGTCTGTGGTGGTCTCCCTTGGTTTTAATTTTGGTTAAGATTTGAAAATCGTCTAGTGTGCAGCCAGCTTTAGGCAAAATTCAAAATGAGTAATTGACTTCCTTTAAATTCATGAGTTTAAAATTTGAATTGATTTGTCAACAAAAGTTAGGTTATCTGTCTGTTTGTCTGTCTGTCCGTCCGTCCGTCATATATGGCTCTATCTATCATTTTATCTGTCATTCTATCTGTTTGTCTTCCTGTGTCTGATATCTGACTTTCTATCAGAATTCAAAATGAGTAATTGACTTCCTTTAAATTCATGAGTTTAAAATTTGAATTGATTTCAGTCCGTCCGTCCATATATGGCTCTATCTATCATTTTATCTGTCATTCTATCAGTTTGTCTTCCTGTGTCTGATATCTGACTTTCTATCCATCATTTAATTTTAACCGTGTTTCATTCCATCTTTTTTTGTCATTCTATTATTATATTGTTCTGTTGTTCTATTTTTAGGTTTATTTATTGTTCTATTGTTCTTTTTAATTTTACTCCATACATTCACAGTTTAATTCTGAATGGCACAACCTTGCAGATGAAATGTAAAACAAGTTGCTAGTTCGTACAACACTAAGAAGCAAATTCTGTTCTAATTCTAAGAAGCAAAAAAAAAAAACTGTTAACAAGTAATAAATAAGGCTGCTGAGCTTGTAAGGATTCCCTCTGTGTGTGTTTGAACGATACAGATTAGTTTTTCAGGCTGGCGTTTTGTGCTAGCAGTATTTTTCTGAATAGCCTTTTAACACCATTCTTCCCAGAAATGTAAATGATAAAAGCAGGATAATTGGGTTTACATTTTTAAATGACATTTAAATGCTCTAAATTATCCAATTTACAAAAGTTTAAAGAGATGAACAGATGTTCATTTTGGGACATGGTTCTGTAGACGTCTTCTGTGAACAGCTCTCCTATTATCATCTCTCACACTCCATAACGTCCCATCATTCCCCATGTGGGGATGAATAATAGTTTTCCCGCCCCTGTGGAGACCAGGACACCCATCTTTACTGCATTAAGCATTGAGGAAGGGAACGTTTCGAAAGGCTCCACTGCTTTTCACCTTGAAATGAGACCGTACATCACTCAAAGGTCACTGCGTTATGACTTTGACCATTTCAATTAAGCACTCATTTAGGACATTCCTCATCTGTTGACTTTAATATTTCCTTGTGGACCTATGAGAATGTTTGAATTATAATTCTGAGTTATATAAATATGGTTTAATTTAGAGGAATAATCAGTTTTATTGCCATCTGTATCTGCAATACTTTCTCTGTTTGTTTTGGTCTATAAAACTGTACTAATGATGGTTTTAGCCTCTCTTATTCTCATTTATATTCACTTATGAAAAATATGTGAAGTTATTTCAAGGTAATCATGATATGTTTCTTTTGAGTTTTTCCTTTGAGTTTTTATTTTTTTTACTTCTATATGTAAATTAGTGTTGTTATGCAAATCGAGGGCAAGGTTGCCGAATACTGAATAGTCGTCTATATATAAATGTTGGCATCTATGCTTCCGTAAATGTTTTGGGTGGACTTGTGAGGGAGGTGTTACACTGTACATCAATGCATGTCTCTATAGTAGATTGGGTTCTTTTATATTAAAAAGCAAGGAAAGCTGTTTTATGTTACTCACTCTCATTTTGTTCCAAACCTGTATGAGTTTCTGCTGAGTATATGATATGCACTGCCGTTGAAAAGTTTGGGATCAGTAATATTTTACCATAACATTATTTCTGTAATATTATTACACTTTAAAATAACAGTTTTTAATATACTTTAAAATATAGTTTATTTTTTTGATGCCGTGTTTAATTTTCATCAGCCATTACAAGTCTGATGTCACTGTAATTCCTACATATTTTACGAGGTGGCTATTTCTTACAAATTCGTATGACCTCACTTGTACAAATTCATACGATTTTTTTGCTAAATCGAGTTAAAATATGTACGAATTGGTCTTGAGATAGCGTTGGCCATTACTCCAGTTTTCAGTGTCACATGATATTTCAGAAATCATTCTGATTTATTAACAATATGATGATTTATAATCAGTGTTGGAAACAGTGGTGTTGCTTATATATATATATATATTGGTACTAGGATTAGTACCAGGAAAGTTAAAAATAACTGTTTATTCAAAATAGAAACTCTTCTGACCATACAAGTCTTTGCTATCACGTTTTATCAATTAAATACATTTAGAAAAAAAGATGAAAAAATCTTTAAAAAATGTATTCATCAAAGAAACTTGTAGTTTGTATTGTTGTATTTGCATAGTTAAGATTTTGTAGGATCTCTAATGCAGCAAATATAATTTTGCCAAAGTTGATGGGATTCTTGAGGGAACAGAATTCAGCTTGACATTGGAAACCCTGTGGAAAAGAAGTGAAAAGCCTGACAGTGACACCTTATCACACCCACCATGTGTGACCATCACTCTCACTCATCATGATATAGAGATCACATTTCACTTCTTATCATTTCTCAAAAACCGGACTGTGTTTTACTCCATTATGACGGTTCCAACTGTCACAGGCGCAGAACAACTACAACATGATTGAGATGTCATGCCGTAATAAACTGCCAACATGTCAAATCAAAAACAGAAACAAAACCAGCAACAAATGCGCAACAGAAATCAATGCAGCCCGCTGTAAACCATCATTAATATAACAGGGCAGCTTTATTCATTCACCCGTTATAGTCTACACCTAGAAGACTGACAGCTGAAGAACAGCTTGCAGTCTGGGAGGTTCGTCAGTCGCATCTTTTCCCTGCTGCCCGACCGATTGCATGCAGGATAAAGATTGCAGCCCCTACAAAGAGCCTAGCCTGTGGGTAACTTCTCAAGAGTCTGTGTACTTCTGTTTAGGGGCCACTGGCTGTGCCCTCCGCTGGTCCCTCTGTGCCACCCTCACAGGCCAGCGATCAGCATTTCAAACAGCTCCTCTACTCACACAAACCGCTCACTGTGCCATCAGAGACAGCAGGGCGTTTCAGACACATAAATTAAGGGCGGGTGGGCGTGTAGGCACTTGCTTGTGTGTGAGAGAGATTGGGAGGACAAGATCAATGTGTTTGTATTTTCTTTTTGGGGTAAAGCTTTTTCCTGCAGTTCATCAATGCCAAGTAGAGGCAGAATGTTAGTGGTTTTTGAGTAACCATCTCTACTATTGCTAGTGCTTGGGGTTAGGGGTTTGTTGAGACCACTAAATATACAATTTAGTGAATAACTCATCCTACTTTGTGCCAAAGATATGAATGAAACCTCAAATTGTTGTAGTTGTTGTAATTCATTAATCAATTAACCCCTTAACCCCTGGGGCATTTTTTTGTATTTTCACCCAAATTTGACAAATATAAATATTTAATTCATTATTATTATTATTATTAGTTGCATGCAATGTGTTTTTGTATTTCTATGTTTGGAGAAGCACCTTTGCCTTTGTCATTATTTATTTATTTAAACATTTCTAAGCTTTAATTTAATCTTTATTTCAGTTTTAGTTTAAGTATTTTCTGTGTTTCAACATAAAGGAAATTTTAACTACAATTGAAATTAACTGTAATAAGTTTTTCATGCTATAGTTATATTTCAGCTTTATTTTAATCACATTAAAATATTTCTAGTTTTTGTTAATAAAAGCACTGATGTTGCCTGTTCTTCTTCATTTTTTGCAGTTTATTTTACTTGGTGTTAATGTAATGATAGTACTACTACTACTAATACATTTATTATTAAAACATTATTTTAATGAATATTAATCAGATTTTTCTTTACCGAATTTTAGTTAAAAAAAGTAAATACATATAATTTTGGAAAAAGGCAATAATACATAATAATATTTTTTTTCTATAAAGCAATTGATTAGAGATACCTTTGATTGTTAAAATTTAATGAAATAATTAAAATGGAATTCAGAAAATTAATGGAAAACAGAATAAATTTAGGTAAAATTTAAACTGAATTAGGCCTTAAAATAACTTTTTGTTAAAGTTTGTATAAATAGTAGTTAAATTGTGTAATTTTCATTAATTAAATTAATTAGAATTTTTTTATTAATAAAAAATATTAAAAGTGTAAAAAAATTGCAATATATATATATATATATATAGTTAGTCAACTATATTTGTTTATTTAAATGTAGCTAAAATAAATTGATTGCAACATAAATTGATTTACATAAAAAAAATTAGTGATTTCAATGATTAATTTTTTTCAGTGCATTTCTGAAACAGTGATTCCTGAATGAGCTGTTGTTAAAGGTGGAGGAAGCTTTGAACTAGGAGCATTAAAATAATGCATCAAGCTTTTTTATTTCAAAAGAGTACAGATAATCTTGTTGTTTATTATGCATGTCACATTTATTTCACACAAACAGTCATACTTCAGCAATATCTGTCTGTTAGGTCTATAAGCTGTTTTGAAGTGTGCTATTGCTGTCAGCATTCACTGTAAATGAGAAAGCAATCACCACTCAGCCAGTCGCTATAATTACCAAGCTCTTCTATCCTGAGAATCTCTTCAGCGCGTAAATATGATAACTCTGAGCTGAACTATGCATACCTTTTCACGAGAGATGTGAACGACTCTCAGATACATAATTCAGGCCTGAGAGCATCTCCATGTCTCCAGCACAGCAGCATGGGAGAAAATGAGGCACAGGACGTTATGTAGCACCTAATCGTGTTAGCTGATATAATCCTGGACGTGCGCTATGCAATTCAGGTCTCTAAAATGTTCCTGTTGTTTTTCATTTTCAGATTCACGCTTGCATGAAAACGTTGAGGGAGACATGCGCTTCATTACAGGGAAACCGTTTCAGTACGCTGCTTTGTGAAAGTCAATCACCAGAAGAGATGTAGGTGCCACGTAACCGTGTTCAGCCTTTATTACATTGCTCTTTTCATGAATATCAGGCAAAATGTAACAACAGAATGCTTGTGCTTGGATTTACCCCCCCCCCCAAGCCGTTCCAAATCCTTTATGCATTTAGAATTTCCTAAGTACAGAATTTCACAGTTACCATGGGTTTCAAACAGCAACATAATTAGCTTTATAGTCCTTCTAAACAGTTTGATTAGATTCAGATTTACAGGCTCTTGATTTAGATTAATTTGGGTATTATCTCTTTCTGTACATATAGCTAGATATAAAATATAAACATAAATATATAAACTTAGAGAAAATACCCAAATAAATCTGAATGGTCCTATTGTACTCTGTGTACATAAAATATTCAATTTTAATCAGTCACATACATTTTTTTTGTTTTGATTCACATAAACAGAGTCAGTTCATAAGAGTCATTATTTTCATCAGACTGTTTCTGATTCACTAAACAGAGTCAGTTCATAAGAGTCATTATTTTCATCAGACTGTTTCTGATTCACTAAACAGAGTGTTTATAAGAGTCATTATTCTGATTCCAGTTCATAAACAGAATCAGTTCATGAGTAAGAGTCATTTGTTTTTAGTCAGACTACATTTGTTTTGATTCACTAAACAGAGTCAGTTCATAAGAGTCATTATTTTCATCAGACTGTTTCTGATTCACTAAACAGAGTCAGTTCATGAGTGTCATTTGTATTTTTTATCAGACTGACTGCCTTTGTTGCATTTATTCCTTAAACATAATCAAATCATAAGAGTCATCTGTTTTTAGTCAGACTACATTTGTTGCACTGTTTTTCATTCACTAAACAGAATCAGTTCATAAAAGTCATTTGATTTTAAATCAGACTATATTTGTTGCACTGTGTGTTTTTAATTCACTAAACAGAATCAGTTCATATAGGGGTCATTTGATTGTGACTCATTGATTTATTTTTGGCTCTGTTTTTTGGCATCTGACAAGCATGGTGAAAACATTGTAAAACAGCAGTGCAAAATTCAGCATTTGGGTTTGGAATGACATCAAGATGAGTTAACAAATGATTCAGTTTTTGGTTGAAGCTATTGGCTGATCTTTAAGCAGTTTGTTGGTTTAGATGGGATGAGGGCTCGTCTTTGTGTCTGTAAGTGATAGAGAAGTTTGATTGAGTGAGAATCACTCAGTAGACCGACTGACACAGGCAGGTCATTTCTCCGGTCTCTTTTTTGCTCCATATCCTCATGAGTAATTAATCCACATCGCTTGCCAAGTATAGGGACATTATGCAAAAATAAAAAATAAATCTAGCAACTGTCGGTTTTAGGTAAGCTAGACCTTCGGCTTGATTGTACCAATTATTCTGCCACATGCTTTGCGTGACCTCTGCTGATATGCTCATTAATCAGTCAGCAGAAGAACTTCCTGTTTCTCCTGACCCAAGGGGGCGGTAGTATAAGTCAGGCAAGTTTGACAACGTCTGCCTGAGACTCTGAACCTCGTGTTTGTGTAATTGTTTCGAAGTGTTGTTTAACAAGCACTAAGACACAACGGATTGAGCATAAGTTGATGGCAGGCGAGAAGTCAGAGCTCGCAAAGGCCTGTTATGCATTTATGAAGAAGCAATATATTTTAAATAGGTGTTTATGACCAACATATAAATGTTTTACTGGGGACTATGTGGGATTTATTGGCAATAACATTTGTTGATAGTCTGTTCTCTCACCTGAGTATCATTTTAGGGGTCGTTCTAGCTATTTGTGTTTGTTACGCACACACACACACACACACACACACACACACACATGCATATGTGTGTGTAAAAAATACAAATAAAAAAACCTTGCTGATACTAAAATAATAATATATATATAAAAAAAAGCTTTTTTTAAATGTATCAGCCACATTTCTTTAATTTTAAATATATATTTTTCATTTTGTTGAGAGGATGATTTAATTGAATATTATAATGATTTAATTGCATAATATATTAGGTCATATAATAATTAATAAATAATTGATTTATATTATATAATATTATATAATACTATAGTATATTATTATATATTATAAGCCATAATTTTTACCATGATTTTGTACACAATTGATTGTTAAATCAGAATACATTTCTACTTCTAAAGTCTCAAATAAATAAAATAAAATAAAAATTGTTTATTAATCATTTTATAATTGTTTATTTCTTCTTCTTAATAATACTATTTTATTTTTTAATGCTTTTCTAAAAACTGATGTCAACCTTCTAAAATTAAAATAATATTTGAATGCATAAAATAAAATAAAAAATATCAAAATGCATAAATGTAATAATTTAGCTAGGTAAAGTGGTAAAGACAAATTCTGATAGAATGCTTAAAATCTTACAACAATTTAATTTAAAATCACATAATCAAATGATATTATTTTTTCTTTAATTGTGGTACATAACATATACATAACATTCATTCACCACCCTGGCAAAATTGTGGCTCCTTCATAGTAAATTTGAAAAAGCGATTTATTTTTTTTTATTTTTGAATATTTTTATTCAGTCCTCTCTACAAAGAGAATCATTTCAAAATTCCACCAAGAATCTGAATCGAGGTTTATGGGAATGTGTGTGTGGGGAAAATGTGTGGAACCATTCAAATACTCTAAGCCTTTGATCCAAGGAAAAAGCAGTCACTGTTCCGTCACTGAAGACAGGCAATTCAGGGAAGGTCAATGAAGCGAAGCCTTAATTGCTGGATAATGCTACATCTGCCTGCTGTTTGGATACACTGAAAAATAAAAGCAAGCTCACAGAGGTAAAAGCAGAAAAGCAAATATTAGAGCAACAAGTTTGCCCGAGCGAGTTGATGTGTCTTGTACATACATTGCCGGTACATTTCAAAGACTCCTTGTTTCAGTTACTGTGGCGTCTTTGTTCCAGAGATCAGAGTGAAGGAGCTGTGAAACTCATCAGCATGCGGCTGCATGGACCCACAGGGTCAGAGCTATCATTAAAATCATTACAGAAATACACTGGTGTCACAAGATGATTCAACAATGCCACAGTGATTCATTTAACCCTTGACTCCTCAGACGTGCGTCCAGCAGCGCAGTGTTTGACTGCATTCACGACGGGAAACTTCTGGCCAGGGATGCTCCAGCAGTTATGTAAAGTTCACAGTAGAGACTTAGTCCCGGCTCCAGACAAAACACGAAGGTGGCACTAAATTACACTTTCAAAAGGCAAAAATTACTTCCTTTTTTTCTTTTTTAAAAGATGGCATAATCACTGAAGATGATGGTTCAGAAGAGTGCTTATCGTCTTTTAGCTTTTACAAATGTTATACCTATGTGCTGTAATGTAAACCAATTTGATTATTTAATCAATGTTAGTATAAATATTCTGTTTTGTATTACTATTTCTGTCAGTTTAGGGAGAACATGTTAAATGTTGTGTTGATTATGGATCCATTATGGCATCCAAAGTGTCACTTACAATTATAATAACTGGACCTAATATATTATACAATAACCATTACGATCAATAATACAAAAAAATCAAATAAAACTATTCTGTTTATTAATTCTGTTAATTCACCAAGGCTACAGTTGTGACTAAAAATACAATAGAAGCAGTAATATTTAAAAACAATTATTATACAAGTAATTATATATAGCTTAAATGTACAGTTTTCAATTTGTATATATTTCAAAATGTAATTTATTCCTGTGATGAATTTTTCAGTCTCAAATGTCAGAAGATCCTTCAGAAATGATTCTAATGATTTGGTGTTCAAGAAAGATTTTATTGTATTATATTTTATTTTTCATTTATTATCAATGTTAGAAATGGTTGTATTTTGGTGGAAACCATGATACACCTTTTTCTAGATTTATTTGATGACTTTAAAGTCCAAAAGAACAACATTTATTTGAAATAGAATGTTTATGGTCACTTTTGATCAATTTTACACATCCTTGATGAATGAATGAATAAATAAAATGAATTAACTAAACTTTTGAA
This sequence comes from Ptychobarbus kaznakovi, assembly GCA_027422405.1. NCBI lineage: Eukaryota > Metazoa > Chordata > Actinopteri > Cypriniformes > Cyprinidae > Ptychobarbus > Ptychobarbus kaznakovi. The sequence continues at coordinate 22,545,908 of CM049806.1, read as the reverse complement.
CAATACATACATATAATGAAGTATTATATGCATAGTATGCAGTATATATAAAATAAAACTATATGTAAAAATTAAATGTCTAAAATTGAATTTAGATGAATAAATACTTTAGCAAGATACTGGAAAATATATATATTTTTAAAAACATCTTACAGTCTTGCATCTGCTCTACACACAGTAGATTGTATATATTTTATATTGTTGCATTTTATATTGAGTACAATATTTTTGGAAGCTTTATTTATGAATGTAGGCTTATGTTTTATGGTGGCTGGTGAAATTGTGAGACATCTATAGCTTCTCTGCTTCATGAGTCATGTGCTCGCTTTGCCAATTACGCAAATGATCTAATTAACGACTTTGCAGTCATCTGCAATAGCATCAACCGTTGTGCCTTTGAATTGTTCTACTTTGAGTGATTATATGCTTTTCCATTCTTTCCTCCTTTTTTCTTTTCTGTTGCTCTCAAATTCCCCTCTATCTCCACAGGGCAAAGGTGGCAGGTCATTTGAGTCCTTCCCCAAGAGATTAATTGATTATCTCCCAGTCCACTGATAAGCAGCATTTGCATTTAACACTTGCAGTTAAGTGCGCGACACACGGCACTTCAAAAGCCTGTGTGTTCTAATGGAGCAGGGCTGCTGGGTAATTAATCACACAGACGCATTAAACGCTAATACAACACTAAAACAGCTAGTAAAGATAAAATACAGGAAGAAGCATTCTGCTACAGAGAATAAAGAATGGGTTTTGGCTGCATCTGTCGAACGGTGCTGACGGTCCAACTTTGTGTTTTTAGAAGCTATAAATGATGGATTGCCTCTTGCTAAGCAGCACAGAAGGCGTTGTTCTTATTGAGAAGCTGAATATTAAATTCATTAAAATGAATGAATTGTGCATTGCACTTGAAGTCAAGAAAAGCAACAATTTGCTCATGTGCCCTTCAAATATGATGGGCAAAACTTTATCCGTTGTTGGTGCTGTTGTTTATTCAGTGTGATATTCCATACTAATATTTGTTTTGTTTTGTTTTGAATTTTTGTTACTGTTGATTATTTTATCATTCTCATTTTTCAGGTACTGCCTGGAAAACGCCCTGTGCTTGACATTTCATATTGTTTTTGTCACGCACAGATGCTGAGCCGAAGAATCACCCTCCCAACAGGCACGAATTGCTTTCGTGAGTCTTATCAGATCTGACGTACTCAAGAATTGTTTTGACAAGAAGTGCATCTCCTGCCCTGTTTCTACTCTTTCTTCCACAAACATACTCGTTCGAGCGTCTTTCTTCAGAAGAAAGCCTGATTCTGTCATATTGTGTATCCGAACAACTAAGCTAAAAGGCTAGTGCACACTTTAGTGCACAGGGGTCTTTGTAAATGCATGGAATGGGAAGTGAGAAAGTGCTTTTGTTTTAGGACTCACGCAGACCTTTACTGTCCTGTCATGCGCACACATTTTGCCTTAGAGTGACCTCTGATTAAGTACCCTGGGTATTTTTAACCCTTTGGTTCTCCTGGCTTGGCAGTCAAATTATATATTTTTTTTAATTCAGTGGAATGAATGTACTATTTTTTTAGAGTGATAATGTTTTATTTAGTATTTTTAGGGGATTTAATGTTACTAAATTATATTTATGCATAAGTTATAATCCATTAATTATCTGTTATAATCTATTTATTACCATGGTGGTATATATTGACTGCTTTGCAGCACAAACTTGGCACAAACTTGGCAGATCATTGCTGTTAAGTGAAAAATTTAAGTTACATATAAGTTTACGGTTATAAAAATTGCAAAAAAAATTCCACAACGTTTTAATTATAAAAATCAAAGCAAATCATCTAAATAAGTTGTGTTCCAAATTTGAGGTTGACATTTAAAAAAACTGAGCTTTCAGAAAGATTTTAGTTGGGTGCAGTTCCAAATATTTCCACTAGCTGGAATTCATTTCCCAATCATTTTCAATGTGGCCATTTTTAAGTGTGACCTATTTATTTTTTCTGGGCCATTAAACCTTTTTGAATCATGTCCATTTATTTTGTTATTTTTTTTGCATGTTCACATAGTAAGTGCCAAACCTTTACCAAGTTTCGTACCATTCAGATGAAGTAAAAAATTCTGAAAAAGCAAACCGTAAAAATTTTCAGTCAAAAATGACCAAAGAAGAGCACCAGAGTGTTAAAGCTGTTGATGGCTTCACTGGCCGTTGACAATGAGTGCAATGCTTTTAAGACAATATTTCAAGTTAAAAATAAAAAGGATATTTCAGGATTCAATTCTGTTCCATTCAGTTGCACTAAATCTAGCTGTTCACACGATGTTATTGCCCTCTAAACCTCTCCAGAGTGTTAATCGCTGCCCCAGACTCAAAGTCACCGTGTGCAGTGGAGGTTGTCAACCTTTGGGGAGGGATGTAGATGTCGCTGGAGATTTTTGTGCACTGTATGTTATGTATGGTATATTTTGAAAGAGTTTTGTAGCACTAGGTAAGACCTAGTAAACATGCAATGTCTCTTGTGCTGCATATGAAATATACATGAAATGTTGGCTACATTAGGTACAAAGGTGAATTCAGGACAAAATACATTTTGCATTAACACCCAGAGGTGATATAATTGGAGATGAGATGCAATCTTTCAATTACATTAATAGCTTGACTGCAACAGAATGGAGCAAAACACAGGGGTCTAAAAACACATCATTCAGAGCTGCACTCAGAAAAGGTTTTGTCACTCACTTCAAATTTTTGAAGCACTAAAAGGTACCAAAGGAAACCTTTCATTTTAAAAGAGACTTATAGAGCTTCTTTATTGATATGAAATAGTTAAATTATTATTTATTACAACTTAAACATATATATTTAATATTTAGCCTGGAGAACTCTTTTTCTAAAAGGTTTCTATGCTTTTATACAGGGCTCAACTATAAAGTGTTGTTGTTGAGGTCAGTATGTGAGAGTTTTAGACCAGAGCTGCTTTTCCATTGAAAAGTTTACATTCATAGGTCTTGTATATCCTTTTTCTGTGCCTTGAAAATGTATTATATAAACATTTGGTTTTCTATGACGTATGTTATTGCAAATTCATTCAATTTCTTTAACATAAAATATAGATGAGTGTTTGGTAAAATTGAAAAAAATCAAAGTAAGACTGTGTTGAAAACATTAACACAGAAATCAGCACTGCTTGGCATCATACTTCATCGTTTTCCACCAAAAATGTGTTTATGGATGTACATTATAGCTTTATAATTTCCAGCTTTTTGGAAAATGCCTGTTTTCTAGAATCTATAGCAAACATCATTTTTGCATTCCCATTTGGTGCTGTAGCAAAAGATAAAATGCATGATAGCATTTGTGTGAATTTCAAAAAGAAACTGATATTGAGAACTTGGTGATGGTAGACAGAAGAAAGAAAGATATCAAATTTGCCATCACTCCCTCAGCTGTTGTATTACTGTGAAAAGGGTCAATAATAATAATGATGATAATAAATGTTAGTTAACTAAAAATACTTAACATTTAATATTTTATTTCATATTTAAAAAAATTATAATGATAAAGAAAATGTTAAAATAAAAAAAATATATATATTGGCAGCGCAAGTAAAAATATGAACTACTGGTCAGCAGATACATTTGTCAAGCCTTAAAAGATAGTTCACCCAAAAGTTTACTCCAACTCGCCCAGAATTTTTTTTAATGCAAGATGAATAGAAATGTGATACAAAATACAGTTAACTTTCTTCTTTAAGGTGAATTATATATATCTTGAATTTGTCGCAACAAGAAGTTATCACGTTCACATCTGTCAGCTGTCATTCTGACTGTCATGATAACTAGAATTCTGCTCAGAGATATTCAGCTCAGTAAAAGAAAGTGCAAGTTAATTTTGGGGAACCGTGTTGTATTTCATGTCACGTTTTATTAATCTTGATTTCTCGCAACTTGTGTGCTTTTTCAAGGTGAGTCGGGAGTGAATTGCTGCACAGAAACCAACAGCCAGGATTTTCGGAAAATAATACATTTGTAGGGTAAGGTATAGGCAATTTCGAATAAGCTAGCATTAGCAAGCTAGCTTTGAAAGCATAAGATCTCACCCTCCCTGCATAATCACTCTCCAAAGCCATGCCTCCTCCAAAACACATGAATGAACACCGGCAGACCAGAGGCTAACAAGCGACACAATGAGAGACGGCGTTGGTGGAGAATTGAATGCAGTGCTGTTAGATTACCTCATGTCTCATTCCCCGGTGAGAAAACATTGCAGTACAAAGTGCATAATTGAACAATAATAACACCTTCCATTGTTGCTCAGTCTGCAATAGATAAATGGAACACCATGGTGATGCATCATGTCTGTGTAAACAGGGTGCGCAGAGGTATGCAAATACGTCGACGGGCAGGTAGGACAGCCTATCATAGCCCTCGGACCGAGGGATATGATTGGATGAACATTTATGGTCCTACGCCTTCCACAGACGATATAAATACATTTAGACCACTTAACTTAGCAATAGCTCTCGGGATGTGAGGAGACTTTTTAACTAGCTTTGCAAAAAAAGTTTTTTAACCGAATCACCTATTATGCCTTTAAATTCCAGTAATTTTTTCCCAATCCCTATCATATTCCCTTAGAAGTATACAAGCACATGTTGTATTGGACCATGCTGTGATAATTTTGCGTCTTTATTCACTGCCATTATATGGACTAGAGCAAGTCAAACAATTCTGTAAATTTCCCCTTTTGCGGTCTGAAAAAGAAGGAAGTGCATATGGCATTAGAACAACACAAAGTGACAAAATGATGACTTAATTTTCCATTTTTGGAGATTTATCCCTTTAATATAGAAAAAAACCTACAGCATTGATGCTGTCTGATGAGTTAGACAAGTGTACTCTTAAAAATGTCACTGTCTCCAATCAGAGAATAAAAACAGCAATACATTTTGATCAGTGTGAAATGTTTTGAAGTTTTCCAATCGATCATTGATGACAATTCATCCTCATACTCATCCCTAATTAAAATCTCCAAGGTTAGAGGTTCTGAAGGTTGGAGAGCTGCATTTGGTTAGTGACTGGACTGTGGCCTCAGTCAGGAGACACATCAATAATTCATCAGGAAAAGAAGTGTTTTGCTCTTGTTAGAGAGATTGCGACTGTACCTTCACTGACCCGCTGAACCGGGATGTGGCACATCTCTCGGCGAGAGCTCTGTGTAAACACATACTTATCTGTCATGCTTTTAATCTGGGCCCCAGCAGGTACCGTCTTTGTCTCCTCCGTCTCTCTCATGCCACCACAGATGACAATCTGACACATTTTAAATGAGACGTTCTTTGAAATGAGCACACTCTCAGAGGAGCGAGGTCTATAGCAATCTATTCAGCTCCTCCCATTCTGCCTGCTCTGCCAGCGCTACAACTCAATCATTGAGCGATGCACTGCGGGAGTTTAAATATGAATGGACAGATTCAGGTTGTGTAGAACAGCACTTCAGGGTTAAATGCAACAATTTGTGCTGTGCCACGCTGATGCACTAATGCGGCAGAAATTGCTTCAGAGCCTTGGCTTTTTTCATTCTCTCGCAGAGTTACTGTGCTTATTCTCAAATTAAAGAGAAAACAACCTTGATACTGGGTTTGAAAGTTCCCATTGAATGAATCGCCTCACCTGGGCTCGTGGGGGGTGGAGAGGCTTTAGGGGTGCGATTCAGTAATTTGTTGCATAAGCCTGGTCTGTTGTTTGTTGAGAAAATGTGAACAGAGGGCATTTGTTAACATACCGAATATCACATTACCCAGTGGACACTGTGTTTATATAATGCTTAAGCACTAGGGGTTTAATTAGGTGAGAATTATATCATATTGTGCCTAATTTTCAGATTAGGGTCATGGTTAGGAAACATGTAATACACGTATAATAATATAGGTACTAACTAACTAAACTATATATTTATAGAGTGCAGACCAATATTTTTGACTATATATTTATATTGTAAATCTAATAATCAAAATATTTTGTTAAAATTACACACACACACACACACACACACACACACACACACACACACACACACACACACACACACACACACACACAATTTGTATATGTAAACATCTATTGATCTTTCTTTCTGTCTTTTTTAATATTATATCTATTTACATATAGTTTTACATTTAAAAAAATATATTTATATTACACATTTAACAATCAAAATATTGTGTTAATATTTATAATTCATAAACATGTATAATGCTTTGAGCTAAAGGTTTATCAGCATTGATTAATGTAGTTGTGTTTTAGCAGCAGCAGAAGTCTTCATGTTCACCTGCAGCTCTGATCTCTGCCCACCACATTATGATTCAAAAGTGATGTGACAGTTTGTTCAAGCAAAAATTAATTATTCAGTGGGATGACAGCGTACAGTGTGAGTCAAATAGAGAAGGTCAACAGAGACCTGAATATGACTCTAGTAAAAGATTAAATGAAAAAAAAAAGATTTTATTCACATGCAATGTCATTTTAAATTTTCAATACCATAAAAGTCGTTCCATATGACTTTTTTTGCTATATTCAAAGTCTTAAGAAAGCTTTGTGCAATGAACAACCCATAATTTACCAGCGATTCATCATTCACTGACAGTCTTTCCCTATTAGTCTTTCACTATTAGCTTAGGAACTGTTGCAATGGAATCACTGAGTACAGGATTTTCGCTTTGGAAGTTGTCTTACATAAAATGTGTTCATTATTTGACAGGTGTAGTGTTGCAAGGAGTGATAGATGTGATATTATTTATCAATGAGCCAACTCTACCTGTTCAGTACTGCCTGGGCACTGGCTAGACGCCATGCGCAAAACCTCTTATTAAGAGCTAGAAAGATGATGCCAGCCGGACATTGGAATGATATAAGACCAGTGTGAATATATATGAAAACATTTTTACTGCATTCACAAACAGAATGTACATGTACTTTTTGTTGTTGTTGCCACAAATAAGCTAAAATTATGTTGAAGGAAACTGCAGGAAATGCACATTATCTTTCTTTTTTGTTTTGTGTCCAATTTGTTTCTTGTGCATATTCTTTGGATACCAGAAATATCAACACGTACATTACATGTGTATAAACATAAGTATCTATTGTTGTTCTAGTTTTTTTATTTTATATACATTATACTGTTACATATTTTATTTCATATATTATTTTCAAAAATTCAATGCATTTGCAACCCTGAAAATATTTTATATACATACAAATTATTATTATTATTATTTTCAGAAAAACTTGCATTCAGAATGCACTATTAAGTAAATGGTAGACAAATGTTTTGCATCATTGCTATAGCTAAATTGTTTATTTTACCACATTATGTTTACCCAGTCAACATTCAAAACCAAAACTATCCACATTTTTAAAATCATTTTGGGATTACTACTTTTTGTCAACCTCACAGTTAATGTCCTTGTCCTTCATCATGATCCATCAAAAGCAGCTAATATATTTAGAGCTGATTCTGCAGCTAATCCTTATGAGAAGCCATTAAGAAGCTTCATTCAAATAATCAGTGATAAATGACTCGCTAGTAAATTGTTTTGCAGAGGTGAAGCTGTGTAAACATCATTTCAGTACACAAATGCACGAGCAAGCGTGTCTCTCACACACACAATTCAGTAATTAAACAACGTTAACATCGCGCTGCCGGCAAACACGCTGATCCACATTCAAAGGGGACCGAGGGAATCTGGAGTAATTTATCAAAGACGGCCCTGGGTGCTGGCGTGCAGGAGACAGAGGCTCACATCACGCACACGTTCAATTTTTGATAATGCACATATAGTAACACAGATTTTGAATGGAACGATTCCCACAGCTGTGCCATAATGGTGTCTGAAGAATATCCCATGTGACGTTTAGCCTCAGAAGTGCAACCTGCCCTGAGCGCTGATGAGACAGTCTGACAGACCTCACATCTGTGGGAGAAATTTTGAAGTGTACTGTAAGCGCTGTGCAAGGTTGTTCAACTTAAATTAGTAGAAATCTGCAACTGTGTTTTCTGACTCATTCTTAACTCGACGACACACACACTTTGAGAAAGTAAGGAATATCAACACCTTTTGTAGCAGTTTAGATCTGGAAGCGTTTCATAAGTCGTAGAAAACCTAATTTTGTCTGTTATACAAAAAAGTCTCCTAGAGTTGATTCTTCGAAGTTCAGTTTTTCCTTCAAAAAACATTTCAATAAATTCACCATTAATTGGACTATATTTACAATACATGCGTTCAGGAAAAAAGCCTGTGAAGTGACTAGGGAACTTATTTAACATCTGAAAAATGTTATTTTTTTGTACCCAAAAAGCACGTTGCTCAGCATGACTGTTTTTCTCATGCTGCGAGTCTTCTGCAGGTTTCTGGGAAAGCGGCACACATCAGACTAATGCGTTTGTGCATCTGCAACACAAACTAAGCAGGACTTAAGTAGGACAGCGTGAAGCAGGCTTTCAGTAAAAAGTTGTAGAGTGCACTCATGTTTCATTTTTTCTCATGGAAGAGAAAGCTGGTGGGTTCAAGGAAGGACCAGAAGCTCATTACAGAAAAACAAACCATTAAATCATAAAACCTGTTGCAGAATATCAATGTGATATTATTAGTAATCGTAAGTATTCGTATCATATGTAAATGATGTTCTCATATGACACGAATTTGTTCTTACGTTCTCATATGTTTGCACTGACACTGAAGTGTACATTATTTTGTTGACAGCAGCTTAATGTATCTCCTTAGAGATTGCTCTGTTGCAAAATTGAAATGAATTGAAAGTTATTAAGAAGATAGAGTTAGTGTGGATCCCTTACTTGAAAGTGATGCTATTGATTGATCTACGCACCCAAAACTGAAATTGGGCACAGTGATTCTTATTTTTTCGTATGTGCATATATTGACAAACAGTGTTGGGGGTAACGCATTACAAGTAGCGCGAGTTACGTAATAATATTACTTTTTTCAAGTAACTAGTAAAGTAACGCATTACTTTTTAATTTACTGGAAAATATCTGAGTTACTTTTTTTCCATTTATTGACTGACAGTGCGCTGTGTGAACATGATCTTACTGTAGTTCTAATCTAGACTAAATGTGAATTTGTATTAATTCATCCCACTTGCAAAAAACAGATTCGGTATTCATCAAAATGAATTAAAACAGTAAAATTTCAGAATATCGTCAAACTGAATTGACGCAAAAATGCAATAAATCATGAATGGTTCAAGCATACCAAAAATGACTTTAGATCTAATTGTGCTTCCAACTGTACAGACGTGTCCTTCAGCCCATTACATGTGTTTGCTATAAATAGCTTGTATTAAAAACAAACAATTTGAGTGAGTGTAATGTAAAAATGCAAAAGCATTACTTTTCATAAAAAGTAACTAAGTAACGTAATTAGTTACTTTTTTAGGGAGTAACGCAATATTGTAATGCATTACTTTTAAAAGTAACTTTTCTCCAACACTGTTGACAAATCTGTTTAGGAAAATAGAATATTGAGTTAGTTGGTGATTTTATAGTATTTAGTCAATTCTATTAATTACAAATGTTCAATGACAAAGGCACATTTACCTATATATAATAGCAGAGGCTATTTGCACTAACTTTGTCTACCAAACATGTGATTGGGCTAGTCAACACAACAAAAAAATGGCTGTCAAACATCAGCTCCAGGGGGGCAGGTTTTGTTTTTTTGTTTTTGTCACAGATCGGATAATGTTTTCGGATAAGCAAGAAAAAATATTTAAAGCACAATGACAATACCGTGAACCGTTTTTGGCATAAGCTAATTTTATGTGTGACTGTTACACATACATAACTCTGTATTTCCGCGCTGTCTGAAACACGTCTCTTGTGCGCGCTTTGATTGGACTAAGATCAGATGGCAAACTTCTCCTCCAGACCCTAGAGCCCGCTTAAAAACCAGGGGATCTAGAGCCTTTGAAGTGGCTGGTCCCACTCTCTGGAACAACTTACCAGTTTACATTAGAATGGCTTCCACTTTATCTGAGTTCAAGTCATATCTTAAAACATATCGTTTCTCTCTGGCTTTTAACATGCAGTAATGTGTGCTTTTGAATGGTTTTAATCTGCTTTTGTTGTTGTTTTGGTCTCTGAATGGTTTTAACTTGTTTACTGATTTTCTCCTCTTTCTATATTATTGTTTGTTGTGCAGCACTTTGGTCGGCCTTGTTTTGTGCTTGTGCTCTAGAAATAAAACTGAACTTGAACTTGATTGTGTGCGAGAACAGTGCGTGAGTATCGAAATGAGCTCTCTTTCGTTTCTTATTCTTGTGATTTAAAATAGCTTGAAGTGTAAATTGGCAAATTAATCTGCGAATCACACTGCGATCCGTTTAACCCCTAATATGCGACAGATCAGAGCAATATTTAATTTACTTATTTAACATGAAATCGTCAAATTGCTACTCCATATCAATTGCATACAATGAAAATACAGAAAAATACGAACAGTCATTAACATGTAATAAATAACAGAGTGTATATCTATAAAAAAAATTCCCAGAACGTTCTTGCGTCCCGGTAGTAATTCTTCCACGGCCCGGTAGTGGGTCGCGACCTGGTGTTTGGAGACCTCTGGTATAGCACATACCGCAGTCTTTATGACGCGATCGACCTGAGTTCGAACCCGCCTTTTGACAAACTTTTTTTCCCTCCCTTTCAAATCTCATATCACATCGGAAAGGCATTTACTTTAAATAAAATTGAATAAATCGGGTAGGGTTGGGGTAGGTGTTAGGAGGGCCTTATTGTCCCATGAGGAGGCATCCATTTAATAATTTGTATTAAAATTATAATTTACACTTAATATGTTATTATTGCATACTTTTTTAGAATTAACTACAATACTGAGGTGCAGATATTTGCCACTATGTGCATTAAGTAATTTAAATATATTATTATAGTAAATTATAGTATATGCTACACAGTGTAAATAGAAACCATGACCATTTGCACTTAGTGTAAATAGCATCAATCGCTAAGAAAATATGCTATTTTCACTTAGTGTAAAAATAATCTAATTGCTATCTGTACTTAGTGCAAATAGCTGCTGCCATCTGTGTCAGAGTAGTTAGTTTAATGATTTCAATGAAAATGGTGCAAGACATAGGAATGCTTTCAGAAATCCAATTTACTGTGTTGACTTTTGATGCTGTTTTCTCTGGTTCAGAAGATTGAGGGCGCCTCGAGTGGCATAAAGGGCTTTAACATTCCTGTTTGTTTAAAGTAGCCTACATCATGCCCAATAGATGTACGTCATTTTATGCCTTTAATCATGCAAAATAGAAGTCAGTAATAATAATTGTTGGATTTTTGTAAATATTCTTTTAGAAAATGTGAGAAAAGATCTTCAGATTTGGCCTATTTATCATCATTTTAAATGTTTCAAAATGTCTTCATGAGGAGCAGTTAGCGAACAATCCCAAGATGATTGGGACTCCTGGGTTCAGAAGGTGAATGGGTTTATGATGAAGAGAGAAGCGTCAATTGCTGAAATGAAATTTATGTGACATGCTAAAATTTCCCTTTGCTTTGCTTGTCCTCCGGTCATGGAGTTAATGGGAAATAAAACTACTGAACATTACAAAAAAGCTAAATGTTTTATATTGAAGCAAAGACCCGCTTGACCTTTGAGTGATACAATCAGATGTACGTGAAGGAGCTGTGAAGATGAGAGAAAAGACTCCAAACTGGGGGTAATTGTATTCCACTGCTTATTTGCTATGCATGGCTGGATGGATTCAAAGCAGTGCATTAAAGCATTAAAATGCCATAACTAGAGTCGGTGTTCAGTGCTGCACAGCTGGTGTCGGCTGCCTCTGCAGGAAGCTTCTTAAGATACTCATACATTAACAGCCATTTCACATCTTTTGTGACACATATTATAATACCTAGAACATTATGATTATATTTCTGGTGGTGATTTGCCACATCTATCAATAGTAGCATGCATTTCAAACAACACAGGAAAGACAAAAACACACCACAGGCTATTGGATATGTCAACACTTAAGCATCATCACAAGCCAAAATGCTAATTTTCAGCGCAATTATGAGAGTAATATTGTTTTTATGCAACACTTCTGAAAACAAAAAGTCAATTTCAAGTAACTTGAGACTAAATTAAGCCAGTTATTAACATGCATATATTAATAATTTTTATAAAAGTCTAAGCTGAAAATGGACTCACCCTCAGGCCATCCAAGATTTAGTTCTTTCTTAATCGAAACACATTTGGATAAATTGTATCATTACACAATTTGCTCAACAATGGATCCTCTGCAGTGAATGGGTGCCGTAAGAATAAGAGACCAAACAGCTGATAAATACATCACAATAATACACAAGTAATCCATATGACTCCAGTCTATCTGTTACCATCTTGTGAAGTGAAAAAATACGTCTTTGTAAGAAACAAATTAATCATTAAGTTGTTTTAACTTTTTAAGTAAATAATGCTTCCTCCAGTGAAAAAGTCCATTCCCTGTTGTCCTCTCACAGGAATATCCACAGACATATTTGTTTAAGCCCGTTTTGGACTGCTTTTGCATGTAAATGGTGTTTGATCTGTGCATATTTCTCTCCTGATTCAGATGAGATGACTTTTTCACTAGCGCAATATTATCAATAGAGGACTCATAACCGGAAGCATCGGTTTAAAATGGAAAACATCTTTATGACGACTTGGTTTATTACAAACATGCAGCTTTTGATTTCACAAGACATCAATCGATGGGCTTGACTTGATCATGTCAAGTACGTGTGGATTATTGTGATGTTTTTATCAGCTGTTCGGACTCACTGCAGGGAATCCATTGGTGAACAAGCAACGTAATGCTACATTTCTCCAAATCCGTTCTGATGAAGAAACAAACCCATCTACATCTCGGATGGCCTGAGGTTGAGGACAATTTCAGCAAATTTTCATTTTCAGGTGAGCTATTTCTTTAAGAGACACCACAGAGGCACCAGCTTGAATAATGCTGCCTTCACGTGCTATCAGAATGATCGTAAATACGAGTTTCCTAATCGGAAATTGGATGTGAACGACCTCTCAAGTCGTATTTACTACTGGGAAATCCTGAAATAATTTTGATACCAGAGTTTCCGAGTTGGGCGTGTCATAAACTTTAAACATGGCGGAGAGGACAACCATTGCTGCTGTCAATGCTGTTCTCACAACAACTACATCCCTTTGTCTTGTCTCTAAAGTAGTGTATGTATAGGCTAGATATGAACAATAATTCGAAGCATATTGTTTATTTTACAAGCAGTGAAATAAAAATGTATTTGACCGAAATTCCAGATTTGTCAGCAAACTGCATGTATAGCACGGTGAATGTTTAAATGATTGTCAACCAATGGGATGCTACATTTTATTCTTTCCGACATTAAAGCACTTAAATACGACAAGCTTGTATTCACGACTTCATAAGTGGGAAATAGGAAATGTCTGATAGCACGTGAAGGCAGCATAATAAACAGAGTCTGGGTGCTACAGATGATTTTTCTGCTGTGGAGGTGAGAGATTCGTGCTAATGACATGTGAGAGAGGCAATTATTACTTTGCTTCTCCATGACACATTCATTTATAGGTGTTAAAATGTTTTTCATAATTAACGATGACTATTTATATACTTGTAATGCAGCCAGTACTTTTAAAAACACAGTGCAACCCCTGGTTGGATCTTCTTCACTTTTAGTTTCTTGTGAGCTTTGATGTTGAATATGATGTCACATCCTGTTTAACGAGCAGAATGATCTCTTTATATACATTCTACCCTCTCTCCTGTGGTCTAGTCAGAGATAAAAGTCGACAGCACTTGAGGAATGTGATCTATAAGAGTCCCGTCTGCCAGACTGAATCAGTGTTGTCAGCTCTGATGGAAAGGTGCAGTTAAAGGTCTTGAGAACTGGCCAAATGCAGCTCGGTGAGGATGTCTCATTTATTTTGACACTCCTCCAATCCTCTGGTTGAGTCAGGGACAGTCTAATTTTGGAATTGTCTCTTGGCATGTTTATTTAAACGTGTGTTTTACGCACCATAAATTCACAATGGTTGTTAAACATTTATCTTGTCACAAACAGTGTCTATAATGTGCATAAACAAGCTTGGCTGTAGGCTAATCAGCACTGCAGAATATTTCTGAACACAAGCGCACATTTGTCCCAATTCCCCACAGCATCATTTATGTGATTGCTTTATTTTGTCCTAATCGTTTCTGCGAATTTGCTAATCTTTATTTGATCTGTTGTCAGTGCACAACCCACTGGGAATGAATATTAACACAAATAATGAGCATATGCCTTCAGTTACATTTCAACCTTAGATTGTGTTTTTTTGCTAGAATGCACAAGGGCCCACGAGCAAAGTATGAGAAACAGATATGATTAGACGTTTTAAAACTCTAATTAAAAAAAATCAGGAAGGAAAACACAGCTTTTTCTTGCTGTAATTGCATTTGAAAATGAAAACAAAAATAAAACTTAACTACAGTGGTCACAATAACAACTTTTATGTTTTATTTTTTTCATTTTATTGCATTGTAAAGACGATTTACAGTTTCTTTTCATTTCTGGGCCTTCACCCAATGGGCATAATAAATGAGGCCAATGCAAATATTAACATTTCCAGAGTTACAAAAGCCAGTTTATTTGTCATGAAACTGTCAGTGAACTCTGTTCTTTTTTTTCATGTAAATTATGAATATGGACAGACTGAACAGATAAGCAGAAGAAAAAAATTATAATATAAACGCTATTAACTATAAATTTATGACTCATCTAGTTTAAAGTATCTAAAAAAAGCAAGTAGTTATTTGCACATTGAACATTTGTTAATTATTAAAGAAATTCTCTACCTTTTCATCTTGAGATGACACATAAAAATATTTTATTTGTTTAATATTCTGTGAATGTGGAGAGTTAACTTGAGCTAGCTTGTTTTTGGGGTACAAATCATTACTTGTATAATGACGTTTCATGGTAGTAGTTTTTGCTAATGACATTTCATTCCATGTTCTGTGCAATGATTTGGAGGATTGTTCCATGGCCATGCCTGACAGAGATCCAGGTTTAACCTACAGTCGTCTTGACCTGTACTAGTGAGTCAATCATGATTCACACCAGCTGTACAATTATCACACCTACACCAGTGAATGTGTTATTAAACTGGCTGACCTTTCATTACTATTGTGTTAATCATTCACATCCATATTATAATGCTTAATTTCTCTTTGTATGATGAAAGTTCAAATGAATACCATCACAAATGCTTTGTTGCAAAACCTATAGTGAGCAGAAACAGCATATTAAGGCGTCATAGGTGCTCTCTCAACACAAAAGCAATAGCAAAGTTAGGCATTTTGGGGGGATGCTTCATCAAAAATGGGTGTTCTGTTGATTGAAAACCTGTGCATTTTTTTTTCCCTGTGAAACTCAAAGGGAACAATTCTGTGCTTGATTTCTTTTTTCTATGCAAGTACAATGAATTCAGAGCTTTCAAACTCTTTCAAAAAAGGACATGATGTACTGTAATATATTAAAACTAGTCACTCACTTCCAAGCCTTCTCAAATGTAAGTCATTATTTGCATCTAGAGAATATGTGTAGATATTAATTGGTTACCGTTGCAATCAAATCATTTTCAGTGAGTTATACTTCAGGATCAGTTTGAATGAGTTGCTGGATAAACCTAATAACTTAAGAACAAATGATCAATCTACAAATCAATCATTGGTACTTCTTTCACGGACACAACACGCTAAGGAAGCGCTAGGGTCGAGGTCAAGGTTTTTCAGTAAATAACAAATATTTAGGTCTGTGTCTGGCACAAAGCTATGGATTCAGAAGACTTAAAAGCGCCACAAGTGATCTAAAATGCTATTTTATTCACATTTCATTATAATTGAAAAAAGAACACTGAGAACAGCTTTCATAATTTGTCCTTGTGTGTTTCACAGATGGAAAAAAGTATTGGAACATGTTTGGAATGACAGAATGAATAAATGTAAAAAAAAATCGCTTAAAAAAAAAGACATTAGCCAAAATCTGCATGCATCATTTGTGGAGAAACCAATCCAAGAATGCATTATAATGCAGTAGGACGAGGTAAGAGAAATGTTTGAGGAAAGTCAATGAAAATAATGTGTAAAAATAGTTATAGGTAAATTTCTATTTGTACACTTTTACACTTTGTATTTTTATGCTTATTAGATTCACCAAAAAATTGTGAAATTTATGATAAACATTTCACAAAATTTTACAGATAGATTTAAGATCACAGTAAAAAACTGTGGACACACACACACACACACACACACACACACACACTAGTCAACATTTGAAGTGGATCAAAACCTTTCATCAAAGTTGTCCTAAAACCAAAATGCATTCTTGTCTTCTAGAACAACTTTGATACATTTTTTTGATGCACTTCAAACGTTGACTAAATAAATCTGGAAAATTCCTTTATATTATTACAGGACATTGTGGATTTTTTTACAGTGTGGATTAATTTTTTTTCATTGTATAGAGTATTAATTTGCCATTAAACAAATTAACAGGTGTTTATAATGTTTACAGTCTTTAAAGTTATGAAATTTCTTTTGAAGTATATTACACCCTTTGTTGACATCAAACTCAAGTCTTTTGGAATGCATTTTGAGTGTATTTTTAAAAGATCACTTATGATATTTCATGACTGTTAGGATGCTGCCTGAGCAGTCAGTAGTCAGCGAGGCAGCTCACAAGATTTTGAAGCAGATTTTGCCCGACTTAGCCTCTGTTTTTGTTTATGTTTGCAGAGGAGTATTCAGGTGGATGGCAGTTAGCTGGCTTCACATTGGTGTTAGTCATGAATCAATACAGTTTGGCATCGTACAGACTCTTCATACTGCTTATCAGATATGCCAGAAATTGTTGTCTTGTCGACTATTTCAGGAGCATTCGTTAGGTTCCCTGAAGCGCCGACTACAGACCAGATAAACATCAATAAATTTGATGACACAGTGTTTTGTCTATAGTTTTTGAAGGCCCTGTAATGCACTTCTTACATTTGCCGTAAATATAGACGCACTTTTCAATACTGCATACCAGTGTGCATCCAATGGGAAAGTTCTGACATTTCTATAACAGATAAGAACAATTTAAACGATTCAAATTTAATTGATAGGCTGTGAAAGTGAGAAAAGGTCCGGGATCAAAGCAGAGGAGGATATTGATTTCCAGACATCTGAAAAATAGTTTCCTCCTTTTAATTGGGTAAAAATAAAATAAAAAGCGTGGGATGAAATGGCCAGCCAGTTCAATTAAATGCAGTGGTTCAAAAAAATTGTAGTACTGTTACTAAATGTCACCTCTGACAAAGTTTGAAAAGTTTTTTCATAAAAAAAGAGTTTATACCGTTGAGTGCTTGAGCATCACAGGAAAGCAGGTATATGGTATTTTTAGAGCTAGCTTGAAATATCATTGGTCACATAAAAAATAAAACTATGCAAAACAGCTCTGGTTCTAGTTTACCCTTCCATCTAACAAGGCGCGGAACCGTTAGACTTATCACATTCTCTTGTCGCTAAACATATTACCCACATTTCCAGGAATTGCCCCTGCGGGAAGCCATGCCTCAATGACCTTGAGCGGCGTATCACCTCGCCATAATATCTCATTGATACAATGTCCTTACAACAGCGGGACTATTCCTGGAGGTATTACCTGCACAAATAACATTCAGAGAGCTTGTGATTAGTCTGTTGCCCTCCAGGCCCAGGTAAACTACTTTATACCAGCTGTCATGGACTTGTGCAAATGCATGTGTGTGCTTTAGCTGGCACAGGTTGTTATGATGCTCATCTGTCGTGGAAACTAATTCAGTTTTGTTTTGGTCTGCAGTATAAATGACTTAAATTGCATTATAAATGGTTGTGTTTCTGCTCACAGACTTGCCGTGAGACCACTGCAGTATTTTCAGGAGATCTTTCAGAGATCAGATTCACTTGAGTGAAGTCCTCAGGACAGTGTGTGCACATTGGTGCACATTGATACCTTGGTCTTCTGCATGTGTTTTGGATGCTGGTGTGTGTGCTTGTGTCTCTGCTAAAAAGTAGAAAGAATGCAGTTTTGACACCATTTACTATTATTTAGCCTCATTTTGTTCTAAATTCTTAATATTTTCCTTTTTTATTCTGTGGAACACTAAAGTAGATACTCAGCAGAGATTGTAATAATTTGAATTTAGAATTTTTATTTTTTTTTTTTTTTTTAAATAGTCTTCTCAATTTATTATACTTGTTTTTTTTTCTCTCTTGTTTTCATTTTATTATCCCATTGTTAGATTTAGTTTAGTTATTTCGTTTTTTTTAGATTTTATCATTGAATTATTAATATATTTTAATGAATATATATATATATAATCATTTATTTTTATATGATTATTATATCATCTGTTATGTCATGTGTTTCCCGCCTCTTGTGTCCTGTTGTGTCCATCCAGCTGTGTTTGTCAATTATCTATGATTATTGTATTTATAGTCCTGTCTGTTCAGTTTGAACTCGTTACTCCCATGTCAGCCTTGCCCCTAAAGACATGTGTGCACTGTGACAATATTTATATATTTTTTTTTTGATTTTGGTATGATTGTCAATGGTACATTTCTGGTCTGCTGTTAGTGGTATTTTCATGTTTAATGCAAGAAGGCTATACGGTTTCAAGTTTCAAAATCTACCATGGATCTAAAACTAAAATGAGTGTGTGGCCATTTTTATTTTCGTTAATTTGGAGTCATATATTTTAGTATTTTTTGTTTAAATTAATTTGTGGCCATTTTTATTTTAGTTAAATAATTAGTCATTCATTTAAATTTATTTAGTATTATTTTTAATTTCATTTTTTATAATATCATACTGTAGATCTAAAACTAAATGTAATTTGTGGCCTTTTTCGTTTTATTTTAGATTAATTTTGGAGTTGTGAATTTAAGTATTTTAGTTTTGCTTTTTAACTATATTAAACCCCCCCCCCAGTTTTAATTTTAATAACACGGCTTTGCAGATTTTCCATTAAAAACATAAAAAATAGTGCTGTCAAATGATTAATCGCGAGTAATTACATCCAAAATAAAAGTTTTTGTTTACATAATATATGTCTGTCTACTGTGTATATTATTATGTATATATAAATACACACACATACAGTATATATACATGCATATACATTTATATATTTATATTTTATATTATATATAAATGTAATATATAAACAACATATTTTATTAAATATATACATGCATGTGTTTGTATATATATATATATATATATATATATATACACAGCACACACACATTGTGTAAACAAAAACTTTTATTTTGGATGCGATTAATCATGATTAATTGTTTGACAGCACTGCGTAAAAACAAGTGAATGGGTAAAGTAGTTCAAATAGCTTGTGTGCTCTATTTAAAAACGTTTTGAATTACACAATAGCTGGGAACAAACCAAAACTGTAGTTATTTAATCAGAATCTTCTCCTGTTGGTGGCCTCAATCAACCTCTCTTTTTCAGTTAATAGCTTAAATGTCTGCACTTTTTGTGTTCCATAGAAGACAGAACGTTATACTGGCTTGGTTTGAGATTCAGGGCAGGTCTGAGGAGCAGTAATTGGAGCAGTCTCAGTGGCTCAGGTGTTTGTGTGTTAGTGTGAAAACACTTTGTGCTTGTGAGAAAGATTAGACTGAATGTGAAGAAGAAGAGCTGGCCAGCTGACAGTGTGTATTTTCCCACGAGTACTGTGGTGTGAGAGGTCATCACTTCTCCAGCACTCTCTGAGAGCTGCACGGCTCTGTCAGCAAGACTGTGCCGTTACCGTCACCTGTGACAAGACAATCAGCCTTTCATTTTGCCCTCCAGCACCCTTCCTCTATTAACCTCCTTTGAGCAAATGAGTCAGCTATGCTGATTTTGCATTAAGCGTGATTGATTGTGTGTGTTTGTGCCGTGACTTCAGTGCCAGCTAGTGTTATTATTCTGAATCAGTTGCACATTTAAAAAAAAAACTTGTACTGGAACCAAATAATTGTGCTGATGTTTGGTTCTGTTACCAGTTCTTGAACGTTAAGAGTTCTTGCATTCTTCCGTGGAGTGAACAGAAGACTGTACTGAAATACTGATAAATCTACAGCACCACAGATTTAATTAAATGAGAAATAATATGCCTACAATCTTTTGACAGCATTGTCTTCTCTTTTCACTCAGTACATTAAATGTATTAAACAAAAATTAAATAATGATTTTGATGATTTTAATAATTTTGAAAGAAGTCTCACTGTGGCTACATTTATTTGATCAAAAGTACACTAAAATCAGTAATATTGTAAATATTATTAAATTAAATTACAGGTTTCAGTGTCACATGATCCTTCAGACATCATTGTAATATACTGATGTGGTGCTCAAGTAACCTTTTAGTTTTTTGTTGTTGTTTAAAACAGTGCAATCGTGGGATTAAATTTGCAATTATTTGAAATATAAATCTTTTATAACTATAAATATTTGCTTTTGATTATTTTTTTTACTGTTGTGATCAATTGCAATCAATCAATCAAAAAAAAAAAGATTAAAATAAATTTACAAATTCATAAAATACAATTTTATTATTAATAAATCATTAAGGAACTGAGGATTAATCTAAATTCAAACCGTTTTATTTCTCGTAATTATGCCTTTATTTTTCACTTTTGCAACTTTTATATCTCACACTTGTGGCTTTCTCAAAACGGTATCTTTTGTCTCAAAATTGCATGTTTATTTCTCATAACTTTATTTCTTGTTTTTGTGCTTTTATGTCTCGAAGTGGAGTTTGGCATAATTGCACCTCATCGCACATTTGTGTCTTTATTTATAACATATGACTTTCTCATTTTTACTTTTTGTGACTTTAACGTCATATTGTTTTCAGCACGATGCATTGTTTATATTTAATGTAGATGTGTTGTAAAGATTTCAAGTGTATATTTAAAACAACATAATACATTTACAACCATTTTTATTTTATTTTAGCTACTTTTTTGGGGTCATTAAATTGTGTTTTAGTTTAGTTTTAGTATTTTATTTTATTCAGATTTATTTTATTTCTCATTGATGTGCCTTTATAGTTCGTGGCCTGCAGTGCTTTGCTACTGTACTTCTGTTCTCAGAAAACAGGAAATGCTGTCAAGTCTCAGTGTCACCCGTGGCGGTGCTGTAACCTCTCTGAGGCGTTTCTCAGTCCGTGTAAAAAAGCATCAGTCAAGGGTTCAGCGTGGGTAGTCTTCTCTCTCGTGCCCCTTTCCTCTCGTCTCTGCGCTCCTCCATCACTGTTCCCCAACTCCTCTCTCTCTCTCTCTCTCTCTCTCTCTCTCTCTCTCTCTCTCTCTCTCTCTCTCTCTCTCTCTCTCTCTCTCTCTCTCAGCCGTGTGCTTGAATAAGTGATATTAATGGGGATGACATTGGCTGAGTATCTCCTCTCAGCCAGCTGTGCCTGTCAACAACCAGAACCAAACATTAAGTGCAACAAATAATGAAATCCACATTTCTCCTCCACGACAGGGCTGATAAGAGGCCGTTATTGCCGAGGAGGTGGAGGTACTCTTCCATCACTCATGCATACGCACAGAGTTCATCCCGTTTTCATATTGCTATTCCACTCCCAGTCGGGCATCATTAACGTTGTTAGTGGCGCTTGCTAAGGGACGTGTCTCTGTTATTATTGCTCATATAGTTACTGATCACTGATTTGAACAAACCTCTGAAACGAAGTATTAACATTTTGCCGCATAACTTGTCCTGCACCATTTGCGCTACAGACATGAATGATATCTCAAATTGTGCGTTTTATTAGGAAGAGGCATGCTATTGCTTCTTTTCTTGATTGAATTTGCAGTTTTTCTGACATATAGTATAAATTCCCTGACTCACAGTACATTGGAGAAAGAACACAACCATTTGTTAGGTCTTGCTTTAATTGGGACAAACAAAAGTTTGTTGTAAAGTTTGTGCAACTGACTCTGTATTTAATTTGGCTGTTCTTAAAGCAAGACTTAGGGGTCACACTTTATTTTAAGGTCCAATTCTCGCAATTAACAAGCCATTAACTAAGACTTCTTCCTCAAAAAACTCCCAATTTGCTGCTTATTTATAGTTAATAAGGTACTTTTTAAGTTTAGGTATTGAGTAGTTGGCTTGATGCACAAAATCCAATGAGATTTATTTTTGCATGTCAGACGATTTGAGCTTTTGTTTACCATATTTGATGAGCTCTGTGTGTGTGTGCGCACTGATCTATGTTTTATATATGAATAAAAGCCTAAATTAAATCTGTTTATCATATAAAGCAACCATGTCTCTTCAGGAGAAACCTCTTGATTCAGATGGGTTATTTTTGTGCTGCCCTTTTTAACGCATGACAGTTTTTGGTTATGTGAACTTTGAATAAATGGACAAAAATAGTGAGAGATTATCAACAAATATCTTTGTGTTAGAGCGATGAACAAAAGACGTATTGGTTTGGAACAACATGAGAGTGAATAAGGGATGACAGAACAGTAATTTTGGGGTAAACTAACTATTTTTTAAACTAACTTTTAAATGCTATTCTATATTTTTATTCTGGTCAGAGGTTTCTGTAATTATTTAGTTTATGCATTATATATTTCAAATAAGTAGTGCATAAATTTGCCATTTACGCTTCATCTAGGCTAATTTTGAATCTGGTCACAGCTGGCCCCAGAATATTATAGAGAATTTATATTGGACTGTTTTAACTCTTTTCACCATCTAGCAACCACCCAGAACATCCTGGCATCGTGGTAGTGGATATTAGCATATACCATCTCTCATAACGCACTCGGAAATAGCAGAAATTCTGCCAGATACCAAAACCATTACTTTTCCAAATGATGGCTCACTTATGAAGTTTTAATTAAGCATTATATATCACTGTTAATGACCATATCGGTACAGCTTTCTCTTTGCCTCAGCGCTGGTGCATTGTGGGAAGAACCTGAGGAGCAATTACAGAGGTGAGCTCATTGATTTGTATCCGTACGGTACTAGCTTGCCTCATGTGGAGCGTTGGCTCTTCCAGGACACCTGATTAAACTGGAATGGATGTAGCCCAGTAGAGCAGACTTGAACCGTTTATCTAATTCTGCCTTGTGAGCCACAAAAATAATCCTTTTAATATAAACCATGAAATAAAGGTAAATTAAACCCTACAAGATGCAATACCATTGCTTTGAGTACATGAAAGGATTATGGTATGTTAAATGATAACCGTGATCTGTTATTGTCTGTCTCGTTTGAAAATAACACTACAAGAGAGTAAATCACAAACAAGATCTCCTTAAGATAATTGTTTCTCTTAGACATTAATGAAAGAAAATGAGGAGCAAATGGAGCAAAGGCTATTGTGTTTTGGTAATGTGGCTTGTTTCAGAGTGAAACGGGATATGAGAATAAAGATGATTTTGTCCATTAGGAATTGATTGGAGTATAGAAAGTAGTCTCTGTGTGACAGGTGGTTGGAGGTTATATTGAAAAATAAAAGGGTTTGTGACGTTTTGATGAAAGATTACAAAGACATCTTGTTTAGACTATGGTTCAGAAGTTTGGGGTCAGTTTTTGAAGTCTCTTTTGTTTACCAAAGCTGCTTGTGTTTGATAAAAAATACAGTAAATACAGTATTATTGCTAAATTTACATCTACATTTACATTTATGCATTTAGCAATGCTATCCAAAGTAGACTTACAGGGCATTCAGGTTATACATTTTTTGTCAGTATGTTAATATTTGTCAGAAATATTACTACAGTTTAGAATAATCCTTCATAAATCATTCTAATGTGCTGGTTTGCTGTTTGTTCAAAAGAACAGCATTTATTTAAAACAGAAATCTTTTGTAACATTACAAATATCTTTACTGTCATTTTTGATGAAAAATAATGCATTCTTGCTGAATAAAAATATGAATTTCCACAAATAACCCAACATTTTTGAACAATAGTGTAAATTCTTGTTTTTTTAGGTTTATTTAATGTAAATTTGTTCAATTTAAGGCTTTTCATGTTAATTTAGACTGCTCAAATTCCTCACATATATTTTCTCGTCTATTTAGTTTATTTACAAAGGTATTTTCCTCTTAAATATTGTCAAATTAGTTGAAATACTTGACTAATAGGTTGACTAATTTAACTGCTTCAAAAAGCGAGTATATTCTAGCTAGTCAAGTATCTTTTACATCACTTTAAGAGAAACATCTTGAGGCAGAGTTGATACTGAAATGACACACAACTGAAGGCTCCATTATGTCTCCAGAGGTGTGATAGATGAACCTCTGGGCAGTAAAACGTTCCTCTGAGGAGTGCTTTTTATCAGAAGCGTTTCTTACTGTAGTTTAATCCCATGATTGCACTTTAACTCAAATAGGACAAATGTTAAATGTTTGAAAGTGCGCCGCAGCGGTGGGAAACGGAGGGATGGCAGTGGGGCTTGCACTCAGCAGACGCTAGCGAGGCGATGATGTGTGTTTGCCAACGTGTCAGGGTGAAAATGGGAACATGTTCCACAGTGAGTGCTGTTCACTTCCAGGTCATCATCGGTTTTTTACCCTTGGTGAGAGGAGCCGTGTTCTCTGGGCTCCTTTGAGGCTGTGGGCGGAAACAGGGTGGTTTCTAAAGTAGGACAAGGACACCAGATGACAAACTGGTTCCTGTCTCAGGGCCGCCCTTGGGAAGGCCTCTGTACATAGTGTGATACACGTAGAAGGCCTGGTTCCTTCTGCATTTACTGAGAGGCGAAAATTATATATATGCAAGCTTTCCCATGTTGATACTTGTGCTATATTGCAGTGACTTCAATTTCAGTCCAAGTAAAGCAATAATTTGTCTTTGTTTTATATTATGGAAATCCTACCAGTCTGGTTTTTAAGTAGGACTAACAGACCTAACATACATGCTAATTGGTCTACAATTGCACTCTGTGCTGTGAACCTGCTCTGAAGGAGTACTTAGTCCGCAGTGTGTAATTAATTAATTCTTCCAATTTTTATTTATGCATTGTGGAAAATAATGTTTGAAGATTTTTTTTAAGAAGCCATTTTTATGCTCACCAAGGCTGCAT
Source organism: Ptychobarbus kaznakovi (assembly GCA_027422405.1). Classification (NCBI taxonomy): domain Eukaryota; kingdom Metazoa; phylum Chordata; class Actinopteri; order Cypriniformes; family Cyprinidae; genus Ptychobarbus; species Ptychobarbus kaznakovi. The sequence goes on along the minus strand of CM049806.1, from coordinate 22,520,692 downwards.
TTATTTGTTGAAAAATACAATAAAAATAGTAAATATTGTAAAATTGTATTGCAGTTAAAACAACAGATTTCTAGTTTAATAACAGCTAAAATGTAATTTGTTCTTCTGATGCAAAGCTGAATTTTCAGCATCATTACTCCAGTCTTCAGTGTCACATGATCCTTCTAAAATGATTCTAATATTTGCTGCTCAAGATACATTTATTATTATTATTATTAATGGTGAAAACAGTCATGCTGCTTAATGTTTTTGAGGAAACCATGCAAGTTTTTGTTTTCTGAAACTGTTGATGAATAGATTGTTCAAAATAACATCATTTATCATTTATCGAACAGATGTCTTTGCTGTCATGTTTGATCAATTCAATGCATCTTTGCTGAATAAAATTATTAATTTCTTTCTTGCTGACCCCAAACTTTTGAGCAGTAGTGCATTTATAGTCTTGGTACTGTACTGTACAATGACCTTTAAACTAATTGGTCTGAGGCCGATTAGTTGAACTATACTCTTTAAAATGAGGCTGCGGTTCATCTTACACATGATTGTTTACACATTATTTGTCTGACTGTGGCTATAGTGGTGGTGAATTTAAAGATGCAACTTTTCCGAGATGGCTTTACTGTGCAAACTAACAGCTAAACCACAACTCGCTCTCTGATTAAAGCACATGGATATCTATAAATGAATTTATTAACATATGTAGATAAAATGATCATCTCACTAATTTACCAGTCGACCACTGTGACCTTACCTTCACTATATCCACACAAAAAAATGTATTAACATTAGTAATTTTAATTGGAGGTGCAGTGGAGAAAATCGTGCTATGAATAAAATGGTTGCATGATGTTTTTTTTAATTACACTCGTTGCTTGACACTGAGCAAAAAGTGGGTTAGCTCTTTCCCCGGGTGTATTCCTGTTATAATCAACAATGCAATTAAATTCTTTGCTCCCAAAAAGCCCACCCCTGTGAGAGACCCCTCTGGCTGCCGACCCGTCACCCCACCACAATGTTTTAATTTAATATAGGTCACTGTTAAAAAATGATTATAAATGACTTGTTTATTGTGGCTGCTTGTTTGTTACAGTATTGCGTTGTCAATTAATTCAAAGATTTTGTGGGTTTTTGTTGTGGTTGCTGGTTACAGTATCAAGCTGTTGTTGAGCGACAATGTAAATGCTGTGTGAGTCCATAAGCGGATCTGTGTTTAGTATAATCGGGGTCAGATCTTCCCTTCATATCATAGCATTGCTTATTCATGCTCAGATGGTTCACGAGAGGCTGGATGGGACGGAAATGATTTTTGCCTGATGCAGAGTTATAAGAGGGAAGTTAAAAATACGAGCAGCTGTGATTTAAATGTTGCATGTAGCATGCAAGATTCACCACATAATGGAATGTTTGCACGGAAGCATTGCATCATATTACTGGATAAAATGTGTAATGATACGAAGCAGCAGTATGCCAAATGGGAAAAACATTTTAAAAGGTACTTTGTCTCAAGTGCTTGGCTATGAAAGTGAGCATATTGTATTCACTTGGATTTTATTGTATTTATTGTATTTAATTTAATTTAGTTTTATTAGTATTGTTATTTTTTTTAACATTTCTAAAACTTTTCATTTTTTATTTATGTAATATAATTTAATCAAATGAATATTCTGTTTGAGCTGAGCTCTATATTCCACTGATTACCACAGTAAATCATTTTTAATTTTCAACTATAACAGTGATGCATTTACATTGGAAGTTTATGGGGCAAAGCATTGCAAAGGGCTTTAAAAATGTTATGAACTTCTATTAATGTAATGTAATTCTGTGTGTCGTGTTCTTTACATAGCAGTTCATTTCTGGCACTCTTGTGTGTATCATTTGTCTTTCCATGGTCATTGTAGTAGTTGAAAAGTTAGACATTACTTTGCACAGACAAAGTCTTGTTAGCATTTAATGTTTATTTAAAGTCTTCATGCAAAACAGTGTGAATTGTAATATTTATTCTTATTTATACAGTATTTACACTGAACATAACATTCCAATCAGTTTAACTTTCTGCACATTTCAATACTATTTACAATCTCAAAACATTTTAATTAAGACATTTTTATCCTTATTTTGTAATCCGTTGGATTCAGCCATCTGGTATTTGTAATTAAAAGCATTTCATATGATTTCAAAACATTATTTTAGCTAGTATTGGCTGTAGTGTATGACTCGATCAAGAAAGCCTCATAGTGCAGTACTTTCTTTATACATCTAATAGGGAGAAAATACTCAATACTGGTACTTATCACAGTACAGACATGTGACCAAGTCATTGTTCACAGATTAAACATTTATGGAATTTAAATGACAAAGTTGTTTTTAGTGTGCTTGGAAATGTGAAGAAAAGTAGTCTGTCATTGTGTAACATGAAGTCTCATGTTTAACATGATTAATGTTTTGTCTGAATATTGCAAATGAGTTGTTTTCAATAACACTTGCTGTTTTTCTTGCTGTTGTGGTGATGCTTGAGTCTCTGAAGAAAGTGTCAATAGTTCAAGTCAAAGTCAAGCCATAAGTAATTACATTAAAAACAAGAAGTAGGTTGTCAAATATTCAATATAGTAATAAATCCTCCAAACTGTTCCGCCTGCCAGATTTGAGATTAAAGTTCATGTTTTGATCTTTGTCATAATATCTCACAATTATCTTCACATTTGTTCAGTGTTATCAGCCAAATAATGTAATGTTAATTATTTTCTTATTTCAGCTGAATACAAAGAGACAAGAGAGACAGCCATTTGTAGGTTCATTTTAAGTACTAACTTAGTTTAAAGCATTAAAAATCAGCAATGCACCATGGACCACACATGTTGATTATTAAATAAATGTGATTTATTATTGATTATTAAATAAACTTTACCTTCATTAAAAGAAAGAAAATTTGCTAAAATGTTAACTATCACGCCATTACAGATATAGATGAGTTTGTATCTTCATGGGAACATATCTGGAGGAATTTAGCATTACATCACATGCTCACCAATGGATCCTCAGCAGTGAATGGGTGCCGTCAGAATGAGAGTTCAAACAGCTGATAAAAACATTACAGTAATCCACAAGTAATAAACATGACTGCAGTCGATCAATTAATGTCTAGATCGATGCTTCCAGCTAAACTTTGAGTCCCCTATCCATAATTTTGCTTTCTCCAGTGAAAAGTTGTCTCGTCTAAATCAGGAGAGAAATATGCACAGATCAAGCACCGTTTACAAGTGAAAATATCCAAAATGGTTTTAAACAAATATGGTGGTGGATTTTAATGTGAGAGGACAACAGGGAATTGACTTTTTCATTGGAGGAAGAGTTGTTATGGATTATCATTTTTCGCATGAATTCAATAGCATGTTTTTGGGACGGGGTTAGGCCTATCTGTTTTTCTGACCAGTGACTGGGTAAGTGTTATTTTCGCAGTTCTATTTGGTGGTATATAAATGACATCCTTTCTATTAAAAAAATTTGTAATCAAAATTTGTATCATGTTTGTATAGCTAGATTCTATTTAAAAGATAAAACATGCAACAGAATGAGATAAAGAATGAGAAGGTTAAAATCCTCATAGACATCTTGCGGTTTACTGATACTTTGAGAGCGTGACACATCTGTTCTCATGAGGAAGTTGTTGGTAAAGCCGCCCAATCAGCGACCTGCCAATAGCGTGTCACAGAGGGAAAGCCCTGGTCTCCTGAGACTCGAATTGCCTCGTTGTTTGTAATGGGTCTTGCTGTCCGTCTGCGAGATCTTGAGGGGTAATGCCTTGTGAGACGCTAACTGATCACTCAAATCCCTGCATCACAGATGACTAACCGTACTAGTAAATTTAAACAATCACCAAATAGACTTGAGGGGGTGACTTGACTTTTAAAACTTCATCATTTGACCTTGCTGCAATTAATAGACTCTGCTCAAAGGAATGGGAGGCTAGAGATGGGTTAAAATCCTCATGACATCTTGCAGATTACCGACACTTTACGAGCATGACACATCTGTTCTCTGGAGGAAGTCTTTGATAAGCCTCCCAATCAATGTGCGTATCACAAGATTACATTCTAATTGAAGAAAATATCGTGAGAGGGAAGCGACTGAGTGCTCTCCCTGTAGGCCTGTCCTTTTAATCATCTGCTGTTATTGTACATGCTGTGATAAGGTGAAAGATTACATGTGTGAACAGGTTGAACCAGACTAAGATGTTTTTAGATCAGGGGTGTCAAACTCAGTTCCTGGAAGGTCCACAGGCCTGCAGAGTTTAGCTCCACAACTGGGGGCTGTTTCATAAAACAAGTTTACCAAATAAGCCATTGTTATTTCAGTTAGTCTGACTTATTTTGAACCAAACCAAATGACAATAAGTCAGACTAACTGAATAAACCTGGCTTATTTGGTAAACTTGTTTTAAGAAACAGCTCCCTGATCCAACCAATCAGGCTTATTTGAAAACTAGATGGGTATGTGTGTTGGAGCAGGAACTGTTTGACAACCCTGGTTTAGTTGGTTTAAGATGGTCTAGCATGTCTAAAAGTGTGGTATTTATTCATTTGCTCACTTTTGTCCAAAGCTGCATGGTGTTCAGCAGGTCAGTGTCTCTCTAATAGACCAGCTGACCAATTTAGGTTGCTGAAAGACTCAGCAGGTGGTTTTCCTACTATTTATAGCATCCACTTACACCTGCCTTTAGCAGGTAAGTAAAGTCTATTGGGCTAATGTTATATCTCCCAATTAATTTTTATAATATTTTTTTCATGCCAGTAGTGAGAGAATTGTTCCTGTGTCTGGTCATTCTGGTGCTCAGCGCTCTGTAGAATTTACTTTAGCTTTACAAATAAATAAATAAGTGTGATTAAAGTTAACAATCAAATTGAGTAAAGTTAACAATAGCGTTAATTAAAAGTAACTTTAATGTTGTCTTTTTATTTATATTTATTGTTTATGTATAATTTTAGATTTTGTTAATATTTTTTTCTGGTGAAAGAAATATCTAAAGGAAGATGAAAGCCAAAAATTACAGGGAGGTAAAAACGACTTTAGAAAGATGGCAGCAGCATTATGCTATTTTACACAGAGATTGGTAGGTCTTTTGGTAAAATCTGTTGACGTTAACAATCTTATTATGTCCAAGTGGTGACCATTTAAAAATGGTCAAGTTTCAAGTTTTTCTCTATAGTTTGCATTCCTGTAACTCAAGAAATATTAAATATATCTTAATGCCCTTTTAGATATTGTATCTTAAAAAACTTTACTTTTGGCATCTTTATATTTATTACACTATATGGTTCAGTTCAAGAGATATTGGGATCTAAATATTGCTCCAGGTGTAAATTATTTTATTGTACACATTTTCAGTGGTCAAAACCCAACTTTACATATAAATAATGCTGAAACTAGAAATGTATCTTATTTCCTTCTGTCAGAAAAACTGCATTGAACATACCTGTCTGAGTGTGTAAATATTAGTTTTCCAAAAGTTTGCAATACTGTAACTCAAGAAATATAAAAAATATC